>VYZM01015448.1:53242-71972 GCA_013398915.1 Dromas ardeola
CTTGGGAAAACAGCAACATGAGTTTTAAGGCCAGGACATTGGTTATGACTTGGGGACATAAAAAAATCTAGAATATAATCCTTGCAGAAAAAAAAAAAAACAAAACAAAAATCGGCAACCAGATAAACTGTCATTACTCATGACTTTTTGCCTTTTGGGGGTCAAAATAGCAAATTTATATGTACTTCTAATTGACCACAGCATTTCTGGAAACACTTATTTTAATAAAGGAGCAGTTTGATTCTACACGTGAGAGGTCTTTAATGTGATAATCCATGTGGTACAGGAAACAGTGATTACATAATGAAGTAGATGCTACTTCTATAAAATATATCGTGGGGAAACTGCTTATTTATTTCTTTTTTCTTATTTTTAGCTGTTGTGATTGAATATGTCATCTAAAGTTTCAGGAAAGAGAAGATTAAATTAATGTAAGGCTGTAGTACCAATCTGTCTGAACTACTCAGATGCCTGATTGCTCTGGTTTGTGATACAAAAAATTTCTTTGTGCAGTGCATTACTCCACAGAAGTGATGAAGAGACTGAGGACCTGTAAAATATGTTGTCCCCTTTACGGAAATGAGGTGATAACAAAAGTAAAGTGCAGCAACAATAAAAAATAAAGAACAGCCTTTAAAACTTTACTGACCTTAAGTTTTTCATCAATCAGTAATTCCCCTAAAGGATGGTAAGAAAATTGTTCAAATAATGTTTCTAGAATGAGAAAATCAGTTTTATTTAGATGAAATGATTATCTGTAAAAGGTTTTTAATCTGAAAATTTACACATTTGGGTTTTTTAAATAACAAGGAAGAAATAATCTTGCAGATAATGTAGTTTCTCTCCTTTGATCTAGTTGCTCAAAAAGATTTATAAGTTAGATCTCACACTGCCAGTAACTGATCATAAATAATCAAGAAATTACAATTTACCAGTGAAATAAAAAATGACTGATGCTGTGATGTGTATAAAGAGTGACATGCCACAGGATAAGTTACACAGGGAATTAGAGCTACAGGGAGAATAATATACGTAAACAAATATATTATCTCATTACCTTATATGTTTTCACTTGGGTCCATTGGGTCTGTCTTGATTTGTCCATGTATACACATGCACTTTTCTCCATTTATCTTGCAAAAAATAAGGAAAATGAAAATAAGGAGAGGAACCATACCACTATCAAAGCAAAGAGCTACTCTGATGCTTAACTCCATTATGTGCCGGCGTCTTGAGCCTGTTTGCGATCTTACCAAAGGGCAGCAATCTTGAATATCTTGCTGGACTTCTCACAGTGCACAGTCACCGACAACTTTAAGGCTGTGGTGAATATGTCAATGAATAATACATATGTATGCAACCAAAAGATAAATGATCCACTGATATCCTGTTTTCTATAGACTGATAAAGCACATGGGCCCCCTAAAGGGTCAGGGAAGAATAGTTAAATAATGTATGCTGCGAGTGTGTCACTATCCAGAAAAACATTAAAAGAGCATTACAGCTGTTTCAGGAAATTCACAGTTCAGGATGAAATGTACCATATGTCCATCAATACCTAGGTATGACCGGGTGCATTAAAAAAGCTATTTAGGTGGTTCCCCATTGTACCAAGGCTTTTGAGGACATATGGTACCTTTCACCCTTGACTAACATTTCCTTTCATTCATTGTTTTCTGCAGCCTCCTTAAACATTCTTTGAATGTCATTTTTGTTTCCAGTTATATACGTATGTGTGAATGAACATGTGTATGAGAAAGAGAGGGAGAGGCAGCTTCCTCTTAGAAGATTTCCTGATCTTAGAGACTGTGCCAAATTTGGCAATCCTCATTGCTTCACAGGCAACAAGTGAATTTCTGACAATGTATGCAAGATATTAAAGGGAACAAAAAAGAAGTTTCAGCCTTAAACCACAAAATTAAAATAGGACAATAAGATTCTGGTTCATGACTGGAAGATAAGATAATAATCACTCCAGTAATAGTAACAGTAATGGTACCAATAACAATAATAGTAATAGTAGCAGCAATAGCAACAGCAATAACAATAAGAGTAACACTACATAAACCATGAGTATTTTTACTAATGGACTATAATGAATTACCTACATAAATTTATAGAGAAACAGTTCTCTCTTTAGAAAGTACATACCAGATGGATTATTTATCTCCTTATTTGAAGAATTCTTGATGCCTAATGTCCCACTGAGGGGAATCCACCTCTCTATTTTGTGTTCCTTGTTAATTTTCTAGAAATTGATAAACTGAATATGTGCTAGATGCCTTTTGGATATATAAGCAAGTCAGTCCCCTGTGGAAGGTGTCAAGATTCTCTTCTATCTTAATATTGTCCTTCTGAGTAGATCTGGTACATCTTGGAATAAGATGCTTATATGCACCCTAAGAGGTCCCTATCAGGACACCTTGCAGCTGTTTGTTGCTTGAAAAGCAGGGAAGAACTACTCTCTCTGAATTAAGTCAGAGAGAATCTGAGAAGTAGATTCAGAAAAGAAAAAAGTATTGCAAGACTGATAATCATAGCACCCAGTCTCTGTCTCTTTAATTCCTAACATCTGTGTGCTTGAGTGAAGTACTTATTTCTTAGCTTCATGTCTAGAAGAAATTAAGCATGTGGTATCTGGAGACAGGAAAGCTAGTCTATTAGTGGGAAAGTCAAAAGTATAATGTCAGAAAAGGATGCATTAAGCTCAACTGCTTTGAAGACTATGGTAGCTTATTCATTGCTATAAGAAGGTTCTCATCCCTCAAATGGGATACACAGACACCTGCCTGTTTGCAGGTTAAGTGCCAAAGGCAATGGAAATATGGTATCCGCTATTCATTATTTCATTGATTTCTTGTCCCAGAGAGTGAAAATTTGTTCTGTATGAGAGGATTTGACTTCACTTCCATGGAAAAATATTAAATGTGATATAATTTCATAGATCAGGGAATTTTCATTTTCCCTTGATATATTTAATTCTGTTTTCATGAAATGACCAAGTATTTAGGCTAAAGAGATGAAAATAATATGCATGAATTATTCATTAACTTGACTCTTAGACCAGTTACCCAGGGGAAAGACTTCAGTTCAAGTTCTCACTTCCAGATCAATATTAAAATAAAACACCTAAAGATTTAATAGCAGGCTGAGAGGTGGTAGCAACCTAAACAATTACCCATTACTTGTGGAGATCTGTTCCACGTAGTTTCTTCTATACAGTTTCTGTCATGAATTATTTTTCTTCTGAAGTCTCAGCACATTACTTTTAAGGCTCTTATTGTTAGAAAAAGTAGAAGAAAATATACCACTCATCACCCAAACCCTTTTACAAAGTGAACTGGCATCCTTCTGAGCATCAGAGACAGGAATCCTAAAATCAGGACTGGAAATACACTGAGTGAAAACATCATTATTTTGATTTGACACAATATAGAAAACTCAATTAATCACTTACTAGGGAAAATGGTATAATAAGGTTCAAAACAGCATTCACAAAAATAAATAGTCCAGAACAAAATATAAAATATCCTGTAACTGAATCTGAAAACCAATCTGGTATGCATGAGAAATGCTTATTTTTGAATCTTCTACAAATAAAAGAATCCAAGAAACAAAAGCGAATGATAAAGAAGAAATCATATTTATTCAACATGCTTGGCAGAAGAGTTGTAGGAGCAAGAACTGCTGATCTACATCAGCTGAATGCACACGTATCCTGTGCTTAGTTTGGACTGCTATATATTAAAGAAAATTTACTGGGTACTAGAGTGTTTACTCCAAGCTAATTCAGTAAATTATAGCTAATGCTAGAACAGTAGACAGCTGGGCCAAATATCTTTCATATCCTTTGTTTCTGACATAAACTAAGCAATGATTAGAAAGCACATTAGGAAAAATATATTGTATCTAACAACAATTTAGATATACTAGGGACGATGCCTAAATTAAAGTTGGCAAAAACTTTTCGAAATGAGTCATTAATGAGCCATACCTAAGATACAGGAAACAAAATCTCCCCTACATATGAGTGATTAACCCTAAAACCTAACCCTAACCTTAACCCCCTACCCCTAACCCCTAATCATAATACTAACCCTAACCCTAACCCCTAAACCTAACCCTAACCCTAATTCTATCCCTAACACCTAAAGCTAACCCTACCCCTAACCCGACCCCTAATGGCCTGTCCTGATTTGAGGTAAAACAGAACCAAGTTTCTGTTCAGTAATTTTACTTTTTAGCTAGGCTTCCTCTAACTCTTTGAAATTAACAGCATATCGTGCCAAAAACTGTTCATTCTCAGAGTGATAAGACAGTTAGTGCCAAAGAATGGTATGCAGAGAGGCTCTTGCTTATACTTATTGCTATAAAAACCAAGGTCAGCTAATTTCATTATTTGCCGTGTTGGAGGGTTGGAAATGGAAAAGTGTGGAAAAGTGTTGGAAATGGAAAAGAGGGGTCCCAGTTGAAGGGAGGAGCGGACAGGACAGGTGACCCAAAATTGACCAATAGGGGTATTCCATCCCATCTGCCCCATGCTCAATATAAAAGCTGAGGGATCAAAGGGTCAGCTCTCTTTCTTCAATGGCTGACATCCGAGGAGGACCCTGTCTGTTCATCTGCCTTTGATTCTGATTCATGTGTTCCTGACTCCAGATTTGGAATCCAGTTCCCACCCATTGCTGAGTCCTGTCTGAAACTTCCCCAGTGCCTGCCGGTGACTTCATCTTGTGAGCGTGATAAGGGTTTGTGTATATTGTACCTGTTTCATTATTTCCTTTTTATTTTATTATTAATATTTCAGTAAAGTAGTTTAGTTCCTTCTAAACTTGTAAATCTCTTTATCTCTTCTCCTCCTCTCCATGTGCGAGAGCTGGGGGGAGATCATCTGTTGCTGGCCATTGGCCAATTTGGCCAAAACCACGACATGGCCCTAATCCTAACACTAACCCCTAACCCTGGCCCTAACCCCCTAACCCTAACCGTTGAAAATGGTATTAATGAGGTAAAAAAAAAGGCATTCTCTCAAAGAAGCAAATAAAGCGATATATGATAGCTCTTATAAAATTCATATCCCTCAAGGAAACTTTTCTCAGTCTTTGAAAAATCAAGTGTCTTGGCCAAAGAACTGAACACGCTTACAGTTGCTCTGTGTTTTCAGACGTCTTTCCCAAATGTACACTCTCTGCCTCTCTTCACCGATCTGTTTGATAGATCCTATACACTAGGAAATTCTGTCTTATAGGGTTTTGGAAGTTATGAACTTGGTAAAACCCCATTGGTAGTGCATTAAAGGGGTTTTAGCTGGTTCTGTATGAGGTGAGGATAAGGAAAAACTGTGGGAAAGATGTACAGAATATCTTATGATAACAACAGTGATATCCAAACCTACAAGGAAAATGTGAAGTGCTTGAAGTCTACTTTTCACTTCAAACACAAAGTAGAAACAGGATTTTTTTGTTTATCCTTATTCCTTCTCACAATCAAAGCTTGTTTCCAGGGTTTGGAAAAAGGAAGGAAGATGTTAAGATGGATTCTCTGTGCCCACATAGGCCTGTCCTCTCCTTCTGTCCCCATTAGAAGATGAAGAATTTTCATGAAGATTTTTTAAAAGCTCCCTTTAACCAATCTGTCTTCTAATGATTGATACTACACTTTATTACCAAGTGTAATGAGCCTAAATGAATGTTCACTTCCTTTATTTGGAACTTTTTGTTCTCTAGCTGTAGTTAAGTTTGCTACTCTATAAAAATTTAAATAAAATCTTTCGATCCTTTCCTCTTCCCTTTCTCCTTTCCTCATCCCTTTCCCTTTTCCTTTCCTTCCTCTCCCCCCTCTCTATATACACATCTTCGAATCTGTAATTAAGTCTCTGTTCAATTGTTTCATTAAATCATCTTGTAAAACTTTAAATCGGTTAATGCGCTGCTAAAACTTAACCTCTTGATCCATCTCAAATCACTAATAAATTTTGAATTGCTACTAAATTATAACAGTGTCAAATATTTCCGTCTGCAACAGACCTTACACTTGTCCTTGTTGAACTTCATAAGGTTCTTGTAAGCCCACTCTTCCAGCTTATCCAGGTCTTCCTGCAGGGTGGCTCTCCCTTCCAAAGTGTCCACTTCCCCACTCAGTTTGGTATCATCAGCAAACTTCATCAGGGTACACTTGATCCCATCATCCAGATCATTTGTGAAGATATTGAACAGTGTTGGGCCCAATATCAGTCCCTGGGGGAACCCACTTGTGACAGATTGCCAGTTTGAAAATACTGTGCATTGGCATGATACCAAATACCACAAGATTTAACAATTAAGACAACAGAGTAAAATGATGCCTAGAGACATCATGGTCACTGGGGAGAAAAGAATCTTAAAGCAGACTGCAAAACAAATCTGAAAATTAAATTTTGGGCAGAAAATAAATAAATAAATAAATAAATAAATAAATAAATAAATAAATAAATAAAATTAATCCAAGCTGTCAATAAAATCATCATTCCCTTTGTCTCCATAATGATCTGCTTCTATTTATGAAATTATTTATTGTAAATAAACCACGCCAAATAGGGAGTAGCCACTGGAAATTACAGAGGCAGGGTGAATCTTCTTTTCAAAATACATCAGTAAACTGATTTAAATTAAATCATGCATCAATTTCAAAACTGTCAGGTATTAACATCTGCAATGTGTACAGTGGATAAGAAGTTGATTTACTTTGTATTTAAATATTTCTGGAAATCCAGTACTGTAAATCTCCTTTAAAACTTTTCCCCTGCTTATAATATTGACCCCATTTCTTTGCATAAATCTAGTGGAAAAGGTTCTTCTTCCTTCCCTTCCTATCACTCCCACCCCAAACAGACGTGGAGTAAAAGAATTCTATTTACAAAAAAAACACACAAGGGACAAAAGCAACAAAGTATGAATAAGTGAAGCCCTAAGGCCATTCCAACTTCCACTAGTCTTCTAGGTGAAGATCTTCAAAAGACACCACGGCTGTTGACACGAAAATCATATTAAAAGTCATTGAGGTTTGAGTACATTTAGGCTGCTTTGAAAATGCCTCTTGATTTTTGCTTTAGTATCAAGATGCAAGGACAATTAAGAAACTTACATCTCAACGCCCAGACTTTGTGTTTGAACAGAGTGCTTTCCCTCTCCTCTGAGTGCAAATTCCCAGCAGCAATCCTTCAGCCTGTATACTTTATTGTAGTTAAAATACAGTCTCTCCCCTTCATTTTAATGGAAATCAAACCTGAATTGTATAAATTACCACAGCCTGCAGGAACAAACCCTCTTATAATCCTGTGTAATACATTGGCTTGCAAGAGTGATTCCTATAGTTGCTGTGTTTCTAACTCTTTCTTATGTACATATTTTTTTGACTACTTGTCACAAGAAACCTATATTTTTCCATCGCTGATTTTTATTAACCCCCCCTATTTTCTTTTTACTTTTCCCTTTGTCTTAGTGGGTAGCTCTTTAGAATCATTACTCAGAGCAATACTAAGTAGCACCAAAAAGAGAGCAGGCATCCTTCTCAGTGTTATACATGTCTGTTTAACAGTGCAAGTTCACACTAATTCCCCTGCCTGGGCTTTTATCTTCCTTTAGGAGGCAACAGTTCCAGAGGCTTAACTCTGGGCTGCTGAAAGTTGAATCACACTGCTGGTGGCTTTGGCTGTGCTTTCTTCACTCACAGGCAAGCCTCTGGAGTTAAACCACAGCCTCACTTGACAAAAGCAACATGTTCCGAAAAGCAGCTGTTGATTTGAGGGAACCAGAGAGATTTGGGTGGTAGCTGCTCTGTTTATTTTCTATATGTGGACTTGAGTGATTCCTTCCTGTAAGGACAGAAGTAGAGCAATAAGGAGCAAGGCTTGGACAAGACACTGAAGGACATCAATAAATTTCTGCTAACAGCTTTGCCCTTTGTACACATTAGTCTTTATTGACTTTTGCCTTTTTAACCTGCAGTTAAGCTACATTTGATTGCCCATCTGTTGAACTAGTCCACCATTGAAGGGTGAGACAAAATGTTTCTAGCATCCTCAGAAAATATGGCACAGTAGATTGTAAGAAAGTACTTGGGAATTAATTTACTGTCCTTTCTGCAAATACTCCACCTCATAACAATGACTGAATTACTGAACTTGGGGTGCTTCTGACCACCTGATCCAGATATGCCCTCCAGACGTATTGCAACTCCAGTGTGAAACCTGAGTATTCACCAGTCAGTCTCAACACCTTAGATTATTAGGAGGGAAATCTATAAATAAAAGCTGATGACAGTCTTTGTGCACTGATTCTTCACATGAGATCTCTTCAGGTCTTCAGGACCATGAGCTGCTAGACTGATACCCCGGGTTTCACTTCAGATAAACTGAACATTACGAGTGAGACTGAATATACCTTACAGACATTGTCAATATGTTATCAAAGTTTTGGTAAATCAGGACAGCTGCCTTGCACCAGTTTACTTGAGTAGCAATGTTACTCTCCTATTTGTGTGCTGAGCTGGAAGATTTCTATCAAGGATGTTAATAGAAAACCACTCTTTGTTTTACTGGAACAGGTCACGTTTGGGTCATGGAATGTATTGTGTAGAAAGGAAATAGATGGTGCTAATGACACAAAAACTTGAGTATAACGAATTTTCACAAACCGAAAAGCATTAGATTCTCTGTTTTTTTAAAAAGTCTATAAATTAAGACTGTATAGCTGTACGGAAAAAAGGATATTTTTTTCCAAGTCATTTTTTTGTCCAGAAGTTGTTTACTTGTATCAAAAAGAGAAATGCTTAAAAAAGTCTGGTATTTCTTCCATGCATCGGTGTTTACTTACAAAGAATGCTTGGAAAATTTTCTGTGAAAAAACCATCCAAACTTGTTTCTTTATTCCCTTTCACACATCATGCAAAACTTTTCGCATCTGTTTATCAGTCAGACATGCTGCAAAATGTTTCCTGGTTCTGTTTGGTGGCTTTTGTTCTTTATTTTTATATTTCTGTGAAGTTTTACTTCTTTTTTGTTATTATTATTATTATTTATTTGTTTAAATAGACAGTGTAAGCATTCTGCATGAAGCTCCATCAAACATGTTAGAACACACAGTGCAAGTAGTACTTTAGATTTCTCACGTGCCTGGGTATTGGTTAATGATGCCTACGGTTTCAGCCAAGTGATTCCGTAAAGGAGTTTGGTCATTCCTTACACTTACCTCAAACTGAAGACAGTGGCTATGACTGTTGAGTACAACAGGGCTTTTTTCACAGTGTCTAAGCACAGCTAACGCTTATACTTTAGTCCAAAACCATTTATCAGGATCAGAACAGAATAAATTACAATGGCTGAAACTCTATGGTCTGCATTATATAGGACCTTAGACCAGATACCTTTTAGTCCCCTGTTCGCCCTAATATCTATAGATTAGGAAGAATAGCTCTCACAAAGTACTAAAACATCTCTTCCATTTTTCACCTAAGGCATCATTACCTGATGTGAAAAAATGTCCCAAAAGGATCAAATAGTTGAAATAAAATTAATATAATGTTGTATCTTAAGTAGTGAAACTATATTTGTGAAAGTGTAAAACTAATGTATTGGGCACAGGTGACAAGGTTTTGGCAGTAGGGAGGAGGAGAGAAGAGGGAATGGGGCTGCAGGCATGGCCTGTGTAGGAAGAGGTCAGTGTTTGCCCTGTGCCAGACACAGCGTGTTCCAGCCGGCTCCACAATCAACCCACCACAGGAGACAGCTGAGCCCATCAGCCAAGCTGGTGGCACCTCTGGGAAATCATATTTAAGAAAGGGTAGAAAACATTGCACAGAGAGAGGAGGAGGGAACAAAAAGAGTGACAAACAATGGAGGAAATACCAAGGTCAGAGAAGGAGAAGGAGGTGCTCCACGGCAGAGTAGGTATCTACTGTGGCCTGGGGGGGAGGACTCATGCTGGAGCAGCTGGATATTCCCGAAGGAACTGTGGCCCATGGAGAGCCCACACCAGAGCAGAAGAAAAGTCTGAGGAGGAAGGAGTGGCAGAGAGAAACTGCTATGTACTGACTCTAACAAACACAGCCCAAACACAGATTCCCACTGTGGTGGTCAGACTGGTGAGAGCAGTGTAGAGGGAAGGACCTGGAAAGAGTGGGAAGAAAAGTATTGATTTAATGTTTATCTTCTTGCTTGTCACTACCCAAATCAGTAACAAATTAAATTAATTAGTCTGTTTTGCCTGTGATAGTAAATTGTAAGCAATCTCCTTTTCTTTATCTTGTCCCACAAGCTATCTTGTCCTCTTTTCTCCCCATGGACTGTTGAGGGGTGGGGAGAGTGTGTGAGTGGTTGGGTGAACGTTTGACTGTTAGCCACGGCTAACTGACCACACCTATGAATGACACTTAAAATCTCAAAAAAAAAGACTTTCAGAACTTAGCATATCAGAGGATTTAATCCATATCAGTAAACATTAAGCATCTAAGTAATTAGAGACAAGGTAATTGAATAACAGTCGCTAAGTGGTATTAATGAGTTTTATGAGATTACTAAATGGACTTTCAAGGATCACACTGGATGCTGACTAGCGCTTGTAGAGTACTGTACAGAAGCTATATACAGGAAGAACAAAATGACAGTAGAAATGCAATGGAATTAAATAATACAAAGAGAAAGTTCACCTGAAAAACCAAGACATCAAAAAAATCTGGATATTATGAAACGGAAGCTCCAAGGTCGAGGCAAGTGCACAATACAGCTGTAAGGGTCAAGGAGATTCTTGTTTGTTAGAAAAAAATGTTTTGTATGAGGTACAGTTCACCACAAAAACAAGTGGAAAAAAAAAAAACCAACTTACCTTTGCATAAGGGGAATATTTTTAGATTTACGTGCAAGAGCAGAATTGAGATTCTAAGGGGTATCTACAAAAATGTGTGCATAGGCGTGTGCCCACATTACGCTGGCCAGATGATGTTAGAGAAGTGTTATTCCCAAGATAATAAGATTGGCTGAAACGGCAAACTTAAGTGGCTTGGGCATTATGCTTACACATGCAAATAGGCTGGAGCTTGCTAATTATATCAGGTCAGAGTATAGGCATAGCAAGCTGAAACCTATGTATGCACAAAGATACAGACATGAACACACAGGCATACACACAGACAATCACACGTTTCTGTGCACAGATTCAGGCAGGTAAGTTAAGAAGGCACAGAATTCTGAATCTCAGATTTGATCCAGGTCAGTCTCCCATCCTTTTCCTGCAATACGTTGTACATAAAAGCTGATGTCAACATTAGGGGGAAAAAGCATAGGCCTAACATTTCATGTTATAGCTCTTGTTAAAAAGAATGTCCTACCTATTAATGTGTGTTTAGTAATGAATGAATGTGTAGATAGTTGTAGGAGATGGCTGGGGAGAACTAAAACTATAAGATTACAATCATGTCTTTATTTATTTTCCCAGCAGGATTTGTCAACTTGTTTTCCTTACAGAGGGCTCAAGTAATTATTCTAGTTGTTGTGTTAAATTAGAGTTTTCTACTTTTCTCTTAAAATGTATTAACTTTTGTGAATATGTGTGTGCACACAAAATGCATGGATAAGGGAGGCAGGATCACAATTCTGCATCTACATATGCCAGGGCAGACAACGTCAGCTGGTGGACCTATTCTCTAAGACTGTCTAAGAAGATTCTTCCCTATGTAGGTCTCTCTATCTACCCGGCAGCTACAGTATGAGCAAAGTTAGAATGACCCAGCTCCTTCTTCCTGCTCAAATGAAAAATTTCCCTGACTTCCTCTGTGTTTTTTTTCAATATTGGTAAGCAACTCTGTCATTCTTGCTTTGGTAAAGGAAAGTCTACCCTGTTTCAACCTACTGTAACCACAGTAACTATTGATATGCTTTTCATATGCTTCATATGCCGTCTCTCTGAATATTTGTATGAGTACACTATACCAGTTAAAGCTCAGTGAGTGCCAACGTAACTCCGCTAAAGTGCTTAGAGAACTGCCAGCTTTCATGTAACCTTGTTTATGACAATACCTATGAAGGTATACTTTTCTGAATCACTTTGATTCAGTAATCAGTTCACGCTGGAAGAAGAATTTATATTTTTTGAAAAGTTTTTCTCCATTCTGACAGCATTGTATATTGTAGGAGAACATTTTTCTCACAATATTTACATCAGTTACCCCAGCCAAATGGGGTGAGATGAAGAGGAAATACCTTCAAATGGATTGGGATATTTTTCTCCACTTTATATATCTGCTCTATCTAGAAACTACACACATACATAAGCATGTACCTTATAAAATAAGTTCCTTTTATATCTAGAAAAATATAATCAACGTTTGTTTATAAATCAATTGTTCTTCTCTTTGACCTTGCTGTCCTGCACTCTATCCAATAATCTCAGCTGGATCTTCTTTAATAAGATTCCAAGCTTGCTATAATTTTTCTCATGCCATCATTGTTTCATTAAAATATATCCACCCAAAACAGACTGTTATTTTGTTTTTCTCTCATTGTCCCTCAACCCTTACAAGTGGATGACATAAGAAAGAAGAATTGAAAACTGCATTTTTGCTATTTCATTCTTGGCCACTGACAATTTTAAGGTCAATGCAACATTACAAACAGTAAAAAATAATGTATAAGAAAAAAAGGGAGCTGAAGGTATTTAATGGTAAAGAACTTTTACTTACATTCCCTGCTTGTTGCCAAAAAAAAAAATCCATCTAATAATTGTTATTTTGAAAATTTCAGTAGAACATCTTATAAAAAGTTGAAAGATTTTAAAAGCAGAAGACTAAATTTTCAGTCTCTTGTAACTAATCCAATTCAGCATAGATATGTGTGTGTATGTAAATGTATATACACATGTGAGTGTACCTATATGCATATATGAATGTGCATGCATAGTCTCACATACAAACACTCACACATCGTTACAGAGATATCATTGCCAGGATGGATCCATGTAAGCTAATATGACAGTAAGGCACTCCAAAGTGATAAATCATCCTTTCCTCACAGGGTCAGAACATGAGCAAAACTAGATTTTTCTACCTTTTATACTGGCATTCCTAAATGTTCGTATTAGTACCCCTATATAGAAAAAAATGGATTAATCTAATAGAATTTGGAGTATACTGTGAAGATTTTTGAAACCAAAAGTTAATTTTTTTTTCTTTCTTGTTTATTATAGAGGCAAAGTCTGAAGAGTATGATACTGCATCAAAAAAAGCATCAAAAGATGCAGATGGGCTGCATCAAAAGAAGCATGGCCACCAGGTCAAGGCAGTTGTTCTGACTCTCTACTCTGCTCTTGTGAGACCCCAGCTGGAATACTGCATCCAGCTCTGGAGCCACAGACATAAGAAGGACATGGACCTGTTGGAGCGGGTCCAGAGGAGGGCCACGAAGATGATCAGAGGGGTGGAGCACCTCTCCTATGAAGACAGGCTGAGAGAGCTGGGGTTGTTCAGCCTGGAGAAGAGAAGTCTCTGGGGAGACCTTATAGTGGCCTTCCAGTGGCTAAAGGGGGCCTACAGGAAAGATGGGGAGGGACTCTATCAGGAAGTGTAGTCATAAGACAAGGGGTAATGGTTTTAAACTGAAAGAGGGTAGACTTAGATTAGATATTAAGAAGAAATTCTTTACTGTGAGGGTCATGAGACACTGACACAGGTTGCCCAGAGAAGCTGTGGGTGCCCCATCCCTGGAAGTGTTCAAGGCCAGGTTGGATGGGGCTTTGAGCAAACTAGTCTAGTGGAAGGTGTCCTTAGCCATGTCGGGGGGGTTGGAACTAGATGATCTTCAAGGTGCCTTCCAACTCCATTCTATGATTCTGTGATACTGTATTGAAGTATTTATAGACAAGTTTTGACAAGCATAGCTTTATTCATCTGTTCAAATAAGGCCCGTTTTTTTGTGTTGTTAAAATAGAATGGCTATTGTTTCTGCTGGCTTTCTGATTTCGCCTTGATGACTTTAGGAAGACTGGTAAATAAATAAAAGTGTCTGTCTTCATAGTCTAATTATATTAATATTAAATGTTTCAGATTCTGTGTTATGCAGAAATCCAGATGGTCTTCAGTGTCCTTAAATCAAAGTAGATAATTATGTACAAGATCACTTATCACGGGTCTGTACAAACTGCAAATTAATGGACCTGTTATAAGCACTTACTTAGTTCTGTTCCCCCAAGTTTGGTTTGCAAGCTTCTGAGAATGACACTGCAAATGTTTTTATTTAGTGTTTACCGTATAACAATGACATGATAGTGTCCCAAAGCACTTTCTTATAACAAGAACACAAATGCTTTCAAGTTTTTTTATTTCTGCAATTGGCACAACCCCTTGTAGAGTCCATAGCGGTTGTTATGCGGGCAATCTGTATTTAAACTTCCTGTATTTAATCTGTTTTTATTGAGAAAGCCTTGATTTAGAATTTATATGTGAAAGTTCCAGGCTTTTTTTTTTTTTAATCTTTACTATTTACATATGATATTACTTTCCAAGCTCGCACAAAAACAACTTTATGATATGGCATAAACACACACAGAAGACTTTCATTTTAATAGGTTTCTCAAAGAAAATAATTTTTAATTGCACTATCTGTCTTACTGTGGAGTTAAACCACCCTTGAGAAAGTGAACTGAATGTCGGTTTCGGAGTCCAAAATAAATGTAAGTGAAGGAAAAAAACAACATCTAAACTAAAACTAAATGGTAAGAGGTTTAATATTACCTTTCAGTAATAGTGTTCTAAATGTTTTACAAATATTAATGACCTACCAGCATTTTCAAAGACCTGCTGGTTTGTATAGTACCTTTTTTTTTTTTCAGCTCTTGTAAAGTTCAGTGGGAAGACAGTAGCAGTTTTGAAAGAAATGAAATATTTTCCAGCCTCTATATTTTGAAGCTCTGATAGTCTTCTCACCATCTTGTTTTAGGGCAATTATTTCTCTCTATAACAAAGTAAAAAGACTCAGGGACACAGTGGTTTCCTAGTCATAAAAAGACTCAGGGACACTGTAGTGTCCTAGCCGTAAAATAACCACTAAATCAGAACAAGTTACAGTGTCACTCTCAGCAGTCTGCAGACAGAACTTGGAAGGACAGAAATAAACTTTATATTTAGTCCCAGTGTTCTGAACCATTAAACTTGTGGGCAAATTCTCTTATTTTTCTCTCTGAAGTGTCTGTTTAGCTCTAGTTGAGGCACAAGTTTATTGTTAACCTTTTTATTTCTTCCTTTGTCCTCATTTCAAATAAGATATCATTGTGAAAAAGCAAAGGATGCAGAAGAAAAAAGAAAAAAAACCCGCATTATTGCAGGACAAAATACAGCTGGCACATCCACATACAGTGATCCATTACACATTAAAACTTGTTAAATTTTCTATCCAGATTATAAAAGCTGGTTTAACAAAGTGGATTATCAGCCAATATTAGTCAAACCCACTCAATGCACAGAGAGTTAGGGTAGCTGTGAGAGGCAGATGATATAGATATCAGCTGGTGATTGTGTTGAATGTTATACTGTTACCTATTTATAAGTAACAGATCAGGACACTTATGCATGCACTGACAGACTGAAGAAGTACTTTGCAGTACACAATTTTATAGCAAATGAGAAAATTCTGACTCTAAGACAAAAATTTAGAGCACATGCTAACATCTTCAGTAAGTCCTTCTGGCCAAGGCCTGAAGCAGAGAACACAGATTTGAAAACCCTACCTTTGTCCCACACCAGCCTTTTTTTGGCTGTTAATACAATGGTCATGACCAGCCCTCCCAAGGTATTTGCTTGTCAAGACTTCCTTGGCCATAGGTTTGGTTGCGTTCACATGGCCAGAAAGTGGCCACAAAGTTCTCACAGCTCTTAGCTGCGGGGCTGTCCAGTCTATTAAGCAGTCCCTCTAGAAAGGACGAGGAAACTTTTTTTTAACTTTTTTTTTTTTAAAGCTAATACAATAAAATTATCATAAGCTTATTATTAAAAGAAAGAAAAATGTGCTATATATTGACATAGGAAAATTATGTGGTATGAAAATTAATGAACTGGCATTATTTTACCGGTGCTTTTCAGGAGACATTTTTGTTTTATTTATTCTGGCTTCTAAACAAGTAAGAAGGCTGGGGTACAAACAGTCTTATCACAGATGGCAGGAGAAAGCATCTGTTTTCAGAAATATCATTTCAACCACATTACAAAGGTATATTTTCTGCATATATATGAGGCCTCTAAATTGTAAAGTAATTATAGAGCTTAATGTTAATTTGTACCTTTTTCATGACGTTGATTGTGGCTTTGTGGTTTCCTTGATTCTTTTGGACAACTCATTTTATATTTAAAGCTGCCTATCTGATATTTACACATTTCAGATTCACTCTGCCCATGTTCTCTCTCTAAAAAGATGGAAGACAATCATTAACAAATTCTAAAATGATTATTTGACTGAAACGAGCAGTCAGTAAAAATAATTGTCTGATATGAAACTGTTACCTAGACTTCTAAAATGCTTATTCAGTTGCCGAGACGGTGGATAATAAGGATGGATCAGAGAAATAGTGTGAGCACAGACAACCACAACAAAACAGATTGTGGGTTCAAAGAGCTGACCCAGATGAAAAGTCTAGTTTAGTTTTAAAAACTACCTGACTAGATGATTGGACTAATAGTTATAAGATCAGAAAAATTATAAAATACTTAAATTATGTGTGAAGCTTTTACTTCAAGATCTCAAAGAGGCTGTAGTAGTACATTAAATCACATATAAAACCCCTTATATCTTGCTGAATATAAGCTGCTCCATGAACTGCTGTAACGTAGATATCGATCACTGAGGTCATTCCTTACCACTATAGGCAAGATGTGTGCCCTCTTATAAACTTCTTGAACTCCCTCTAACGCAGGTCACTGACCACACAGGCAAATGCTTCAGTGTGCTACCCTATATGTGGTTATACGCAAAACCAGAATAACTACATGGCCTATGTCTACAGCAACATATTTGAGACAGATGAATTGCATAACAAAGTCTTTCCCCTCCCTAACATTCCTGTTCTAAGAGTTGAGCTTCAGGCATCACTGAAGCTCCAATTCTTTTGCTCCATCTTACTTATTCCTTCTATCTTAAGGTTTTTCACACATTCATACTGCTGACTGACCCAAATACACTGCAGGCAGTTTGATCAGATTGTCAGATTTCAGTGGCTAGCATAGAGATATCTAGTCTTTTTCTTCTTGGGTTGAAAGCAAGATTTCCTGGTGAGTATTGTCTTTATCATCAGGTGGTTGTGCTAGGAATGTCTTGCCAAAGGAAAACTCAATTTTTTCTTCTGTGACGTACACATAGATGACTTCGGTTTCTGCGCTTTGGAAACCCATTCTTATGTAGACAGTTGAATATGTTCATCTCATTCATGAGCGTTTGGCACTGTTTACAAAGCATACATGCTATAAATATATCAAATAAAATAGAAATATATCAAATAAAAACTCGTCCATTTCCCCACTTCATCTAATTATTAGTTATTTTTCCTTACTCTACCTATATTTGTCTCTCTTTTTCAGATTGAATAAGTTAAAATTATGAGACTATTTGAGCATCAGAAAAAAAAGCATTTTTCTTTTCAAATAGAGGAGATAATTCTATAGAATCTGCAACTACTAATTCGGATAATTTGTAAGAGTGTCAATGGATACTATTAAGTTGAGGCATGAAATTTAGATCATGTAAAACAAAGAATTTTTTGAAACATAATAAAAACAGAAATCATTCCCTATGTTCACATAAACTACCATTTTGCAGATAATTCCAATATGTTGTACTGAATAGGATTTTGGATGTAGTTTAAAAAAAACAGTGTCAGAGGAAACTTTACATCTGCTTAATGACTTCTCACAAATCCATGTGGCCACTTGGGCTGCTGTGTTTCTTTTAGTCTTCATACTTAAATATGTTCAATAGCTTTGTGCCCTGTGAATGTCTTCTGACTTCTGTGTCTGTTTCTGAGCGCAAAACATTTTTTGAAATTCTGCTTTGTTTTTTAAATAGGGTGTCATAAAGCCTCTATAAAAAAACATCTTGGATAAGGCAACCTTATGAGTAGTATAGAATCATAGAATCGCCTAGGTTGGAAGGGACCTTTCAGATCATCTAGTCCAACCATCAACCTAACACTGATGAAAAACATCACTAAACCGTATCTCTAAGCACTATGTCTACCCATCTTTCAAATACCTCCAGGGATGGTGACTCAACCACTTCCCTGGGCAGCCTGTTCCAATGCTTAATAACCCTTTTAGTGTCAAAATTTTTCCTAATATCCAGTCTGAACCTCCCCTGGCGCAACTTGAGGCCGTTTCCTCTTGTCCTATTGCCTGTTACTTGGGAGAGGAAAATGACCCCCACCTCTCTACAACCTCCTTTCAGGTAGTTATAGAGAGCTATAAGGTCTCCCCTCAGCCTCCTTTTCTCCAGGCTAAACAACCCCAGCTCCCTCAGCCGCTCCTCATAAAACTTATTCTCCAGACCCCTCACCAGCTTCATTGCCCTTCTCTGGACCTGCTCCAGCACCTCAATGTCTTTCTTGTAGTGAGGATCATTTCATGACCAAGATGGCCTCCAATTGTCACATTGCTGTTTACAAACAGCAGGTCCAGCACGGCTCCTCCCCTAGTCGGTTCCTTCACCAGCTATGTCAGGAAGTTA
>VYZM01015452.1:0-42103 GCA_013398915.1 Dromas ardeola
GATCCCAAGATCGAATACTTCGAAAGTTAAATCAAACTTACACGCTCCGGGTGGTTTACAAGAGGCCGATTAATTAGCGTTTATGACGTTTTATGACGTTTTAGGCGCGTATTACACGCTGGTATTAATTCTTGCGCGAGAGGTGAGGTGTATTTGTGGGGTATCTGTGAAATTAAAAGCGCCGTCTCAAGTTTTGCGTGTCCCCACACAGGAGCCGGTCTCCGGCCGGGAACATGCTCCTGGATAGGGTTTGGCACAGGGAAGATGTGAACGTAGAAGCTGTCACAGCGGTGGCCTGGTACGCTTTATTGTCCAGAGTGGACAATAAAAAGCTGATTTCTTTAATTACTTTTTTTAAAAAAAAACAGAAAATAGATTTTAAACACCCAGGACAAAGCCAAAATTTCGCACCCCGTACACTTTCCCCAGTGTTATGAGCATAATATTAAAGGGTTAGAAACTTGTTGCAATACGCTACTGGAGGAAGGGGGGAAACTGGGGTTTTTTTTTAACACAGTCTGTGAAAATATTGAAGTAGTACTTACCCACTGCAAAGTCAATAAATCCGTATCACGCTAAAACCAACAAAAAGCGTTTTACAAACTGATTCTTGTCAAGAATTTGATTGCCAGAATGCAGCAGGGCGAAATTATTACTGAAACACCAGCATTTACTCACTGCAAAATTCAAGTAACCGTGAAGCCCTGTTTAGTAGTACGCACAGTTTTTTAATGTGTTAATGGTTTGGGTTTCTTCAAAGTGTGTTACTTTTTGAAGTCTGGGTGTTTCTATTTGTGCAGAAAATAGACTGAGAAGCTTTGAGCTCCTACTGTTACAAAAGTTAAAAGGAAACAAAGTTGAGCTGCTAAGTCGGCAGTCTGGAATGAGTCAATAGTATCTCCTTTGTCCTGCTAGCTTTTTCTGCTGGCTGTATCTTTGCTCTATTTCCTCTGCACAGGCAAAGAAGCATTTCTACCCTCAGTCTATTTAATAGTTAGACTTTCTAGGTCTCCTGGCTTCTAAATATTCTGACCCACCGGTAAAATTCAAATGCATCTGCCTTTCCAGGCTGTGTACAACAGTCGTGATGCTGTCAATGACAGTACACTCACTTCTTTAACAACTTAGAGACTTACACATTTTCCATTATCTATAATTGATGGGGCAAATTATTCTCGCTTTGTTGTAGTAAACCTTCATAGGGGAACAAATGTGCCTTTTTTAAGTGTTTCATCATCCATCATCTCTTGTTTTTTACACAAAAAAAAAAGATTGGGATGAAGACATGAAGGAGATGTAAATAACTCTCCCCCTCGTTTACTTGGGGATTCCCTGGGAGTCTCAGAGGGCACGGAGGTAACACAGCTGGCTTTTACAACAGGATCACAGGTCCTGACACAGGGTCACAGAGAATCTATGCCTGGCTAGCCCTGTGCTCCAGTTTTGTTTAGCTGGTAGCTAGTCCCTTGAGGGATCAATGTCAACTTAAGCATGCTAACTTCAACAAGCAAAGGGTTGGCCAGTGACCGAGAGCTGTCACTGGCTCCTGGAGGGCTCCCTGGTTCTGCTGCGCTTGAAGATCTAGCACTGCTGCCAGGCTGCTTCTGCGGCTCTGGAACTTCTCAGAGAAAGAAATCAAAGTGGCAACAGTATAAAGGCAAACCCCAACACTGTTCATTTTCTGAAAACAAAAGGTGGGTAGATGTATTAGGCGGATTGGAAAAGCGGCTTGGGTAGGGATGTGGTTTATAGACCGAGGCACAGAAACTGGAGGCAAGTCCCATCACCGTGATCTAAGTTTCTGTGTACTTCAAACCCGCTTTGCTCTCAAATTCTGGCCTTGGGATTGGTATTAGCCGTTCTGCAGATCTGTCACACTCCCACAGATGATAAACAAATGTCAACTCAATATCCCAATATCCCACATGTAAAAGTATTAGTGTTCAGCAAATAAAATAGGAGCATACTTTCTCTGTATTACATATATGTCTTAAATTAACCCATTAAGGAAGGAAGTACATATATATTTATATATATATGCACACAAACATACATATCTCCTCACTGTAATAGCCCCTTCTGGTTTGACTATCAAAAAGCATTGGAGACTAGAGTTGGGTTACTACAGTACAAAGAAAAGTGTATTAACTC
The DNA here is from genome assembly GCA_013398915.1 of Dromas ardeola. NCBI lineage: Eukaryota > Metazoa > Chordata > Aves > Charadriiformes > Dromadidae > Dromas > Dromas ardeola. The sequence goes on from VYZM01015452.1 coordinate 2,152, forward strand.
ACTGGGAGGTTGAAACCTGTATTTTAATATATACAGTATATAGTTTTAACTTAATTTTATGTTAAAATACAAAGGTTTTTTAGGTCAAGATAGTTTTTGTTTTATAAAAATATACCTTATTATTAATTTATCTAGGCCTCCTTTTCTTCTGATTACATAAATGAGTAATTTAGCATATCATTATCTGAATGACCATTCCTTTCCCTTTTCACACTTGAAAAAGATTATCAGTCAGCTTCTGCCATAATGTTGTATCTGTGACCATTTTGATTGTGCCATATAATTTTGTACTTCCCCCCCCACCCAGTTCTTGAACAAAATGCAGCCTCATAATTCCTAATGATAACAAGCAGGTTTTTTCTGGTAACCATCAAGGCCTATGCTATGAACTTCTCCATCTTTTTTTTAAAACTCTAAACGCATTTCTGTCTTTTCAGTGGTAAAGGGTGTTACTAACTTACATTTGGAAATTTGACTGATAGAGACAGCACAGTCTTCCTGGTTCTGCAAGCAGGCAGTTCCAGTGTTTCAGCTTTTGCACAGTAGCACTTTAACAAGCAGCAGCCATGCATAACTAACAAGACTGCAAGTCCAGTTACTGCTGTTTAGAAGCCTGTACCCTGCTCTTAAGTTATCCAAAATGTCCATTTTATATTGTTGCAGCCATATGAGAAAACTACTAACAGCAGGGAAGTGCAGTAGTTGTTCACGATGGATAAGATACAAGAGCAGAAAAAAAGTTTTTAAAAATTCAGCCTGATGCACAGGAGGAAAGCAGCACAATCTCCAGCTATCCTTTTATAGTAACTGGTGTTTTATGGAAAGTGAGGAAGAAAAGAAAACTCTCTCTTCCTTCCAGAAGCTAGAGAGTGATGGCATGACCCTTCAAACTGAAGATTGATAGCATTCTTGGAGAAATCTTTACGCAGGTTTCATTTCCAGCATAGGGAAATGAGAAGTATTGTTTTCCCCAGTTCATTCTCTCAAACCTACTTCTGGATTCTGGGTCTTATCATCTAGCAATGTCGATGGATGTCTAACACAGCAGCTTTCAATTTTGGTATTAATGCTTCATAAAAAATAATATATTTTTCAGAATAAAGTACTGTAGTAGTTTTCATGAATATTTTCTACATGTTCAGTTAACATTATGAATACTACATATATAGAGATGATATTAGCTAATCGGGGAATTACTTAAAAATGTGTACATGATGTGTATACAAGATACACCTAGCACAGATTTAAAAATTGCTCTCAGCATGGATTACAGCTACAAATAGATCTTTTGTAAAAGATGAATGGAAACCAGGAAATTAGCAGTAATCCATCAGATGAGAAATAAGCCCTTTAGACTGCACGAAGTAAAAAATAAATATGCTGAAAACTAGGCAACACTAGCTGGCAAAACAGAATACCAAAACCAGTGTACTTTTTTAGGACTCTTAGTATCCTTGTTTCTGTCTGAATGTGGTATGTGCGTGAACATCCTTTCTTATAAAATAATAAATTTCACAAAGATTCCACTGTATGACAGTGTACTGACTGGCTGTCACAACTACTGACTAAATATTAATTTTGGTAGTCTTTCCAAGTTAAATCTATGAACTACTACGTCTGGATAACTTTTAAATCCCTACCCACAAGTGAAACTCCAACAAACCGATTTCCTGGCTTGCACATTGTCTATCCTTGTTTGTAAAGATTTCTTTAGTAATTTACTATTAGTTTATTGTTTTTATTTTTATTAGTTGGTCAGAAAAATACTAGATAGTCTCTTTTGAGTTTATTTAATTTTAGTTTTACAACACTAAACAGTGCGATAAACACTGCAGGCTAACCAGAAAGAGCTGCACTTCAGTGCAATCACTTCGGTTTCGTAACTCCTACAGATTTTTATCCCTTACAAGCATTAGAGCAATGATTTACATACCAGTGAGGGAAAATGAAAATGAGGGGGAAGCTCATTATAACCCTGTAAGTGTACTTAGTTTCTCCTAACACGGACTAGATTAAACCTGGCCTATGTCACGAGAACTGCGAAGGGTGAGAGGAAAGGGCCCTTTCTCATAATGCTCACACACAATTAATGCTCTCTTCACTCAACGGAGAAAACCAGACCCAAAATAGGAAGGAGGATCCGGGCTACTATTCTTTCACCTTCGCTCCCCACCCCCACCCTCTGAGCTGTAAGGAAAGGATCAGGTTGCACTATTTTAAAAGCTGGTGCAGTAGGCACACTTCCTCAGTATATTGGAGAGCACTGGGAGAAAACGTTTCTCAGAGCTCCCTGCAGGAGTGCATACTGCTTCACAACATCCTTTACTCAGGATTGTGCCATATCAACAGAGCTAAGCCTTCAATTAAGCGATGAAAACTTCCCCTGTAAACGTATGGTATTTTTAGGGACATATACAAACAAGAATATTATGGAACTAACTTACCTTTCACGCATGGTTTTGATAGCTTCATGCTTGATGCAAGTCATAAAAACCAAACTGTCACAATAGCTCAGCACTACAGGTAAAGCAGACCTGTAAATAAATGAAGAAAGAAATTAAGTGACTTAGCATAATTGCCTGAACACGCTTTAATAAACTGGATTGATTAACACATTAAAGAATATAATTGCTATCTCTTTCATCCCACCATCTGAGTGCAGATTACTAGTTACTGTTCCTACAGATGTTTCAAATTAAACCATACAGATGATGTTAAATCTATATCAAGGTGGAAGATGGATGGTGTTTTGGCCAAGGCTTGGAATGGGAGTTCAAACGAGGGCCATAATCCTGTCCCCAACTCAGAATTTCAGCAATGGCTTTTCGATTCTAAGATAGGGACAATTAAAACTGTCCTACCTCTCACTGAATCTAAGAGACAAAATAATGCACACGGGATACCCCAAGGCTACATATACTAAGGTTATAAAAAGTCTAAAATAGCCTAAGATCTGAAATAAGTGTTTAGCAACATTTTGTTTACCTGCGCATTTGTCTTTTCAAAATATAAAAGTCATAGTTCCAGAGGCAAGGTGCCTAGTCGGCAGTGCTTACTGAATGTCTAAAGGCTAATGCAGCTGGGAAGATCTCCCTTAAAGGAGTTCTCCTGCTGTGTCACATCTCCACATAAAAGAACCAAAAATTACGGTGATTGAAATCCTGCAGCAGTCTTCCACACGCTCTTCACATTAGATATGAAGACCTGATTGGGAAAGGGCACTAACAGCCTCCAGTCTCAGCCAGGGAAGGATCCTTCTGTAGGAATCGTGGGAGGAAGCCATAAGCCTCTTCCTCTTGGAATAGGGGAGTTTTGGGTGCAGCGGAAGAGTCTGCACAAAGCGCTGCAGAGATGCTGGGCTGTGAGTCAGTGTCACTCCCAGGCTGGAAGAGCTGTATCATTATGGTGTCATCTGCCAAGCGGCCCAACAGTGAGAAGGTATAAATGCCATTTGATCCTGCCTCAGCCACTTCTACCTGGGCTCTGTGAGTTTTAAAAGGAACAAAATCTCATTCCAGGCTTAAAATAGGTGGAGATCTATAGATAAAAGGCTGTATATTAGATCTAGATATGACTGTTGTAGTTGTTAATAATACATAATTTCAACATACAGACTGGCAGACATTTAATTGGAACACAAGAATTAAAATAATGACAGGTTGTGTCATATGACAACAAATCTACAAGTAGTGGCAAAACTGTCCTTTTCTTATGCACAAGATTCATCATTCTAGAGGGAAAGCCTACTGGAAATATGCATGAGGCACATGGAAACGGAGGGAAAGGTAAGAAGAGAAGTTTAACGGAAGATGCTGAGTTGGATGGCTGAAGTCTTCATCAAATAAGAAAGCAGTATCCTATTTACTTTCTGATGCTGTGTAAGTGAATGAACCAAAGCCCACACATTCTCTTGCAAATCATCTCACAAGCATTCTACCTCTCTATGCCCCAGAGGTCATGAGTGACCATGTACTGACCCCTGACAGACTCCTGCCGCCTATTCTTTAATACAGCAAGCATACACGTCTCTAACCACTTCAGCCCATACAAGTGCTATACAGCGCATGCTGCCTCCCCTTCCTTTTTTTAATTTTAGCAATCTATACCCTCCAAAAAAAAATTTCCTATCATCTAAGGCTGTCTGTCTACAGCCTTTCTTGCACTGAGGAATTTCTCAATACTTAAACAGACATGCATTAAGGTATAAGGAAAAACATAAAAATATAAGATTATTTCAGGGCGAGAGTCAGCAGCTTTTCAGAAAAAGGAATGCTTTATTTCAGAGAAAATAAAATCTTCTTCAACTGAAAGAGGGTCATGTTTATATTATCACTAACACTTTTGCCGAAAGGGGAAGAAACAGTAACTGTAGACGGCAGTTCAAAAGGAAGTTCTGTTACAGTACAGACCAAAAAATTTAAGTTCTTACAGTGTACAAAATATGTAATCAATGCTGAACTTCTGCATTTGCCTTAAAATACCGAGCTGTGAGCATGGACTGCTCTTTAATGTGTCCAACAGTCTCAATGCCAAAATCTATACAAGGAGATAATTAATACAATAGCATTCACCGGGAACAAAACTGAGATATTCTTTCATTGAAACTTCTCCAGCTTTAACAAAGACACCATTCAAAAAAAAAGAAGAAAGCATTTCAAAGACCACTGTAGATGCTGGACATAGACTGATTCTTGAGTTAAAGACAGACATCCGCTAGCCAAAAGGAGTAACTCGAACAAAGGAGAAACTTTCAAGTTTCAGACTTTCAAGTTTGAGACCTCTAGTCTGAACTTATCTTTGTTTTCACACATCGGTACGTTCAGTGGAGTTAGAAATACCCAGTATGTGTAATGAAAACAATCTCTATCAGTGGATACAGCATGAACATGATAACATATGTTTTCCAAGCCTCGAGCAATTGTCAAGCAATTACTATTTGTCAAGGCAACACACTTGATAGCCCGGGTCATCTAACCCTAGGTCACCTCCTTCTACCTTACGCTGAGGCGGGTCGCAGTAACTCAGCCGCCCAGCTTTCTTTAATTTGCTCTGAAGGTAAGTTGCGGAGGCAGGTTTCTCTCCCTACAGGGGGGAGAGAGCCAAGGGAGGCCGAGGCGGCGGCGAGGGGTGCTGTCACTGCACCATGGTGGCTTACACAAGGAACAGCTGCTGGGGTTTTGTTCCAAGGGGAAGGAGGGCCCGCGCAGGTCAGAGGGGACTCCTGGACAACTGATGATTAACCAGGGCTTTCTAAAGCGCTTGCAAGGCCCATATTGTGTTTGCTTAGGAGCCAGAACTACAAGTGCATGTTATCAGCAGACTGGGTGGATTGGTTTGTGTCTCTTGAGTTAAATTACCAATTCTGACTACCTTTTAAAACGGAAAAGAGAAAGATCTGGTCTTACGCAGTGTATTTTGGTCTGGTTTTACATTTGCTTTTTTTTTTTTCATTTTAAAGGCCCTTATTCAGCTAAATAAACCCTCTTTAAAAAATATGATTCTTTTTGCTATCCTCATTGTTGTTCCACGCCTGTACAATTTTTATTTAATCACCTATATAACTAACCTCTGATTCTTAATTTCTACATTTTATGATAGAAAATTTAATGGCTTTTCTTTACCACATGATTCAGTCTTCCAATTATAATTTGTAAACTGTGTGTAAATGGAAAATGGAATTCAATTACAATGTAGCAAAAGAGCACTCCATTTTTTATCAGTTAAATTAAATAACCATAGATGTACATAACATGTAAGAAAAAAAAAATCAGAACATACTGCACTGAAAACTGATTTATTCAACAAGGACTAATCATGGCTAGTTGGTGAACTTAAGTGATTGTTTCTGGTCAGCACGACCTTCAAGACTTTAGAACTAGTACATCTCATCCTCTTACAGTTTTCATTCATGGACCCGATAAGAAAAAATGAAATTGCCTGCTTTTTCATCTCCCAGTGGATTTTTCAATTTTGAACATACTAGTCATTAATATAAAGTAGATGAGTACATTAAAAGAGAAAAAAAAAGCTGTCAGAAGCAGGTTCAGCATTCTGTAGGTTATAGATCCAACTGCTCTGCCAGTGACTTCCACTCCTTCAGTGGTTTGACTTTCTCTAAAACTTTGGCATCAAAAAATGTGTTGCATAGTATTTTTATTGTGTTATTTTAAAATACTATAGTAAAGTTAACTTTAATACAGGCTGCCCTACTTCCATACTTAATTCTAAGTGGTCTTGTTAAAAAAGAAGCATTTAGTTTAAATAAAGTATACATATAGAACTCATTAAACATATATTAATCATTCCAGGAGGCCACACAAGTAATAGGAAATGTGGATTCCTTCCTTTCTGATTTATCAACCATTTATGCTATAGTACGTTCAAAACAGAATGGGTTCCTACTGTGCCTGCTGGTGTACATACAAAGTTAAAGAGACAGAGCCCTGGCACAGAGGTTTGCCTTCATTTGCTCAACACCTGAGGTGTTAAAAGTAAAAAGCCAAACAGGAGAGGCTTTTTTTTTTTTAAGCACTGGCTGTTCAGGTGCAGATTTACCAGCAGCAGGAGGCAGAGTGTGAAAGGATGCTATGAAGGGGCTCTAGATCCTCCCCTGTTCCTCCATCCCTTCCTATTACCCTCGTCCTCAAGCTCTAGCTTCGTTCACCTATGCCTATCTACTGAAAATTGGAAGGACTTTAAACTAACTAGGGAACTGAACATAAGCATCGACCATCTTAATCTTTGCTAAATATAGAGACTTCCCATTGAATTTCCTTGTCCTTGCTGAGTGACTTAAAAGGATAAACTTACTATGAGGACAATTCCCCAGGTTGAAAGAAAGAGGAGGAAAGTTATTTCTAAGAATGTCCAAAGGCTGTGATCCTGGCTTGCTGAATTTTGGAACATGATTTACAGATTGGGCGTTACAGATTTGTGGATTCGATTTATTCACTTACCAAGGATTAGAATAAAATTGCTCCTCCCAGATTACTGTCATGGAAACAGCACTATCCTATGGATTTTCTATTCTTTTTTCTTGCTCTTTCTTTTTGGCAGGCTCAAAGATTTCCTTTCTATAGCAGAGAGAATCTGAAGGCCAGCATAAGGAACAAGAAAAGTCACTACTCAAAATTACAACGGTAGCAACAAGTTTCTAAAGAGATAAAGATGAAGAAAGTTTGGTTTAGGCATGATTAAGTGAGGAAAAAGAGATGAGGTAGGGGCATTTCATTAACATATGCCATAAAATCTTTGAAATACCACAGACTATGCAGTTAGCAAAGCTGCCAGTGCAGTAACAGGGAAGAGAAGAACTGACTGAGGTTGGTTCTCCTTGGTTGAATTTAAAGAGGGGAAAGTCCTGGAAGTATTTGTTTCATTTTTACAAAGACTGTGAGTAGGCCAAGGTTGATAAATAAACTGTCTTTTAAGAATACAAGAGAGGTCAGTCTGGTTCAGGCCAGGTGTACACTTGGCCAATTTACATATCTCCAACAGCAGACATGAGCCAGTTCTTATCCAAGTACTCTCTCAGAGAAGAGCAGGACCAGGACAAGCACATTTGATATTGCCCATGGGTTCCAGCATCCAACTTTGTTTTAGCTCAGGGGGTTTCCTGAGCCTGATGTGGTTTGTCTAGTCAGTGACCTTTACTAAATTTCTCTTCCAAGGTCTTGTGCAGTCTCTCCTTAGATCCGTGTGAACTTCTTTCATCCATATTGTCTAGGCAAAGAATGCCATGAGTATATTACTCATGGGTATATAAAACACTATCATTTAGGGTATATAAAACAATATCATTTATTGTGTTACTTGGTTTGAACATGTCTACTGCCAGCTTCATGTGATGCACCCTCATTTTTTTATTGATAGAGAAGGTGAAAAATTGATCCCTGTCCAGCCTTTTCATGTGTGACTTTAAAACATTTACTGCTGTTTTGAAGAAGTGCTAAAGGGGTGCTGTAATTAAAGTCTCTGAAGAAGAGTCCGTTGCCCCTGTGCTGGAAATCTATTTCTTCTTAGCTCTGCCAATCGGCCACCAGTTTGCCTGCTATCTGTGGCAGATGCTGAAGCTGCTATTGCACAGAAGTCCTTCCAAGATCCTGGGGAACTGGAAGCTTAGATAAGCACATTCTGAGAGAGCCATTCTTTCCCACTGTTAGGGAAGATGCATTAGAGGAAAAGATGCAGTCATGCATATTGTGCTCTTAAAACCCTGCTGGTCTTTCTGCAAGCAGAATCTGAAAGAATGGTAGGGAGTGGAAATGAAGAGAAGAAAATTTGCCAGTCCACAGAAATTAGCCCCATTCTAAGAAAATTACTTGCTAAGAACTAAAGCTCAAGGAATCAATGTAAACTTTAACTGAAAACTGAAGTAGAAAACTGAAGATAAAGTAGTTCAAGCTTCCTCTAAAGGAGGAGGGCATTGTTTCTAGAGTTTGGCAGTAGGCCTTAGGCAGGCACAGTTAACATAATAATTAAACCAGCAGAAGCTTGTGAGAGTTTCCTATTATTTCAGTAGGAGATTCAGAACCCATGCAGTATACTCACATTTTCCCTGCTATGTGTTTTACAAGGCACGGGAATATTTCTCAAGCAGGCAGAAAAGCCCAGTTTCTATCAGTACAAAATTAGACAGATAGGTAAGACAGGTCTCCAGGAAAAATATCAACAAAGGCCTTTCAGAAATCTTACTACAAGGACAAGGTAAGGCATTTTGTATCCCTGTATAGACAAAGATAAGCAGCTATTGCAGAAAAATGCACTCCAAGAGAAATTACGTGAACTCCAGTGAGTGTTAAAGCTATTAAACAGTTCCATACTATTGAAGTCGAGGAGGTTAAGGGAGATGGATGATGCTAGGATACTCAAACAGAAAGTCTTTTCATTTAGGTTCGTGAGTAACTCTACTTAAGTGACTCTATTTGACACAAAATGATCTGTGCTGTTGCAAAATAGTTTCTGTCAGCAGATTTCACCTAGGCAACGCCCAGTCTATCAGATACAATCCTACTGGGTTTGGCTGCAGGATCTGATTATTATTTCGGAAGAGTATGTTTGGCCAAGCAGGTAAAGAGATTGTATGGAAAGTTTCACAAGGCACAAAGAAAGGTTAAAAAAAAAAAAAAGGCATACAAACCCCATGTTATTAAATAGGTAAACAAAACATTTTTTCAGGAGCTCTCAGCATTCCTCTAGTTAGAACAGGACACCTGTTTGTGTCTGTTATGAACAAGCGCACGTTTAGCAGTCTCCATTTGAAAAAGGTAGCTCTGGAAGACAGGTCATTGCTGTTGACTCCCTGCTACGATGCTTAGACGTGCTGAAGGTTAGAAAGGCTCAGAGCCCCTAACGTTAACAACTCTAACCCCAAATGTTGCCTGGTTCCGACTGGCTGAATTCAGGGCCATATGTCACATAAAAGTTCCTGAAGGTGGTCTTGCCCCTCACTGGCTTGTTGACAAAACATATAATTAATTATCACTATGACTATCAGCACTTTGGTACGTCCCTGAAAAAACAAAAACAAATGTACTTTTTGTTCAAGGCAGAGGGTCCTGACTCTGGGATACTTATACGGAGACAAAGCATCCCCTGAGCATCGCAGAGATTCTGAATGCAAGCAAATCCCTATTCTCTGAATAGACCTGTCTGTCACCCAGACCTTTGGTACATTAAGGCACGAAGACGACACTGTACTGAGTATCGTTTGTTCAAAGTTTAATGAGGAGGGGACTTCTTTGTCTACCATAGACATCTGATGCGGCATGTACCAGGTAGCTGCAAGGCTGTTTCAGTCAACTTTGTGCACAATGTAGATAAAGTACAGAACGTTTTGTGAGAGACTATAAATGCTGAGATGTTTTCACTGACCTTAAAAGATGACCTAGAAGCTCATTTAGTTGACCTGTTACTGTCTGGATCTCTCCTCTGGGAAGTAAAAAACTCTTGATAATATGATGTATAACAGCAAAACCATAACCAAGTGTTTCAAATCAATGTTGCCATTTTTTTAAGTCTGAGAACTATTGATCATATAGTTTTAGACTTGTGTGAACTGAATCAACCATCTGTTGTGGTACTACACTTCAGTCCTTTATCTTCTGAGACAGGCTGTGACGACAGGCTTTTTCTGGGAGGAGGCAAGGTGAACACAAAACCAACAGAAAATTCCTGCTTGGTTCACGAGAAAGACTGAAGGGTAGCACTCTGTAATGTAGTCCAGTGTTCCTACGAGGAATCGAATGTCCTTTCTCTGCTGCACGGACCCCTATGTAAAAATAGACATCTTGCAGGCTGGCAGTTCAAAATCCCTGAGGATTAGTGATTGGTTAGGAGATTACGGATACTACTCCAGTCTGAATTCGAAATAGCAAATGAAAGTGCTGAGGCACTGATAGTTGACACTGAACTGCCAGCCCCCTCACCCTTCCTGTAAAGTTGTAGATACAGAAGGCTCTGACACTGATTTGTAATGGTACATTTGCTTCTGCAATCAGTCGTAGAAGGGAATCTATTTCTGATGTTTGTTGTTTCTAACAAGCCGGATAGCTTGTTAGAGAATGAGAGAGAGAAAAGACACAAGACCAACAAGTCACTCAGCACTACGTAGAAGACAGTACTGAAAATACAATCACTACTATTGGGGCTAAAAATACATAACACTCAACACAAAGCCAGTCACTATCAAGGTCCCTGCAGGGAGCGTGCAAGTAATAAAATGGGTCTTTTCAGGCCCTGGACTTTAAAATACATGAATCAAAGGCATGCCATATTGCTGATCAGTCTTTTATCCCTTGCCATGTGCACGGGCAGCAACTTGTAGGGAATCATGCTCCTCTTGCCTCCAACAGACTTCCCTGCCAATACAAGTGGACCCTAGTAATGGATGTGTCCCAGAAGCTCAGAATCACAGCTTTTAGGGCACTGAAGAAGAGACACCGTCTTAGACCACAACTATAGCTTTACTTGTGGAATTTAGAAATAAATTGATTTCTGGTCAAGGGGAGCCTTCTCCCTCCCTCCCCTGCTGTATGTTTCCTCTTGGGAAAAGGAAATGTTACTATGGGACGTGTTGCTCTGAAGAATCACACTAGGGAAAATCTTAAACCCTAGTAACTTATGACTCCTTTTTCCATATATAGACAGATATATCTAGTATGTTAACTCAAACTGTATTTTGCTAATGGTCATAAGGAGACTTAATTTACTGCATAAAATTAATTATACTATTACATATAAACTTAAATGAATCACACAGTACATATACTGCATTATTTCCATCTTTGTGGTGTGATGGAAATAATGAAATCATGAATGTTCGTACTCATGATGCTATTTAATGCCCTGAGGACAGTGGACATGAAGGTGCTTCATGCAGTATTCTGCTGATACCATCTAATGGACTCTGCCTGTCCAAATCATTTGTCCTTGCACTTACGGGGCACGTACACACCAGCAATGAAATCCATCTACACAATCACTCAAAGAAGCAGCCAAAAGCATCCCAGATGAGTTATTCATGCTCTTTATAAAAATTGGGCAATTAAAATAACTCTCTGTGCTTTGGCCAACTTAGAGGGAAAACTGGGCTATACAAATTAACACACACACAATCTCCATTAAGAAAGCAACCATCTCTTTATACTGTTACCGTACATCACGGTATTAGGCTATTAGTCTGGAGAGCCCAAAACTACATACAAATACACTTTCTAGTAATTCCGGAGACACATTCCAGAGAAAATATTTTCAAAATTCTGACATTTTCTCATTTATTTCTCAAAATTGGCCAAAAAAATTACACACTCTTAAATGCTAATGCTTAAACTTTCCAACCTACATCCCACCGTAGGACTGTCTTTCTGAAGTACAGTTTCTACTACTTTGCCCAGTCCAATTGCAGTTATGTTAACTAAGGGGATTACCACCCCTTTAAAACATTATTAAAGCTACTAAAATAGAATAACTCAGAATAACTGCACGCCATGGTTTCCTAATTCTACCTCCAATTACACATTCTCCTGCCAACTTAAATAAATATTATATCATTCCAGTTTCCTTGGATATGGTTGTTTACCTCACTTAATCAAACTGAATACATTTATTTTCTTCCTAACCACCCTTTAATTAGTCTTACTGTTTCTGAGTGTCCTTATTTAATCTGTAAGTAATATTTTCAAAATTATTAAATGATAAATTCATTGGCAGCTTTGAAAATGGGGGTTAGATCCTTTCATGTTATTAGCTCTATATTTTTCTGAGTATCATACTATCCAAAATAGATACTGGGTTGTTGATTTCTGTAGTAGCTGCATTGGGCCTCTGAAGGTATGCAGGAAAACTAAATTTCTCATCATAATAAATCCCCTCTGGTTAAGTGAATACTCTCTTTAGTCAGCAAAAAATATTTTTAAACTGTTGGAAAGCTGAAAATATAGTTTGCATTTTATATCTTCAAAACTATAAATACAAATGTGAATTTTCAATTACAAAATTATTAAATTAATATACATGTTGGAAAGCAAGTTCTGACAAGTAAAAACAGACAACCTCAGATTTCAATTGTAAGTAAAAGGAGCCTTAGTAGTTTCTTTCATTTTTCTCCATTTGTTCAATTCATTAAGGCACCTCACAATTTAGAACCATTATTCTCTCTTCTTGAAACATCTTGGATCATAAACTACTACTTTGACTTTCATGAGAAGTCACATCACTCAACCTTCAGAGGCCTTTTTAAAGCAGTGTTTCACTTCTATCCAGGAACTGTATTTTCCTATTCTTGTAAAAAAGTGTGAGTTAAACATTCTATAGTTATTTGCTAGACATGTTCCTCCAAAAGCTTCTCTGATCTATACTGTTTTTCTTCTATATAAACTGTATCAATATAAAGGTGCAGTGGTATGTGATTCACATTCTTGAATAATGCTATTCAAGTTGGCAACAATCTTTCTCCAGATTGGCTTGTATTATAAAAGTTTCAAGACTTCGGTGGTCTCTTTCTAAGTTAATCCTCAAATAGCATAAGTAGATGTCTCCTACTTAAAAAAAACCATAGACCAAAGGCAGGTAAATCTAGATGATTCAAGTGCAGTATTAAACAGGAAAGTTAAACTGGAACCCCTTGGTTCTATATCAAGATAAAAAGACAGAGCGAGCTACAAAAATGAAGGGGTGCTACTTCTCTTAGGAAGATCGCCAGATCTTCCTCTCCGGGAGGTTAACCGGGTGAAAGCCACTTGATTCTCTGTACACTATTCACATTTTTAATACAGCTTCTTCTAATAACTGAAATGTTTCTAACACAATTTGAGGGAAGAAGGTACAATAAAATGTCTATTTGCAAATGTTCACAGCCTTTCCTGCCACAGACCCAACACAAGAAAAAAACACTGGAAGATAAACACTTTAATTTGAAGACTTTAATTATTTTTTGATATGAACACATAAGTCCTTAAGCAGCTAAGAGATTATCACAGTAATAAATATAAATGGTTTTCTCATCACCCTTCAAATTTAATTTCTTAGAAAGAACACACACACTAGCCAGTATTCTGAATAGACTGAATTCTGTCAGTATTCTGAATAGGCAAATGATCTTCATTCCTTCAATATCCTTGCTCTCTTATGTTACATATTTTATGCTCTAACAAAAGCATATACACAAATGATTCACATTATAATCAAGGCCATGAATGTTGGTAACATGAACCATACATATTCTTTAATGTTGTTTTTAGGTACAGGAAAATAAAATATCTTGAGGTTTGGAGCAGAAATACAAGTGGTACTTTCTAATATCATTAACTAATTTCACTTTAGGGTTCCATTATCACAGCATAGACACTCGGTTTCATTTTTATTACTAACAGGCTTTACTTATCGCAGTAAAAATAGGCTGTTAACCACAGAAAGTAAAATTCATCATTGAAGTTCTGGTTTTGTTTAGGAATCAGACTTTTTCAGATATTCTGTCAAATAATAAACTAGTTATCTATATGTCACTTAAAAGAAACTACATGTGTTTTGAATGCAGACTATTTCCCTGTACTATCTACAAAGATATACGTACCTGAAGCGCGTGTGCTAGATAGAATTAGAAGCCAAGGGAAAAGGGTATTGACAATGCTGAAACCAGCTTCCTGCCCAGAGGATCAAGTAGTGTAAGCAGAGTAATAGTACTGCTTGCATAACAGGCAAAATGCTTTATCCTTATCAACGATCTGTAAATAGAAATTATAGGTATATGAACTTTAAAATTAAAATAAGTGAAAGTGAAAATACAGAAAGGCATACAAAATACAAGAATACATCTATTGACCAAAAAACCAATACCTGCATTTTTGATGATTTATCACGTGTTCAGATTATCTAATTTAACCTCCACGTTCCAAATTTATTTTTCAAATTACATCTTAATATTCCAGATTACTTATTGAGTGGAGCCAACAATTATGAAAGAAGATAGATATGAGAGTACTGTGATGATGGAAACTTTTTTGTCTAATGTGTTCTAAATTGCCAGTGAGGAAGATAGTTCAGCATCACCAGGTAGCCTGGTTCCAGTCTTTAACTGTCCTTGTACTTAGGATTTTCCAAACATTAGTGTGTCTCTTCTTCACTGTAAATTAAGACAATTTTTTCTTGTCCTTCCACAACTGGGTACAAAAGACAATTGATGACCATCGTCTTCACAATAATCTTCAGATTTCAGATTATTTTCCCCAGTCTTCTTTTCTCTAGACTAAACAAATACAACTGTTTTGAAACATGCCTTATAAACCTTGCTTTCCAAAAACCTTTTCACACATGTGCTCTCCTGTGGATTCACCTTTACCTGGAAATCGAAATTATTTTCCTTTTCCAAACTTTTTTATTCACTGACTTTTATTCTGGCCATTTTGCATGAGAGTTCTTTGATTTTGCGTCATCTGTAGAACCAGGTAGTATCAACGTTATTTGAAATTTTGTGGTACTCCAGAGCAGTACACCCCACAGACCCTTGAAACAAAATACATCTGTCCAACTCTTCAGTAACTTTTTTGGAAATCAGTAATTTTCTTTGAATGTAAAGTAATTCACTTGTTCTTATTTTTTTTTCCTTTTCTTCAAAGAACTGGACAAAACAGGGACTTTGTATACCTTCTACTTAGTAATATTATAATGGTTATTTTTTCATTTAACAGCTAAAGCAAGAATTATAACAGTCTTAATCAATAAGCAGACAGAGAGATGGATGGAAAGGCAGGTATAAATCTAGTCTTCTGCGAGAATCAAGCACAATAGAAGGAAGATTTGACTCAAAGACTGTATGTGTCTGTATTGTCTCAAAATAGATAATGTCTGCTGAAATGGAGGTAGAAGGATGTTGCTAGTTGAAGTATACTATGGAGTCTCTTTTTGATGATTAAAAAAACTACTAGTTCATGGTAAAAGTACCTCATGTTCTGCATTGTTTTCAATGAGTTTTGTCTGAATAAAGCAGAAATACTCTAGACCAAGAAAAGTAAAACAAAGTATATAAGATAATAACAGATCAAAGAAGTGCAGTAAATGCTGCAGTGGCTGGCTGTCTTCACGTTTATTTCCAGATGCCTGCCTTTAGAGAATCTAGTCTTTTTACTTTTTTTTTAACCAGAGATAGTTTATCCCAGGAATCTCCAAATTACTTCCTTGGAAAGAAGAGGGAGTGTAAAAAAAAGTGAAAAACTGGGCAGTGCTTTATGACATCTAGCCCAGATTTTCTGCTTCTTTGTCCTACTTCACTTGCAGAGACTATGCAACTGTACCACAGTCACATATGAAAGTTTTTCTAAGAAGTGGTTTCTATGGTTTGGTTTTGCTTTTTAATATTCATATAGTTTATTCATATATTACTTTCATAATGAATTCCTGAAATTTAGTAGTTGTTCTTTGTAATCGAGTTATTCTATCTATCTGCAAAGCATCTAAATCCCATGATACCTAGGTGTGCTCTCAATATATTAAATGAGTAAATAGGCTTAAGGGTTCCCCGCAGCATTACACTCCGGCTCAGAGCCACCCATTCCTCCATCTCCGGAAAAACCTTTACAGTTCCTCTAACCTTCAGCCAAAATTCTGATGCAGTCATCTCCTCCTCGCCATGCTCCATCTTAGCTTCCAGCAGCTCCTAAAAACTATGTTCTCCCTCTTCCTCGGGAAGCATAGAGAGGCAAACCCCCAACAACTGATTATTTAAGCAGGAGTGATGGGCACAGAATGTATTCGCAATGAAGAGAGAAGCACTTAATGAACACTTCTCTAGCAGACAGTTGTATCTGCACTATCTGCCGTAACAGTTTTCAGAATCTCTTTTCATAGAAGTCTTAAAACGACTTTTTTCCTCAAAACAGGAACTACCAGTTCCAGCAGTTCAGACATTAGAATATGTAATGTATTCAGAGAGAAGTGGACAACTTCAAATATTTTGTTTGGTTGTTTCATGTCATTTTCTAAAACTATGCTCGAGGGGATCACAGTATTATAATTTTATATAATGCATTTGCATTTCAAAATTACAAGATCATTATAAGAAATAACACTTGGTTTTCAACCAGGTATGTAATATCTGTGACAGATTTGCTTTATGTTTTTCTCCATCTATGCGTGTATAATTCTGCTTTCTTACATTTTTCATTTATATTCTCTTCCTTTTTAAAATGTAATTTCTATTATTTGCAATAATATTATTTCTATCATTTGCAAGAACATAACTCTACTGAAGCCAAAGCAAGCCAAAGGTACAGAATCGTCCATTCATACTGCAGAAGTGATTTTCCCCAACATAGTTCCCCACTGCGTTGCCCAAACGGCTGATAGCAATAAATCCAGAATACCCAGTTTGTTCTACCAGAAAAGCTGCCTGCATTTCTGCAGGACTGCTTCTCCAAATACTTCATCTATAGGCAAATTTATTGCTCAATAGTTGTTATGATGATCTATTTACTTCCCGGTGTTGCATTAAGAATCATTTCCTGCTAAGAATTGTTTCCAAACACCTACTCCCAACCTTCCTTCTCAACTTCCTTTGATCTATAGCATCCTAAAATTTTGCCCAATTTATTTATTTCATTTATGTCCTTTATGTCCTCAGCACTCACCAGAGGAGCTGACCCCCTTTCAGAATCTCTATATAGTTTTTATTCGAGCAGTTTATTTCCTCTCTTTACCTCTGAGTAACTTAAATGATCATATTCAACTGAATACTAACGCACTATGTTCCAATATCGTCTAACTTGCCACATTTTCCCTTCCCTTTTTATTTCCTGTCTTCAGCCTTAAGCAGTTAATCCCAGATCACAAAAGTAGTCTATGAATGTAATTTTATTTCCCCTTTTTGTGCGTTCTGCACATAGTTTTCTACAACTTGTAAAATTAGAAATGATCATGAAAATAACTGGTGACCTCACTAGGTCAAAATATGACCTGGAACCTAATAGTAATTACATCACACACTGGAAAACTGTCCAAGTAATGCAGAGATTATGTTAATCCCAAAATATTATTGCATATCCCTTTTTGAAATCTGTATAAATATTCAGTAAAGCACTTATTCCATCATGTGCACGATGAGGTCACTGTTTTATATTGAAGTGTGCCCACTTCAGCATGAGGTCCTTCTCAAAAGTCTCATAATAGAACGCCATAAGCAAATGCATTACATTTCAGGCTTTTATCCTACAAGAAGGTCCACATAGATGGACCGAAACTGCATTTTAATAATGATCTAAATCTCTTTATCCAAATGGTCACATACTGACTTCTTATTGTAATCTTGCTTATTTAGAAAAGAATATTCACTCACCTAACTGGCTTTCCAATTTCCATTTAAAAATATTTCACATCAGATAAGTACTGTTTTGCCTTTTATTGTCCTCCTCTGACTTTCTTAATTTACTGATTTTTCAAATTTTCTACGCTTTCTTTCCTTTTAATTAAGCCACACGTTATACCCAAATTTATACATTCATTGACATTTCTGTTCAAGAAACAGTAGTCTGAAAGATACCTATAGATTATTGGTTCTCATGCCACTGCGATTTTAATTTAGAGCAGGCTAGTACAGTTGTAATTACTGCCAACCGGACGGAGTTCGTAAGGTTACCCCTGTGTTACGGAGCTAAACAGGGCCCAGACACATGCTTGGGTTCCACCATGTGATAATCCATGCCATTTAACTGTTTGCATGCTCTTTGGTACGCTTCTGGCCCAGACCAAAACAAGCACAGGAAGATCTGAGGAATAGCATGGGATAAGGACTGCTCTTAGTAGGCAGTATGAACGAAGCCCACCCTGCTTCGGGAGAGCAGATGGGTCAGCCATGCAAATATGAGCTGTAATTTGCTACCAGCTCTTGACTGGGCTGTGGTCCATACTGTTTTCTAGTACAGATGTCACCTAAGAAATTAAATGCAGCTGAAAATTGGTAGTGGGCGTCCCTTCTTATGGTCCCATTACCAAACCTAAGTGAAGGATGAGAGCTGTTGGCATGGGAGAGGGACAGACCAGCATTAGGCTGTGACTTCCCCACGGTGGGCGAATTCTCAGCCTGTGAGTAGGAATCTTGGCCTCCGTGTGCTACCTCCAGTGGGCAGAGCAGGGGTACAGAATCTGGACCCCTTCATATTTTCAGATACTCTTCTATATTTTCAATTACCATTTTTGTTTGCTGTCTCTTCAACTATCTTTTCAATAAATGATTTGATTTGTAGACAGTGGTCTCAGATTTCCTTTTATTCAGTATCACTCTATTGGAAACAAAGAGAAATATTAAAAGTTGAAGAAATTTGAAAAAAATCTGTTTTCTTTAGAAGTTTCATATATTTTCAGATTATATTAGCAAAACTATACTAACTAAGCGGATAATTAGGCTTTCTCAGATAGCATCACATGGTCCAAGCTTTCTTTCCGTTTTATTCTTGCATGATGGCAGGCTTAAAGTTCCCATTTCCAGTTCCGTTTTCTTTTCTCCTACTTCATACTTCACTAAAAATTTATTTACAGCAGAATCGTGCTCGTATTCTATGGCAATGTTCTTGCTGAACCAGCTTTCTGCTATTACTCTTCAAACTCTTTGCATTTCTGTCAGTGATTTTCACAATATGTTTACTCTTTTTCTGGTCTCTTTATTAAACCAGAAGTACTGTACATTCATAAGGTCCTCATTTTAGACCTAGTATCTTTTCATTTTTCTGATCACTATCAGATCCAGGACTGAATTAACTCTCATTACATCTTCCAGTTGTTTTAAGTACTATACAAAAATATGTATCTTCCTGGAGCCTATTTTGAAACATTTCTTGCATGTAACTCAAATTCCTCCTTCACAACTTTTCACTCTCATTACATCTTCCAGTTGTTTTAAGTACTATAGAAAAATATGTATCTTCCTGGAGCCTATTTTGAAACATTTCTTGCATGTAACTCAAATTCCTCCTTCACAACTTTTCACACATTTATTTTCATATAAATAGCAATATATGTATGTATGATATATATATATATATTATAATATGTGTGTATATCTATATCTCATAATTGTGGAGATCAGCATAATCCTAGAGAAATTTCAATGAAACAAACCTTCAACACAATCTTCGTGGATTTTGCATCTTCCATTTTCATTTGTGAAATTATTTCTGTGTCTGTCAGCCATATGAGTTGCAGGATCCGCAAACAGGGTCGTTGTTTTATAAATTATGCTTCCCTCACCTTTTCTTCCTTATATAGCAAGGGATAGTTCTATTTGTCTTAGCCAGACTTCTTTGTAATGCAATCAAAGAACGTTTCATGGAATTTGTAGTGGTACTGCACCTCTCAAGACCACACGTGCCTAAGCTGTGTTTATGAACAGAAAGTCCTAATTTTTCATTACTATTTCCTGCAGGACTTTATAGATGAAATATGTTTTCAGATCTCAATGTAGCAATATTGACTCAACTTTATTCTCCTCTTGCAAGTGTTTCCCTATGGCTACACTTACTCATTTGCTGAAAAATCTTTCCTGTTTTGTTAGTATTTCTGGCTATGTTTCCTCACTGTTCTTCATATATTAAAAAGACAGACATTTTAACTGTTTGTTTTAACTGAGACATCACCCAAAAATTGCAAATCAAAAATACATAAACTTGAGTGTAAAAATAATTTTATCTTCAAACTACAACTCTAAATTTTAGATTAGTAGTACTATTAAACAAGCAATAGTTTTGTAACTCAACAAGCGATATCAATACAGTACTCTCAAAACCAAAATAATTTTCTAAAACTGTGCTAATTCGAGTCAGTTTGATGTACTTCCTTCTAACAATAATATGCCATTGTTAGAATTGTATTATTTCTCATGATGAGTAAGACCTTATTCCATAACTACTCTACTGTAAAATGAATACAAGTATTAAGTAAGGGACTATTTCAGGATCTGTACTGTATTATATATAACAGACAGGATAAATCTTCAGTAAGCAGTGGTGACTTGACTTTATGCATGCCAATTTATACCATTTGAGGATATAGGCCAGAAACTCCTAACAGGTTTTAAATAGTTTTGAATACTCTTTCTTTGTTTCTTTCTTTCTTTTTCTATGGATAATTTTAATATGGTTCACTTTTACAAATTTCCTTGCAGTTGATTCATTCTAACAAAAAAACTTACTGCTGCTACTGTACCACACAAAAACTCATCATCAGTGTAACTGTTTTAGAGATTCCAAATATCTGCTTTCTAACCCTTGTCTGTAATGTTGTCCTCATGCTCAGTAAACGAATCTGGCAAAGAAGGTGCTTTTTTAATGGGCTGAAAATTATGCGAAGTCCTGCTTATAACTACACTAATTAAAAACTTTTAGGCATCATAAATGACAGTCTCAGCCATTTTCTTCAATCATTTTCTAGAAAGTTGCTATTCGTACTGTTATTGCAAATTACTGTAACTATCAGAAGAGGCTTCAGAATCATATTTTACATGTCTAAACTGAAAACTTCCGAACTTCACTATTTATGTTTTATCATGTACTTGGCATTCTTTTTATTCCAATCCAAAGAATTCAGATTATCTAAAGAACATTTAGTATAGATAATAAAATGTGTAGGTGTCTACCACTCAGAAGACATTAGCTTTTATTTACTATTTCTGCTATAACAAAGTATGATTTGCAAAAATTCTCCTGATTTTATGGATGTAAATTTTTTAGTTGTCTTTTTGTTTTTTAAACTTTAACTGCTTATATTACTACCAATACAAAGCACTCTTTCTATTAGCATTTCTCTTTATCTGCAAATAAAATCTGAAAACTTCTGCCATGCCATTTGTCAATGCAGCATGTTTGCTTTCATTCAGATGCTCTTTTTAAGTTAGCATTCCTATATTGAACAAGTACCGTTAAGTCTGTATTTTTACAAGAATGTTTATCTCGGTCCGTAATTATTATTCCACTGATGTAGGAGGCAAGGTACTTTGATCCTATGAAGGCACATGTGTCATAAAAAACTTAGAATGCTGCCACTGAATTGTTAAGTTTCTTATCTGGTTTACTGGAAGTTTTATAGAAGTAAATATATCCTTGAATATATTTGATCATGCTTAAGGCAATATTTTAGGCAAATGGATGCATACATGGAAGAAAAATGGATTGGTATTGAACCAAAAGAGTTAGGAGAGTCCAGTGAAGAAAGGAACAGGAAACTTAGGTTAACAAGAGGAACAAAAAAAAGAGATGAGAGAGAACTCAAGACAAGGAGAGATCTTTAGTAGGTGTATACCAATAAAATATTATCACAGGAAGAAAATAATTTCACCTTTTAATAAGTCAGACTTTACCAGTGCACAACTTTTAAAACTGATCCCACTTTTTGCAAGTGAGCCATGTAGGACTCAATTTTTGAAATAAAGACTAATGCTGTACTTTGTTAAATTTCCATGTCTTTAATATGGATTTTATATTCTTTGCATTTGATTTTACATTTCTACAAACATTTTTAAATTACGGATACATTAGAAAACTAACGCATTTTACATTAAGGCAGAAGAACAATACTTCTTGACTATTCAAAACCATAAAAAATCCACGAGTGCCATATTCTTCTTTTTCTATGTCTTCACTACAGTACTATTTCTCACAGACAATACTGGTATCAGCATCAAAGGAAAGGGTCAGCAATCCTCCATATCAGAAGTTAGGACAATACTCTCTCAACATGAAAGGTAGGATGGTCAGAGAGGTAGCAAGTGAAAAGCTTCAGAAGAGACGGTAGCTAAAAAGAGTCAGGAAAAAATTAAAAAAAAAAAAACAACAGGGAAAGATAAGATAACAAGATCAAAAAGGATAGGAAAAAACAATATACACAGGAAACAGCAACAGTAACAATTGTACTTATTTGTTTTGGAAACAGTACAAGAACAGTGACAGAAAAGGTGAAGGATAAGGCAGCAATTCTTAAAAAGAAAGAGGTCTACAGAAAAGACCTAGTATGGTATGAAACGCTCAGTTATTCCTCTCTTAAGGTGACAGGCCATGCACTTAACTTTTCATTTAAGCCAGTCAGTTCAAAGCAGGATTCCTGTGAAGTCAGTAGACTGAAACGGGCACCTCCAGAGGGCGATTCATCCCATCCTAAGGTCTGAATCTTAGACTCTGAATCACATATTTGAAATGTAATTAATTTTGTGAAGTTAACTAGGTATTTGTGACCCCTCCAGCCCATCTTTAAGCTGAATAGTTGTGGATAACAACATTTGGATTAAAATAATATGAGAAACAGCACATTTTCAACTTCCTTTACTCGGAACAAAGAAAATCTACTAATGCACAGAACAAGTAATAGGTTTGCGCTGCATAATATTTTTTTATTACTGAACATTACTCATGTTCACTACACTGAGCACAAAAATTAAGTCTGCCCAAATAGAAGAAAGTTTGCTTTTCTATTAGGACTAACTATATACTACTGGGGTTTTAAGTTTATCTGACAAAAGCCTGACATCATTGGGATTCGGTATTCCCAACATCAAGACCTGATGCGGGAAATACCACATATAACTGATACTTAAAATGGCACTGCTGCTATTTCAGTAATTTGTTACTAAATTCAGTTAATACTGTTCTGAAAAAAATGCTGAAATCCTATGTCATGGTCACGAGTACTTACATTATAATGGCTATTTTAAATTAACTATAAA
The DNA here is from genome assembly GCA_013398915.1 of Dromas ardeola. Lineage (NCBI taxonomy): Eukaryota > Metazoa > Chordata > Aves > Charadriiformes > Dromadidae > Dromas > Dromas ardeola. Next base: position 25,346 of record VYZM01015452.1, read on the forward strand.
TACAGGAGTCATGGGTGAAGGTCTGCTTTTCAAGTTGGTATATAGCCCAGTCTCTGTGCAGGAAGCTTCAGTGGAGCAGGTATGTGGGGACAACCTCTTCATACCGCTTTCACCAGCTTGCCAGCCCAGATGCAAAACCAAGACTCTGCTCTTACAGAACTGCAGTACCAAAGCATAAATAACCAGAGAAGAGGATGGGAAAGGAAGCCTTCTTCCTGGGCACTGATCTGGGGGCTGGAATATACACCAAAGGGACAGTCCACAGTCTGCACTTTCTTGTTAGTATGGAAAGTCTGAGAGACGTAACCCTGGGACTGTGCAATTCATACCTCATTGGAGACCTATGCATACAATGGTTTTCTATTTCACAATACAGTCATCCTGATGCTGCCTATTACATGAGGACAATAGAGTTCTCAGTTACAATGCAATTAAAAAGACATCTTTAAAATCTAAATATTGGTCCACTTGAAATGTGATTTTGCACTGAAGAACTGATATGATTGAAACAATTCTAGAGTCATGTAACATAACAGTGTAAAACTAATGCAAAACAATGTAACAGTAAGGGCTAATTATAAAATACAACATGAAGTCTCTTATTTAGAACTTCTAAAAGCTGTATCTGCATTTAATTTCATTTTCCTTTTAGAATGAACATAATGAGTACAGCTATGTCAGTTTTTCAGTATTCATATCTTCACTAGAGGCCCTTAGAAACTGCTGCTCAGTGACGCAGACACTGCACAGGAAAGGGAACCCTGTCACACGGCAAATTATAGCATTAATTCTTATGCAGAATTCTCTCTCTGTATCAGCAGAAATTAATACACTGCCTTGCAAAAAGTAAGTATTACCACTCCAAAATTATTTGTGAATTAGCACCATAAGGTCTCTCCCTGCTCCACCCATTTTCACTCTTTCTGACCCCAGTCAGCAATGGGGTGGCGTTAGAGGGGATGCTACTCTGCTGTACATCAGCTCGGGGCTCAGTTACACTAAAGTGTTGCTCAGGTGGACAGGTAAGGCCTTTTATGCATAACATCAAGTGACAAAAAGAAAATGGGAGGTCCCTATCTCTGTATTTAAGAATAAACAAGTTTTTAGCACGGTAACTCATGGCAATCATGTTACAGTCACTATATAAATATTAGTTAATTTCTCAGTTTTAGAAGTACATCATTTCCCCTAAACATTTACTCTACTATAATACCATATATACTCACGGGAACCATGCAATAACTAAGCACATAAATGAACAAGTTACTACATTAAACTTTATTTTTGTCAATTTCCTAATTTATTTTATTTTATTACAGCTTATGAATGAAATGCACACACTGATGTCTAACCTGTAATGAAAGCCAATGTAAGTAATCCATTGTTCTACAGCTACATTTGGTTATGAATTAATTAACTTTGCCTAGTCCTGTTGAATAATGATTAATTAGCAGTTTTGATTTTCAGTTTCAGCATTATTACAACTAGGTTGTGCACACAAATTTTGCCACTCTTACGTGTTATTTTATTGCCTGCCTGCCTATGCCCTGCCATAAATGCTAGTGACTAGAATTAACAACAGGAATATACACATAAAAAACTGGCTTTGATTTTTTGATGTCTGATAGTGTTGTTTTTAAGAGCTAACTTAGGATGACAGAACGTTGGGGCAGTCATCATTTTCTAGTAGGATAATGCATTTTGTGATCCAGGTTGTCTCTGAACGTCAATTTAAAGCCTTCCTTAGAAGCAACCGTGCTAAAGCAAAAATGCACAGAGACTAAAGTACAGCTCAGCACCGCACTTAATCAGAAAACTGAAGTATCAATCTGTTTTCCATGCAAGCATAGAGCATAACATGTCTGAGCACTAAATACAGAATATTAGTGCCAATACTTACCTGACCCCTCCCTTCTCACCCTATTATTTCTCCTAAGCTTATTACATTGTTTTTAATCCATCCCTTCTTTCTGTAAAGGAAAATAGTTTTCTCTTCTCCGTTTCAGTTTCTTCCTTTCACATCTGCTTTTTCCTACTCACCTGCACAATTTCTGACATTCCAAAATTTAAAAGGGCTATGGATCCAATCCTGGGGTGAAATACCAATCCCTGAAATCTTTTAGCATGGCTTAAAGATCAATGACTTAAAATTTAAGTGTTTGTGTTCTTGTATTTCCAACAAAGATATAAAATCACCAGAATAACATTTAGCAACAAAAATCTATTTGGACAACTATAATCTGAGAATGAGATCACCATTCTGTGAAGAGCTCTGCTCATACAGCAAAACATAACAACGATTTTTACTGATTTGGAACTATATTATTATCTCTGATACCTTATTTTCATGCTTAGCTGTTATGAGAAGAACACGTCCACTTCTCTCCTTTAGTAGCTGTTTTAAATGATGCACTGAATGCTTCAACAAATCAAATGATTCATGTCTTTAAATACTTTATAACCAGCTTATGAGAAGATATTTAGAAGGAGATAAAAATAGCTAGAGTTAAGACTAGCATATTGTACACAAATGTAAATATTTTTTCTCCTGCAGCAATTCATAAACAACATTTATTACCTGTATCCATGACATACATTTTTAGATGCCAGCTCTTCTAAACACGAAATCCATCTTTAAAAGATTTTTTTCAAGTAACTTAATAGGCATTATATCAAATGTCATTTCACGCATAGTATCAACATTTGATGTTTCACTGACACAATAACAGAAAGTCATCTCAGTATAAGTTACTTTGTAGAGGACAGTGCCAAAACTTCAAGGAGTTACCTCTCCGTAATTGTGAATTCCTGCAGTCTTTAAAGATAAAATGACATAAGACAAGCAAAAAGAGTACAGCCAATTTGTAGAGCCCAACGCTGACTAACTAGAAGAGTGATCTCTATATTCACTACAAAAATCTGCTCGTGAAAGAAACACCAAAATAGTTTTCCATTAAAATGTACCCTCTAACAAAAAAAAAAAAAAGTATGCTCTATTTTATTATTGTTATGGTGATCTTGCTACCTAACCTATTTGTATTGTCAGGTGCTGAAAGGCTTATTTAATTAATTACTGAATTTGAATTTTACAGAAATCATGCTTCTGGGTAGCTAAGCTAAGTTTAGTCATAGACATAAGTATGCAACCACAGATCAAGAAAGAAAACTGTTAAATAAAAGCTTAAGACTTATGAAAAGATCTGTGCCAAAAAAAACCCTGCATTCAAAAAAACCCTTGCATTTAGGGGGATACCCTAAGACATCAGCTTTCAATCTTTCTGCAGACTCTTTAATCTTCATGAACAACTTATAAGGGATCTGCAAAATAGTAATTAAGAAAAACAACCATCCTGTCAGTAAGCTTCAACTTATCACCAGTAGGTGCAATCATCCAGTGGATTAATTAATTTATTTTTTAGGAAGGCCACAGATCACAGAAAAATGCAAATCAAAGGCTGAGGGGAGACCTTATCACTCTACCTGAAAGAAGGTTGTAATGAGGTGGGGGCTGGTCTCTTCTACCAAGTAAAAAGCTATAGGACAAGAGGAAATGGCCTCAAGTTGCACCAGGGGAGGTTTAGATTGGATATTAAGGAAAATTTCTTCACCGAAACGGTTGTCAAGCACTGGAACGGGCTGTCCGGGGTATTTAAAAGACATGTAGATGCGGTGCTTAGGGATATGGTTTAGTGGTGGACTTGGTAGTGTTAGGTTTATGGTTGTACTCGATGATCTTAAGGGCCTTTTCCAAGACCCTTATTGATTCTGATTCTATTCTACATTTCATTTGTCTGTCTGCGCGTACAGTGCAGAACCCCATAGGCCAGGGGCAGAAGAAAGTATAGTGGGACAGAAGAGAAGCTTAAGATGGGAGGGATTTGTGGGACTATTTGCATCTTTGCATGTAACTGTTCCTGGAGTATGCAGGAAAGTAGGTTTTCCATTTAAAAGGGTCATATGCAGGAACTGGAGAAGAAGATGGGCTTCCAGAAGACACAGAAAAGGGCATAGCTAGGGCAAGTGTGGAGTGAACTGGATTCAGATAGAGAGATGCAGCCATGTTCTGTGGTAAAGTGACTTCCATCTGACCCCAATTTCTTCGTTCACACACACTCATCCCCAGTCCTACCCATACACCCCATCACTGCTTCTGTCCCCATATGCCTTGTTTAGACTCGTGAATCGCTCTCTCCTCTCACTCACAGATGACACAAGGAAATAACCTTTTCCCACACTACAGCAGAAGTCACTCTCCCCTCCCTTACACGTTCCTTTCTGAAACAAGGCAAAGATTCCCCTCGATCTCATTTTCAGATAGTAGCTTAAGCCTGAGCAAAGACAACTTCAGAATCATGTAAGTTAGCAACAGGTATTTAGCAAGGTAATATAAAAACATGCACAAACCCCCTCATTTTCCATAAATGTACCAAAACACAAAAGGAAGAAATATGGAACAAAAAAAGGTTACACAGAGCACGCCCACCTGCCAACTTTCTTTAGTTCCTTTTAAAACACTATTGTCAATAAAGTTTGTTTCCAGTATTTTGTTTAAATGTCATAAGATACACTACAGTAATTTCAGATTAGTCAACTGATTTCTTCAGGATAAACATATTTATACCATTTGAATAAGGCATTTCTCAAATTCGACACCACCCTAATTCCTAACATAAAGATGTGCAGTATGTTGGAAAGACAACATCTCTACAAATTACTTATGGATGTGCTTGTATGGTACTCAGGACCACAGGAAGCAACCTATGTCAAGGGGAACTAAAAGCACTGATAATACAAATACTTCATGATTTTGGAAAATTTTCAGCAGGAAAAAAAAAAGTAATAAAGAGACCTGATATGAGGACAAAGAAGATTTTTTTACAACGTAAAATTACCATTCAGGGAGCTGACATAAATTTTAAAAAGTTGGTCAAATAGAACTGGGATTTTTAAAAAACTAATAAACAGATATTGTAATAAGACATGCTAATACCTGCAAGGAAAGTTTATGTCTGTTAATAATGACAGAACAGAAAATTTTAAAATCTATTTTTCTGGCAATGAAAAAGCAGATATTAATTAAGAGACGGATATATGTTTCAGTCTAGTGGAGCTAACAAGTTTAATCTTTGTATGATAAGGATCCAAGACTTGAAAAATTATACTCACTTCTCAGAAAAGAAAATCTGCTAGTCATGAGTATATATGAAAAATAGGGGTAGCGCAAGACTTTTAGCAATACTCAAGGACAATGCAATGATTAAGACCCCCACAATTCTGCTCCTGGGAGCGAAGTGGTGGGGACAGAAGGGTTAATGCTACCAGACTGGTCTTCCTGGCTCCGTTCTGGGAACCTCTACTTGCTGCATCTGGTGGAGAAGCATGAAACCTATCTAAAGCTGAAAAAATGAGGACTGCTCTCTACCTTCTCATACACTTCAGAACAGCAGTTCCCATGGTTTTAGAACAACAGGTCGTTATCAGCCCTTAACATTTTTTAAAGACCACCACACATTCATCTGATCAAACTTTTAATTGGAAAGACTATTTAAAGCACTGTTAACTATGGTTTAGCCAAACAGCTGTTCAACCTACCATAGCCTTGTAGTCCACCAGGGGTTTGTGGACCACAGTTTGGAAACCATTCCAGCTGTTTCAAAGGTACGATGATGTCTTCTACTCCATCCCTCCCTCCAGACCTTCTGGTTGCTGTGTGAAACATTTCTGCTTCTTTATCTGATTTCCCCTGGGATTAATTTTAGGGCCTGCTACTGCTTTTAGCTTTCTGAAGTAGCAGCAAACTGGCATTCTCCATTGCCCAGGGGTTTGTAAACAACAGCAGTAAAACTGATCTGCCCATCCATAATGTTGCCACTGCCAGATAAAGGAACTAACAGAAGCAGAGGATAAAAAAAAAATCTGCAGATTTAGGAAAATGGGACCAGTTTACATTTGATTCATGTCTGAAAATTTATCATCAATCAATAAGGACTACAAACTTTCATTTACAGAAAAGCTATAATTCTGCACAGGTTAGATTTTGGGCACATCTGGTTCAGGACAAGTGGAGTTTTCAAGACCAGTAAACAGTTGGGAGTTTGTGCACTTGAAAAGATGTATCCACAAAACTATGGCAGACAAAACTGGTGATAAGCAGCCTTTTGCCATCTTAAAGATCACCTAAATTAAACAAAACAGTGACCCAAGGCGCCTGGTTCTTTTATTATGAGAAACCAGGAGTTATAGTCCTCTATTAAACACTTCCATGTATCCATGGTTTTAGAGACCTTTCTCACATTACTTACTCCCTCAGTAAACATTCTTCCAAACTGAGAAATCCTGATCCATTTACTGTCCCAGCAGAAGAGCCTATGCCATACCTCTTCATCATCCTTTTCTGTATCATATACAGTTCTCATCAATGCTCAAAATTGACCAGCATGCCCTTGACGCTTCTCTGTTTCAATACCATTTTGCCAGTTTTTGCTAGCATAAACTCTATCCCAAACGATTTTAGGAAATTAGCACGAGCTGCTAAAAATCCATGCAAACACCAGTAAGATGGCTTGAGAGCCCTGTGACAGGCAGGAACTCTGGGATCAAAACCTGTACTTTAAGCTCGTTGGGGCTGTGAAACCCTGAGAAATAGGGAGGAAGAATCTTCGCTTCAACTTGCAGCCCCTGCTGTGGTTAGAAAGAACAGCTACAAGTGCCTGCCTTCCTGAGCGGCAGGACTGGTCACAGCCTGCTGAGCTCACAGTTTACAGGGTGATGGCTGCTGTAATCCAACAGCCACTACCTCTCTCTGCTGATAGATATGGCTGAACAGCAGGGTCAATGATATCTGGCCTCTGTGACAGCCGTGGCTCCTGGATCACCACAGGTCCTGCTGTGAGATCCTTCTGCAATGCTTCAGGGTCAACATTGGGTCTGACTCTGACTGAGTATTTTCTTTTTATCATCTGCAATCTTTATCACCACACTTTTTCGGACTATTTTGGAACAGATGGACCAATAAAGGTGCCAGTACAAATCTCTATGAGGTGGCATTGTTAAAATTGCCCATTAGTTGCTATACTGTTCCTTATCTTGTAACCCTCTACTAATACACAAAGAATTTTAAGTAACTCAATACTTCATTTTGTTAACAGTCGTTGGTTACGGAGCTTTTTAAAAAGCTTTTGTATCACCCTTTCCTGTGTATCTGTTGACTCCTTCAAATAACTAGTAAAGCTCTAAGACAAAACTACCATGTACAAAAGCCAAGATGATAGTTGCCTATTACACCTATCTATATTCCTATTAATTATATTCTTTATCACGTTCACTGGCATTTTGTCTGTCATGGTACTCAGACTTATTAGTCCATTAGTCCACAACCATCCCCAGAGCCCTTTTTAAAACTAGTGTCACATTTGTTACTTTCCATTCCTCTGTTATCAAGGGTAATTTAAGTGATAGATTATACAACACAGTTCATGGCTCACCAACTTCATTTCTGAATTTCTCTAGGACTACTAAATTAACAACATGCTATCTGGCAATCTGTTAATGTTTATTCAATCAATTTTTTAAGAAATCTTTTATTGGTATTTCAAATCTGGAATAGTCCCTATAAAGAACAACTTTTACGTGGGGATGTCTCTAATCTCCCTGTAATAAACCTTGCCAAAGAAAAGAGTTCATTTGTTTCTTTCTGTGATGACTTTGTCTTTAAATATTCTCTTTATTTGCAATTATCTACTGAACTCACGTCCCTACCAGTAAAATTTACATCTGAAAAAAAATTAGTTTTGGCTTTTAGGATTTTAGCCTGTTGCATTTCAAAATCTTTTTATTCTTTCTTATAATACGTCTACATTTAACTTCCCAGAATTGTCTTTTTTCTGCTTTGCTTGCTTGGATTTCACTTTTTGAAAAACCTCTATTTGTAACTTCCTTTACTGTTCAGTTGTGTTGGACAATTCTTATTCAATTGGGTTAGAATCAGAAAGCAAAGTCCCCATGTCTCTTTTACTATTTCTTTAAACTATCTTTATTTGTATACAATTCCTCTTTTTTAAACAATTATTTTAATTTTTTTCTCTCTGACAAGTATGAGAAACTTGAGTATGATATGAGATACCGTTACTGAATAGCTATTCTATAGTCGCTTCTTGTGTGCTAATCTAGACTAAATCAAGGGCTGTCTCCCCTCTTCTGGATTCTCTAGCTGGTTTGCTCACAAAGTAGTTCTTGATGATACCTAAAAATACAGCCTGTGCATGATGGCCTAATGTGGCCTAATGTTAAGTTTATCTATCTATATACAGATAACTGAGAACTCAAGCTTTCGGGTTGTATAGCCTCTCCAGTATCCCACAGTATTTCAGAGTCACTGTCTCCGTCCCATCAACTAGTTCAGAGCTCTTACTAGACTCCTCCTATTGAGATAGAGAACCATTTGTAATTATGTTTTGTGGTTTATTCTGATAAAATTAACTTATTTTACTATCTTTTTTTTTGGTAAGTGCCATTTTTCTGCATAGTCCAATCTACCAGCTCTGTATCAGCTAGGCACTAAACATTCTATCATGTCTATATAATCTATACACTGACATTTCAGTGTCCCTTTGAAAGGAAGAAAAGGGATACATGCAGACCCGCTTCCAGAAAGAGGGTGACATACCTGGGGAATTCCTGATGGAATTCATGTTTACCACTCTTCTGAAGAATCATTGCCTTCAAGGCACAATGGAAATGGAGCACTACGAGACAGCAATGTGCCAAGACACCAAATCAAAACCAATGTAGGTTCCTTCTCAACAGAGAAGTATTTCAAAAAGCAGTGACAAACAGTATGGCTGGAAAAACTGCTTGTGGTTTTTCAAGATTTCTGTACTAAGAGATGCTGTGTCAGGAAGGGAATGCGCTAAAGAGCAGAAGGATGCTATACAAGTATGAAAAGTCCTTTAACCTTTTAGACAAACTGCAGAACTTTGTGTTATTTGCATTTACTCTCTTCTATGAGAAGGGAGTCTGTTCTTACTGCTGTGGAGAAGAGAAGAGGGGGATGCTTTCAGCCAGTAGCTATTGACTTGGGTTTGACAGCTAAGGCGGCCTCTGGGGCTAGCATTTTATCTGTGTTAGCTGCAACTCACTTCTTGATTCCCTTTTGTGAGGCCTCTAGTTGGAGCACCTTCTTTCTGCATTAAATATGATGTGACATTAGGCACAGCAGAATCCAACAACTATACTGCATTATCCAATGGGTATTCGTTATTATTTATTATTATTTGTATTACCATAGATCTTAAGAGGCCTCACCCTGGACCAATTCTCATTATGCTGGGCCATGAATAAACACACAACAAAAAGTAGATGTGCTTGAATTCTACATAAAGAGACAACAGAGAAATTATGGCAGAGTACAAATGCAATGACACAGTACTACTGCAATAAGCATTGGCATTAATATACCTGCAGTATAACTGTTGTCTAGTTGGATTGTTTTAAGCTTCATAGTACATAAAACTTTTAAGAAGATATTTAAAGGAAGATAGTGAACAGTTCTGTTTATGAAGAAGTCAACCAATACATGAGAGGCAGCTGAGGAGAAAATATCCAGTCTGAAAATTTAATGACCGAATGATGGAAGCTGGCATCATATGTTGATCAAAACCAGTCAACCTCTTGATACTGAAGGAGAGGTATCAGGCAGAAGTAGTCTTGATGGGCCTTGAAAATAAAGACAAATAGCTTATCTTTATTGCTTTAACTGAAGGAGGAAATTGAAAATACCAGAGGAATAAGTTCGGAAACTGATATTTACAGTGGCGTAGCACTTTGACTAAGTAACGAGCATGGCAAGACTGCATTTGTCAAGGCAAAAGAAAAAGATTTTCTATTAAAGATCCACAGAAAACCTGGATGAGAAATACAACCATCTGACAGAAAAGAAAGACCATCCTTTAAGGACTGGAAAGGATTGGAAAAAGATTCCCAAAACTCAGATTTAGCCTAGATTTGATGACTTAAAACAAACGACAGCATGATGGTGTCATTCATAGAGTATGCAGAGAGGTTTTGTGAGGGCCTCAACCTAAACGTGAAAAAAACAAAAGACGCACAGTTGTAACCAGAAATAAAGAACTGAGGGCACTACTGAAGAAAATTTTCATGCATTAGCTCTGTCTAGGAGTGGAAAAGATGGGAGGAGGTATATGAAACACATTAAACATTGTTTTTCTGATAAATACTGTGAAATGAGAAAATTCTTTCACATTACATCTATTATTAACTTATTACAGCTATCTATGCTACCACGTTTTTTTTGACTTTCAAGCGTTGAAGAAAAACAATGTTCATGGCGTTATAATATGATGGGTGCCTGATTTGACATAAACAAAAACATGCTACATCCAGCTTGAAGACAGGACAGTCACGAAACAAGCCAAGTGCAAACAGTAGCAGAGAAAAAGATCTCACCACTTAAAATTACAACTAACATGCTGAATGTTCAGGCACATTCCTTTGCTCTTCCTTTTTAGTGCACAGAACCAGGACTACCACCTCGGTTTGCCACTAAAGGAAACTTACTCTCTGTTGCTGTTAGTTTGGCATTCCAGTTGTTGAAGTATTCCAAAGCCCACACAATGTGTAGCTGCATAGCAAATGCCCACTCCCTACATTCCACAACATCAACTCCTCCTAGTTTCAGTCATTTACGGCATCATGGCATGGGCTAAACCAAAGAAACAATCAGATTAGGTGCTCAACAATGGGGGTTAACAGCAGAGAGTAGTGTGGAGCTGATTACAGCTGGAGACAATTCAGAGTTCCTTTTCTTCCAAATAATATTTGCAGCAGCACTACTGCAGGCAGAACAGAGCTGTGCCCCAACATTATGTCCCCCAAAGTTCTGGGAAGTTGCCATCACAGGAAGGAGAAGCAGTCACTCCTAGATGATCTGCCTCTCAGTGGTGATGAGTGAAACATCCTCATACCGCACTCACTAGCATTTCACTTTCCTCCCTTTTTCCCTCTGAAACTAGATCTATTCTGAGGCACTTTTTCTGATCTTGTTCAGGGCAGGGCGGGCACGGCTAGAAGACCATGTCTGGGGTTTTTTTGCAATCACCTAATCTCCGTCCCCTTTTCTTTCTTTTACCCAACTTAATGCAAGTAAGAATATATATGGCCAATAGGATTAAAAGGTGAAAACAGTAAACCATTAGGTCTAAATATTTTAAAAACAAAATATGCTGATCAAGATTCTTTTATGCAAAATGAATCAGTCAATGTTCTCAAATCGTGATTTCATTTTGTATTGAAAAATCTCAATTTCATTTCATATTGCAAAATCTCAAAAGAATCACCGTTAAGTGTTTTAACTAGAACTTTGAAAATTCCCATCCTATAACAAACATAATGAAATTGTGTTTTGAGCTCTGTTGGAAGATGATACATTTCAAAATCATTAAGTTCTGTGTTTGAACAAGAAACTATGTCTTCTGTTTAGCGCTAATTGTGGTTTAGCATACATAACCCATTGTAGTCTGTTCTTAGTTATAAATGCCACCTTGAATCCCCAGTTTACACAGGTAACTCACAACTAGTCAGCGAGTCTTCTTCAAAGCCCTTACATTCCCCTCCAACAGAAAAAAAAAAAAAACACAAACCCAAAAATTGCAGAAAAACACTTACTGAAAGTTTTAAACTTAAATTTATCATATATTCAGTGCAATGAGAAATACCAGTAGCTATGTATTTAGTTCTCCTTTCAGGGATGTTTTTGTCATCCATTTTCTGGTTTTTGATTTTGTTTCATTGTTTGTTTTTTTTAAATTGGATTCTCCAGTCTGCTTTTGATCTGAGTTTATGATTTCTTCTTTGGTCTTGCTCTTTCTTCAAGTAACTTTCATTTCATGCCGCTCTTGTGCCAAGCAAAAAAAATAATCCTGTCCTCATTAATCTTTACTCACCAATTATTATCTGTGTCCTTGCTCCATGGGAAAGAATCTCTAATTGTCTTTATGTACAACTCCTCTAGACCTTTACAGCCCCTTAATAATTATTCACAAATTCAGTAACATTTCCAGCTCTTCCATGTTTCAGATACTAAGACCCCATTGAAAACGTTCTTGCATTTGAATACCAGAAAGGAAATACAGCATCATAAAAACGGGCATGGAGTTTATAATACCCCTTTTGTTATACACGGAAAACACCTACATGTAGTTTTTTGCTCATTTGTATATAAAAATAGGAGTCATAGCAATGACTGTACCCATAGCTACAGGAAAATAAATTCCCCCTTAATCCACGCACAGATATTTATAGTTATTTTGGGTGAATCCACTGACATATGATATGCGTAATTATTATTGATTAAGCACAAAGTACTTAGGTACAATAAAATATGTTGTTCCTGCCTAAGACTAGAGTTAATCAGCATGCATGATCAAATTCACTCGTAATGCCAGCTCAATTTAGTTTAATTTAACCAAGTTACATTGACACAAGTATAAATGTATATTTATTAACATTTCAATGTTCAACTCAGCAAGACAATTATGTTAGTAAATCGGTTTGCAATATCTACACAAATATTGGTGGTATGAACAGTTTCTATAGATCTATAAATTTCAGAAAGTTTATGGGTGAAAATACAGAGCAAGTCAGAGACACACTATTCTGAAAATAGAGAAAACAAACAAATTAAAACTCCCTACCTAATAGCAGTACAGAAAGACTCCAGGTTCACATGGTGAATTACCCAAGAATAATGAAATCCTTAATGGGTATATTGTATATATTTTCTAAAAAGAACTGAAGTCAATTAACAGAAGTCAAACCTCTTGATTCACCTTTTTATCATTATTAGTTTGTCAACATCATTAAAGTCTAGCTATTGAAAAATTCAATCATTTCAATGTACTTACAGCCGAATTTTCTCATCATGTGACCAACTATCCACAAAGCCTCAGTGCCATTAAGAAGTTTTGAGGAATATATTATTTGGTACTGCCAAGAAAACATAATTAAAAGAATGCATGTAAATTATATTAATTTTCTAATTAGAAATGTTTTATGATTATTTCATGTCTAAAGTACATTTGGGGGAAAAGCAGGACTTACATTATCCCAAAAGGCAGGTTCCAGCACAATCAATGATACACTGACAGAATTCACAGTAAGGAGTCACAGTAGGGTCCTGATCTTGCAACTGAACTTTCACCAAAAGAACCCTGCACTACTGCAGAATCTCCTTAATTTCAATAGGGCCCTACCCACACATAATCAATTACAGAGTCCGCCTATGTGGGAGTAGCAACAGTGAGAACAGGAACTGTTCCTCCACACACCTGCAAAAATATTGGGATAAAAAAAATAAAATTAGTAACATGCAGCAAGACCTACTGATAGCCTGTTTTATTACAGCATTTAGCACATAATAAAGGAGTTCCATACATCTTTAAGTCCCATATTATTTATAGGAATTTTTAGCTCCTTCTTTAAAGAATGTTGGCTTAAAATTGCTTATGGGTTTTACATGTAGTGATAGCACATTATGGGAGCTTTTACTAATATGTATTTGAAATATAAATTTTTAATTGCTGTTTTCTAAAAATTAGTTATCCTAGTTTCTTTGGTCTATGATTCTCGTTGCTTTTTAGTGCTTAAGCCTTCTTAAAATCTGTCCCACAACACCCATTTTGGGGACACAGCATAGGCCTGTGAATTTTTTGAGGTCTTCACGATCGTTAAAGTCTCTCACCACATATAGCAGCATCTAAGACCAAGGTCTCAGAAAATACATGATAAAAAGTGGTTAAGTATTAGTCATTTTTAGAATAAAAAGGGTCAGCCCTTTTGAACAAAAAATCCTTATGAAAATCAACTACAATTAATTATTGGCTAAGTTTAAGCTCTTAGTGATCACCATTTACGGGAAGCACACAACATAATACTAAACAAAAATATACCACCACTTTGCTGTTCACACAAAACTTAACATTCATAATTTGACCTTACTGTTCTTATTGAAAACACATCTATGTTGATCTTTAAAAGGAAAATATTATAAGTTACAGTGGTTTTATATATTATAAACCATTTAAAAACAGGTTAGCCATAGGTTCCATGAAATAATATTTAACTGGTGACACTATGCAGAAGTACTGCTGATAAAGGTTTTAAGAGCAACCTTTAGATCCTAGAAACATGCAGAAGACATTTCTTCATTCAATACAGAGAGCGTAAGGGAACCAATGGTATTTTTCTAAAAAAAAGCTGGGGCTAAATGAAAGGATTTGAAAATCTAACAGAAGAACCAAAAGTTCCATATAAATGGAATGCAATCTTTTCTTTTTTTTCCTTTTTTTTTTTTAATGACCAGTTGTTCTCTTACTGGCTTTGATTCCATGAAACAACAGACATGAAAATAAGCAGAAAATGGAGAAGAGTATCACAGTTTTTTATTGCTTGCTGCCAGGTTGATGGTTTTCAACTGGGCAGGAAAACAAACAAAAAAATTCAAAATACACATTTCAGATTTTATGAGAAATTTCAAGGCAGTTATCTTACAATATTGAGTTGGAAGTGTTTCTTCTTGTGCTACTGCTTTTAAAATTTATGTTTCATATGCATGACTCTTAGGCTTCTGTTATTCTGAGAAATTCGACTGTTTCTAAAGAACAGTGCTACAGTGCTAAGTTCTGTTTTAAAAGTGTTATATCTTGATCGCTAACATTACACAAAAAATTTTAAAATATCAGACATCTGCCAAGTTAGTGCTGCCTACCTGAGCTTGCAAAATGAGTAAGCCAGCACCTCTGGCAAGTGTAATCTGCCCATTTCTCATTGACTGAGAAGACTGGACAGACCATACCTTTCAGAACAATCGTGGTGCCCAAAATCATGTAGCTACAGATTTAGCATTTCCCAAGTTGCAATGCAATGTGATAACTTGATGCAGCCAGATCCTAATATTGTTTTCTGTCCCTGTGCCTAGCTCCGCATCTTTCTTCACAAAGAAAGTTAATTGGAATACAATGCATGTTTCCTGCACTGCTCCAAGAGTGTAGGTCGTAGAATGGATCAGGACACATAGCTGCAGTCTAAGTTACAGTCAGTTTCTGGGGACAGCTGAAAACACAGTTTTACCATTTTGACAGCCTAAGGGATAGCTGAGAGCTGACGACCAACCAGTCAAATAAATGAAATACTGAAGCTGTCTCAACAGTTCCCTTCTCTGATGCGGACAGGAAAAACATGCATCTAATCCAGGTATAGAAACTACCATAAAATGGTATGATTCACAAGTGGTTTGGGAGTCTAGAAGGCTCTGGCAAAACAAAGTTTTCTTGCATGACTAGCACAAGTAATAAAATCCAGTTACCTATCAGCATGCTTGTATGTGCCACCAACACACTTGTGCAGTAATCCCAGGCTGACACCCTTCCCATTCCCTTCTACACAGATTTCCCTAAATTCCTGCAGAAAGCAAGCTCACATTGTGGCTAGGTCTGAGCTACACACGCATTGACTAGCAGACCAACCAAGCTGCTGACTGGCAAGTCAACAGGTTGAACAGAACAGAAAATTTCTGAGTCCACACTGCAGCTTTTTTCTACCCCGGGGGCACTAATTTGAGTCCTTTCTCTACTCCCAGCTGCTAAGTTTCACTCAAATTGTAGAAACTTGACTTTGTGACCTCTATCTTTATATCAAATGCAGCTGAAATTAAGGGTTGGATTCAAAAGTTATTAGGAGACAACACAATCCTATATATCTTGTTTTCTTCAGAAACTGGTTGAAAAGACTGTAGCATAATCACTGTGAAAATACCTAATGAATTTTATGCCATTTGTTGTTTTCATTCAGGAGTTATACCACAAACTCAGCTATAATAGAACACAGATTTTTACATGGTGATAACATAAATGAATACAGAGAATGTAGAGACTGCTTCAATAAAACTGGCTTTGTTTTGCCACTGTGAACAGGGCCCTAAGTATATGTCGCTTCATAAAGGTGAAAATTTAAGGGAAATAAAATTTTATATATATTTTTTTTAACTTACCAAGAACTGTAGTTGACTGCCTTTCATGGAGATCCCTGCTTCTCTTCCAATTCCACGCTGTCTCTCCTAAGGCTTAAGAGAAGTCCAGTGATACATAGTTCAGTAAAAGAACAGTGACATTAAGTCTAATGAATCTATTCAGTACACCTGGACTTTTCTTTTGTGGGGTATTTGGTTGGGTTTGTTGGTTTTTTTTTTTTATAATAAGCATAATGATTTTTAAAGAATTACCTTAAAATCATAGAGTCATAACCGTTTAGGTTGGAAAAAACCTTTAAGATAATCAAGTCCAACCATTAACCTAGCACTGCCATGTCCCTAAGCACCACTCTACCCGTCTTTTAAAAACCTCCAGGGAGGGTGACTCAACCACTTCCCCGGGCAGCCTGTTCCAGTGCTCGACAACCCTTTCGGTGAAGAAATTTTTCCTTATATCCAATCTAAACCTCCCCTGGAACAAGTTGAGGCCATTTCCTCTTGTCCTATCACCTGTTACTTGGGAGAAGAGACCGACCCCCACCTCTCTACAACCTCCTTTCAGGTANCCCCACCTCTCTACAACCTCCTTTCAGGTAGTTGTAGAGCGATAAGGTCTCCCCTCAGCCTCCTTTTCTCCAGGATAAACAACCCCAGTTCCCTCAGCTGCTCCTCATAAGACTCCTTATAAGCTCGAGACCCTTCATCAGCTTCGTTGC
>VYZM01015456.1:2298-18428 GCA_013398915.1 Dromas ardeola
TCAACTACCCAGGCATCAATGCAGGATCAGGCTGTTAGAATGCCAAGCCCTGTAAGGTTCAGTCTTACCGAGACATACTTCACTAAATTACTGCGCATGCATTAACAACAAGCCTCTTGTTTCTTCGTTTTATTGAGGCAAAAGTTCCTTCGCATAAAAACCTGGAACTTTGCCTTAGTTTTAACAAGACTTAAATTAGGATGTGGTCAAGTATTATTTTTCCTCTTCCTTTCTGCATCTTAACGAGCACTACCACCTCTGTTCCCTGACCTGCAGCTTGCTGTTCCACCATGCTGGTAAGAAATCTGTTAAGGAAAGCTTCTAACACAGAAGAGGGCTTAAAAGTAAGCTATGAGTGTTTACCTTAGCAATCATTATTGAAATAAAAATCTATAAAAGTATAATTTTTGTCCAGATTAATAAACACAAGACATTTTAAAACCACTTGTATTAATTACACAGTTGAGTATTTAACTAAACTCCTTGGATGGGGCAGAATCTTCTAACCGCGCACTACAGTCCTGCCCCTGCACTGTTCTTTTGAAACATACTAACATCAAAAGTAATGGCTATTTCCTACAAATTATTCTAAAAATTACTTTTTATAGGATTAGGAAGAAAAAATAATGACATTCTAATAGCCGTGCCATGACTGCCACATCCAAATGTGACAGATTCAGCACTCTTAACTCACTGCTGTGCAGTTCAAATCACCTCTTTCACACTAGGCAAGAGACCGCTGTTCTACTTATCTGCTCAGATTAATAAATTTGATCACTGTAATTGCTCTATACAACTAATCATCCTTTAGCACTTTCATCGTTCTTATTTGTCATTACTGCCAGTAAAGAATCTGTAAATTCTGTTTATTTCCTGATTATCTTACAAAGATACTG
This sequence comes from Dromas ardeola, assembly GCA_013398915.1. NCBI lineage: Eukaryota > Metazoa > Chordata > Aves > Charadriiformes > Dromadidae > Dromas > Dromas ardeola. The sequence goes on from VYZM01015456.1 coordinate 3,195, forward strand.
AACAGCAAGTCTAACACGTGCCATACTATCCACAGACATCTGATATTAAAGGTTGATCTACCAGAAATTACTTCAAGATATCAGCCAACTCTAAATGTTCTAAGTGCTTAACACAAAATTTGTTTAAAAACAAAGGGTTTAGGTTTGGGGGTTTTGATTTTTTTTTTTGTGGTGGCTTTGTTTTTTTCTTTAATAAATATCATTTGGCTTAATGTCATGTTATACTTCAGTTATTTAACTATGTTACGCCTACAACTATCACTCTCAGTCAAGTTTAATATATCTAGAGGAACTGAAGTCAGTTTCTTTCATACAAGCTATTTTGTATAAAGACATGTTGATTAACAGCATGTTCTTGGATCAGATTTTCTGTTATTTTAATGCGAGATTAATAGCAGGCCAAATGCCTTACTGCTTCCTGAGTCCTGCTGTTCAGCATTCTGAAACACTGGCACAGAACAAGCGCTCTTCCAGGCATCTCTAATTGCCTTGGAGAAAAATGTATGTTTCTGTAATATGACAGCAATTTTAGGCTCTAGCATAAACTGTGCCTAGTAGAATGGGCAACAGAATGCCACTCATGCATAAAGGCTATAAAAATAAAATATTAACAACAAAAACATAATTCTATCACCTTTCCTAAATATGACTTAAAAAACACCAAAACCTCTTAGCAAATAGTTCATAGTTCTGCCTGAAACAAGAAGAGTCAGTAATAGAAATCAACTACAAAGTTCAAATACTGATTCCATTGGCTACAGACACTGGGGAAGTAAAAGAGGACCAACAGCAGTGATTCTCATAATCTCTTCTTAAAAAAAGTTATCCTCTGCAACTGTCCAAGATAAAATACCAGGCCAGACAGGCCAAGGGTCTGGCACAGTGGAGCATTTCTGATGATTCCTGACACGTTTCATACTGCTTTTTCCTTTCTTTTCTTCCTCTCAAGATTACTATTATGATTGCCATGTCTTCCTCTGCCATGATTCAGTTCATAACTGCTTTTCTGAAAGCACTATTTCACAAATACGTAAACTTCACCTTTCTCTAGTCCCTGTTTTAAGGTTTTTCTATACAAGCTTCAACATATATCAAAACATTTATAAAGTTAAAATACTTACAAAAGCTGCATGCCTTCCACGAAACCCACGAGTACATTGTTGCCGCCATGGTTTCCAAACAATAAATCCCAAGAGGTATAGAACAAACATGGATGTTTTTGCAAACGTACTGAAAAAAGGTTTGTTGTACTTTGTAAAAACATACTGTGGAAAGAAAATAATTGCAGTATCCAAAATTACCAATTAGGTGAGAACTCACAAAATAAATAAACAGTTTTAAGTACACAGTCCAAAATTGTCTGGTTCCCAAAATGAGGGTGCTGCGAGTATTGGCACGTATGACCAAAAGACTCAAGTGGCCCTACCTACTCTGGGGGTACCCAGAATATCTTACATGCCAACAAGAAGGTACTGAGCCATTTTCTAAGACACTATGCCACTGGAGAAAAGCTACTTATTACTTTTATCTAACCAAGCAACATATTGATATGCCATTGAACTCAAATACGACTGAAAATACATTTACATACAAATATTTTCTAAACGAAAGACCACTATTATAAGCAATAGCACAGTAATCACAAATTAGAGATTACTTTAAGTAACATTTCAGTATCAATAGTGATTCCACCAGCTCACTGGAAAAGTTTTATTAATATGATAGCATCTTAAGCACAAAGATTTTTATATGCTTAGTTTGAAAAACTGATATAGAACGTAACAGCTTAAATGACAATTCAGAAACCTGAATTTGACAAGAATTTATTAAAAACTCAATTTCCATTGCTAAAGCTGTTTTAATTCCTAAAACTTAACAAGTAGTAAATACCAGATCAGTTTCAAGATGGTGAATATATGAACAAGATTATGACAAACTTGTCTGCAAATATAGGGCTTAACTCCATGACCCTGAGTCCTTTGGTCCTAGACTTGTAGATGTTCTGAATTATAGTCTACCATACCACCTAGCCTGCCATGTTACAGCTAATTTACTACTTCTTGGGAAAAACATGGGCATTATTTTAATACAGCAACAAACAAAATAAGCTCACAACTATGTACTGTAATTAGTGAGTTCATGTAGTTTGATTTTAAAGTCATCGATAACACCTTCTGTCTTGAAAGGAACAGTCACTGAGTTGACGTTTTTCATAACTTTCAGTGGATACAGATTAGTTCAAAAACCCAAAGGATATTGTCTTCCCTGTACTGAAGAGGTGGTTAAACATTACATTAGAACACTCACTGAGTGTTTGAGTGACCATGTTTCTTCTGTATCTTTCTCTTAATTAGGCGTTTATTTTCTTTTTAAGATTCATGGAACAATACTTACAGAAGTGAGTTCTGAAGAGGCAACCCATATCACGTCAACGAGGAGAAGAATGACAATTCCTAGAGCCATTCGCCTACGCTGAGTGTATGAACTGCTCTGGGAGCTCATTCGATTCATGATAAAAACCCACACCATTTGTAACCTATTCAAGATCAATAAAGGAATAAAACCCAAAAGATTACAAATTGTGACCAGAAAAAAAAAAAAGAAAAAAGAAACATAGTGGGGGCAAATGTTTCGCGTATATGAAATGGACCCAATATGCCAGGAAACATATGCTTGTGTTTATTAAAAAGCAGATCTTTCACAGATCTGTCATGAGATTTTCAGAGGCAGCAGGTGCAGTTAGAAAGTAAATCTAGACTTCTCAAGAATTTATCAACCGTTCTACCATTGAAGTAAGCAAGAGTAGGTAAAACATACAATGCCTTTTTTGAACTTCTACTCTATCAGTTCTGCAACATTTGAAACCACTATGTTTTACTAAATTCATATACTCCAAGGTGACTGTAGAAATTCTTCTGATGTGTTGTGACAAATACAATTCTACTAAAGGTAATCAGAAACATGTTTAAACTTTAGCATTCAACAAACATTCCTGATGACGTAGCAACATATCTAGGTAAATTATGATCCCCCAAACTGTAAAGTGATTCAAGAAAACAAAAAGAATACTTAATTGTAAACTTACAAAATTAGATTACACATGCACTGGAACTTAAGAGATTTATGTATCTACTTGCTAATTCATGAAATACAGGCATGCAACAATTCTAATGAAGACCTATCAAACTAAGAGTAAGCATATATGCAACAGAAAGCTTTGCCTATTAAAAAAACCCAAAACATTGGTAATGATTTTGACTGCGCCCCAGTATGTTACACCTAGGAATCATCAATTAAGAACACTTCATATTCTGAGAAATCAAAACTACAGCAGTAAACTAGGTTTATGCTTGTCATCTGGTACAAAACTGCCTTAAAAAGTCATGCAGACTTCCCAGAAATTACAGTATAAACAAGTTCGGATTTTGACACACACAAACCTATCATCCTTCTTCACATACACACCTCACAGCTCCTAGAAGTCTTTGTTCAAGGTAGTAATAGAAAAGTCTCAATTTAAGCAATTCTGGTGAATTATCAGAAAAGAACAGCTGGGTTTAAATGCTTATAGCCAACTGCTTTTACATACTGGAAGAGTAAGAGTATACAGCTCAACCGAATATTCTGAAGATATGGCTTGGGCTGCAAAAATTCGTACTAGGAAGTCACCTATTTGCAGTTAAAATATTAAGATCTATGCAGATGAGCACTACAATAATATGTAAATAGATTATAACCAACCTTCTTTCCTTTTCCTTCAGTAGGCAGAGTACTTGTGTTTACTCTGTGCATTGAATAAAGCAGAACAGAAGAACTGATATTGTTTGGGTTGGCCAAAAAAGTGGTACATCGTGATTTTAGAGGGTGTGACTTTAGGAGGCTTGACTCTGCACAACTTGCACTAAAAGTAAGTATTAACATTATTGAAAACACTAAAGTTTTGTTAAGAGATCACTAAAGTATTTTCCAAAAAAATAGGAAAGACAAGGCAAACAAGCTTTTAAAAATGTTGCTTGTGTTTCAACTCAAAAAAGTTACAAGATTCACTGGACCTATTCCAAACAAACGCTAATCATGAGGCACACCAGACCTACATGCATTCTTATATCCACTACTGCTACTAGAAGCTGATTCAGACTTGTCATACAACTTTACTACTGCCCATTAGAAGAACTAAATTATGAAACCTTTCAATTTTATGATTAAGAAGCTTCAAAAACACGTGAGAGAGACTGATATCTCATTCCTCAGCGTACTCATACTAGAATTTTTTACATAATTCCTCATGAACCTCAGTAAAATACGCATATGGTAGTTCCATGATTAACATTATGTATACATTTTAAGAACCAGTTTATTAAAAGTTAATTTGCTACAGATTACACAACATACCTTGCTATTTTTCATTATAAAGATAGTGAGTGTTTGAGTTTGAGAGAACTTCCCAAGGAACTGAAATCTAATTCACCTTTATGGAGCAAATCCTGACTCTTCCAGTAAATAGAAGTGACCTGCTTTGCTAATACAGTTTGGTGAATTTAAGTTACAATTATTTTTTTTTCTGCATGTGTCAATACACACTGTCTTTTCATTATTTACAAGTTACTTATGAATGACAGTGCCACAATGTCTTCAGTGAGCAAGCTACATGATTTCTTTTTTCCAGACTAGCCTATTCCTCAGATTAATGACTTAAATGCCCAGATGTGCCCACATGCATTTGAGATCACTACACTGTTTCCCACCTTTGACCTTTGCAATACAGTCTCCACCATGTTCAAATCTTGCCACTTTTTCCTCCATTTCTTAAAGGGCTTCTTTACCAAGAAAAATCAACAGGCAGAGAAGCATAATTATACCACTAAATCTATGCTGATATATTCCATGTGTGGGCATCAGTTTTGGATAATTATTCTGCTTCTCTGATAAAATGGTGGGATTGACAAAAGAAATCAGAAGTCTGTAAGTAGGGATGGGCAACGTTATCAAAGACTCAGCAAGGAATGGCAGTTTTTATTTGATATGGAACAAAGGAGAAAACATTTGTTCTCGAAGAAAGAACAAATAGGGATATTATCTTAAACATGAGTAAGCTAACAGAAAGGGTTTCATGCTTGAAAGCTTATAAGGGTATTTTCAGTTTTTATGAGTTGGTCTAATAGATACTGCATGTTATACTCTACAAACTTTGGCTTCGTTTTATTATGACTAATAGCCTACAAGCCGTTATATTAAGTTATATTACATGTAGCCTACAAATTGCTCATGTGTTGTGTAATATACAGCAAAAATGGAAGCCAGGCGTAAGAGTTCCAAAGGAGATAGAAGGAGGAAATCTCATTCCTAGTCAGGCTACAGCACGACACATGAACAGTGGCAAGGCATACCAGAAATGGAAACCACTCCAGCCGGCCACCAGTTATGTGCAGCAGGTAGGACAGAGGGGGAGAGATAGCTGGAGACAGGAAGGAATCGCAGTAGCCTGATCAATGTGACATCTCTACATCACATGCTCGCATCCCTAGATCTTCTGTTCTCACCACAAACTGCTTCAAAGCACATCACACATATACGCTGTGCATAGAGATCACGCACAGAGACTGTGCCCATTCTGTAGTTGCTTAATATTGTACTCAGTTTGTCTACATTAGGCTTGTACAAATCCCTTGCTTTAAGATCCCTCAGCAGGAGGAAAGTAAAGGATGCTCGAATATCTAGTACTTCTTAGGTAAGAGGTTAGGTATGAAGTTATTCAGAGTTAATGTACACATTGTACCATTTCTTTTCTACCTTTAAGCAGATTTTAAAATTCTAATTAAAGAGCCCATAGTTATGTCTTGATGTTTTTCTATGTTTCAGTAATAGCTGCTATTACTTTCTCATCTGACTACAGAGTGTCTGTTTAACATTCCTGTGTGCCTAATACAGCCCTTTGCTTGGTTCTTCCATAACAAGGCAAAAAGCTTAACAAGGAAGGACGACTACATAGTCTTCATCATGCAGCAAAATGCAACTTCAAGCTAGTTGACTAAAAAAGTTACCAAGCAGCAATACTGAAATGCCTATTAATGTTCAGCAGAAAAAGAGAACCCTATTGAAACTTACACACTAAGTTTTAAGGCAGAATTAAAACCTGTAAAACTTCACACAAAATGCAAAGACAGATAGAAACTATTATTTTGAGAAGTTTTAGACAGACACATTATCCTACTTACTCACAAAGCACTAGTATGCCTGAACTTATAAAGAAATGCATGTAATTGTATTTCAGTACATTTGGCTTCTGTACATTGACAGCAATATGCTTTAACAAAAAAATGAAGATAGAAAGAACAAGATCTACTTTTGTCATACATACCTTCCACAATAACTGTAAAAAAAGAAACAAAAAATGCTAACAAACTTCACACATCATGTCAAAGTGAAGATAGTCTCCTAAAAAGAAAAAAAAAAGAAAGCAAAGTTTGAAAATTAGCATGCATGTGTTTATTAAGCACTCATCATTGCAAAAGATTTTCTAAAATTTAAAGTTCAACAAGTGTCTGTGGCAGCTTAGGTCTTAAATGTTAGGGATATACAGATATAGAACCTTGAGAATCAGTCCACATCAAAAATGCTACCAGGACAGCACTGAATTGCAAGAAAACAAGATCATTTACTGTTTCTGATATTACTAATTGAATATAAGAGGCTCACATGAGAAAGAAGAGGCTGACAATCTTCAATCCTAAATGTTTAAGCTATGCAGAGTAAGGCCATATTTCTTAAGCCTACACTTCTAATTAAAGAATTTAAGCGTCAGATTTAGGAAAGTAGCGGAAGAGCATATAGGTTTGTTGACCACGAAATAATCTAGAAAGATAAGAAACCTCCACATTATTCCTTGTGAAATCCTTTCATTAATTTATTATAGCATTATGACTGTATCCAAAAATAAGAAACACTTAGTTTTTTTTATTATTTTAAACTCAGATCCTATAAAGACATTCAACAAAACCCACTTTAAAAATTGTTATACAGGGAAAGAAACATTATACATAAGGGACTTCAGAAAAAAAACGTTATACTAGACCAATTGGAAGCCCATCTAATCTGCAGCTATTTGCAAATCCACTATTTGCACATACTTGCAATTAGCAAGTATATGGTGCCTTCAAAAGAAGGCACAACAAAACTGAAACTGACAACCAAGAATAATCAAGCTGCAAGTTTTATTGCCCAGAAGTGCTGGAATTTTTTTTATTTCCTTATTCACGTGAAACCTTCCTGTTTTAGGGATATCCTGTATCAACAGGATTCATACCCGATATTAACGTCACAAATGAACGTCACAAAATAGAACACAGGTAGCAGTAAGGGCAAAACTAAATGTTTACCCTAAATTTTGCCTTTGATTACGTGTCATGCATGGCTAACAGTTTATAAACTGAATAGGAGGCAAAAGTTAAACCAATGCTTTTCATCTATTGCAAATTAGGCTAACAGGTAGACTATAAAGATGGACCACACAAGCCTATGATTCAGCCTCCACCGAACTCATCAAGATTTACGCACTGCTTAGCATCCAGCAAATTCAAGCCCTTTACCACACAGTTTACCAAATGACCGTAGCTGGTTAAAAAAAAGTAAATTGAAGACGTAGTTTTAAGACACAGGCATGTGGTTATCCATCTTCTATACCACAAAGCCTATGCTCATGGTAAATTCTGAACACCTATTTAGTTCGGTGCCCTCACAGACAAACAGTAGCTGCTGGTCATACTTTTCTTACACGACCAATCTCAAGAGATTCAGATCAGTATCTCATATAATCAAGACTTACACCAGAATACTTTTATCCATACAAAGCTTGACCAGTTCATGCATGCCTAATTTATGCACCTCTAACAACTAAATATAACAATAACAAAAATAAATAGAAAGCAAAAGAGATGCTTAAAAATTCCTATTCTTCCGTCCATGCACACTAAACCAAATACCACTAAAAGAAAGATACTATTCAGCTGCTTACTTTCAGCCCCTACTTAATCCATACTAGCTATACTCAAGCAACCAGGTACAGAACTTGCACCTAAATTCAGTTATTATGCAAGACATACACCTTACCCTCCATCAGCATGCAAGATCTGCTGTGGGCTGTAGTCCTGACTGGAGCTGATCACACAGAACCCTGTTCAATGCTTATTACCAACAATTAACCCATTTCAGGATAAGGATAAAAGTTTAGTATATTAACACCTGACACCTAAACCGAGAACTGTATAAAACACTTCTCTCTAAGAACATGGCTTACAAAACATTTAATTCATCAAGTGCTCAGAGTTACACATTTAAGCAACCAGGAGACCCATAGGCTGAAGTAGAAATTATGGTTTCAAAGTAAATACAATATACAGTAGAAACTTCAGCATATGTTTGCCTTTTGTTTCCATTATTAGGAAATAAATACCCTTTCCACATGGTGTAACTTTAAACATACCAGTTGAAATTTGACATTTGAAGGAATATTCATTTAAAAGGCACTTCTTAATATCATTATAGTTCTCAGCAAATAGCAGGGAGATTTTTTTTTTTTTTAAGTTTATTTACCATTTTAACAGTGTTAGAGGTGGTGCTGTCATCTTGCGGAACCATTTTTCAGCCAGTTACATGAAGATCTTCTGAAAAAAAAAAACCACAAAAAAATACACTCAACTTTCCTCGTTATGACACTGTATTTTGTTTTTAAAATGTTATAGTATCCTAGATCATTTAAACTGAGTCACCACCTTGATTTATGACACACAAAAACCATAAAAAATGGTCTTGTTATGTAGTCTACAACGTATATTCACATAGCTGATTACACCAAAGCCAACAGGCTCAATAACTTGTCCAACTCTACTGCTCTGAACACACAGTAAGTGACTACTGAGGACAGGATGTATAACTCCACCATTGATACTTAATGAGCAGTCTTATTTCTAAGGCACTAAATGTTTCCTTGTACAGATTATCACTGTTTTCATATTAAAAGTTCCACCCTAAAAGAGAAATTCATATGAGGGTCACAAAATATAAAAAAGCTTTTATTGTATTGACAATTAGGAAAGAGAACATTATAAATAAAAGAACTGCCAAATCATTGCAAAACAGGAGTATTGCTTCTAGCTGTTCTATGAAAAACAACACAGACACCCCCAAAAAAGTACATAATAACAAGAGACCCAGAACAGCAGCTCAGTCACAACCATGGTGCAAGCAAGTCAACTTGAAATTCTTCCTTGTATTTACTCAAGATTAATTTCATATACAATTTGCAAGACAACATACCAAGATAAGGTTTGCACACAGAAGAAATGGTTTTAGTTTTTCCAGTTGTACCGGCTGCTCCAATAATACAAGTTCTGGGATACAACTCCCCCTTTAACATGTACTGTCATCAGGTGATTCTCATTTCATATTTGATTACTTTTGAGATAAGATAAACAGAAACACTGCTTTAACCAGAAAAAAGCTGAAAGTAAACTGTCAGACATTTTACACCCATCCTTCTAAATCTGGAAATGTACATTAAAGCAGCATTACTTTAACACAACTCTGACCTCCACTTAACTTCCAAGGGGTATCATGGGATAAGGGCAAAGGCAAGAATCTCCAGAAGAGATGGAAAGGTGTGCCTTATGCAACGTGACAATTATATTCACAACAGCCCTGTAATCTTTACTTAAGGGAAGTTCTGTAGAATACAGTGAAGCAAAAGACCCAGAAAAAGAAACCGAAGCCAAGTTTTTCATGCCAGTACTGAGTACCGCAACTGGAGATCACTGTTCCTAGCTAAATAAAAAGTTATACGAGACCAAAATTTGCACAGAATACACATGAATTTTAGTACCAAAATAAGAGAATTTAGTTTCATATAAAGAAACGTTTCAGGAATCTGGCAGTGCACAATGTAACAGTCATACAATCAAACTGCCATAGCACAGCTGGATTCTGGTATCTAAGGAATAAGAGGAACACTTGAAAAAGTTTCCTATTCAGCACTTACTCAAAATTCACGAAACAAAGTTTCAAGCAAGTTTTCTTATACAGAAGTAGGAAGGCAGAACATTAATCTACTGCATACTTAAGAGTCTTTACCAGCTACCAGAGTATCTAACCACATACTTCTCAGGTTCATCCATACAGCATCCCAGCATGACTACAACAACCCTGTTGGACATGAACATCTATGACCATATAGAGTTAGACACACACTAGTCCCAGGTTAGCAGCTGACAAGCGGAACTGACATTGCCCTCCTTCTTATGCTCTTCCAATAACACTAGAAGGAAAAACTTCATGTCAAGCTGCCAAGGCCTCTTTAAGTGTTACCGTGTACAGAGCAATCTCTTAGCTACCAGTAGCTATATATTTAATATTAGCTAAGAATTACAAGTGACATGTATTTCACATGCTACTCATCTAATCTTGTCTGGTGCAAGATCTAAACATATCACACTCTGTCACAGGATAGACGGCCACAGATAAGATCAAGCACAGCAGCCTTCATAATTACACGTCACTCTTCCATCTGAAAGCCGAGCCTTCCAGGCATGCTGGAAATCGGAAAAATCCCCCCATTCAGAAACGTGCTTTCAGAGTGAAGGAGGTCTTCTCCTTCCTTCCTGCCGACACATATCTTTGGGTAAAAGTAGCAGGAACAAAGAAGATAAGGAAATGAGTAAATCTCCTTAACACACAAGAAAAAAAGTGGACGCCTGAGGAGAAACAAACATGGCTCAAGCCCTGGGGATGACAGACGAGGAAGAGAGAGTACCCGTCCTGCCCTCCCACGTACAACACACGCTGGAGACCGCGGGGGGGGGAGACGCGGCCCAAGCAGGGGGAAGCAGGAACCCCCTCGCACCTCAGGCGAGGCCGGACCGAGCGCTCGCCACCTGCCCGCCCGCTCCCGGGAACGCCGAGCCCCTCCACACGCCTCCCCTCCTTCCCCGGGCAGGGCGGGCACAGCCCCCCGGCCGACCGAGGCGGGGAGAGGAGGGCGCTTTCTCCAACACAAGCGTGGGTGAGACGGGGCAAAGTTCCCTTCCCGGAGCCAGGCGGGGCCCGGTCTCGCCCCCCTCAGCTCCGCGGGGCCGGGGCGGGCGAGGCCTCTTCCCCTCGACACCCCCGGCGGCGGCGGCTAACAGGCGCGGCGGGGCTGAGGGGGCGGCAGCAACCGCGGAACCCGCGGCCCGCCTCCCGCGGCCCCGTCCCCGCGACGGCAGCGGTACCTGAGGCCGCGAAGGGGCCCGGAGCTCCGTCCGGCGACGGCACCGCCCGCTCCCCTCCCCTCGCCTCCTTCCCGCCCGCCCTCTAAGATGGTGGCGGGCGGTGGCAGCTGCTCCCAGAATCAATCCCCGAGACGGCGAGCGAGCGCCGGCCCCGCCCCCGCCCGCAGCCCGGCCCCATCGAGCTGCTCGGCCAGCCGCTGGCCACCCCTGCCGGCGGCGGGCGCTGAGGCGGAAGCGCGGAGGGAAGTGGGATGGGGAAGTGGGATGGGGCTGGGAACCGTCCGGGGGAGAGGGGGAAGGAGGAGCGGCCGCGGGGAGCCGGGCCCCTGGGGCACGTCCTGCGGCGCACTGAGGGGGTGGAACGTTTGGCTTCATAGCTACCCTCATCTTTACAGCCTGGTAGGCAAAGTGCGGCAGGACCCGGAAGCAGTGGCAACTAGCTGAAGTCTCAGATGTCTGCTTCGCTATCGACACACCTTTAATAGCATAAAAAAGTGAAATTCATAGAATCATAGAATGGTTGGGGTTGGAAGGGGCCTTAAAGATCATCCAGTCCCAACCCCCTGCCCTGGGCAGGGACACCTCCCACCAGACCAGGNCCAGTGTCTTGCCACCCTCAGAGTAAACGATTTCTTCCAAATATCTAATTAAATCTGCCCTCTTCCAGTTTGAAGGCATTACTCCTCATCACTCCACTCCCCGATCAAGAGTCCCCATCTTTCTAGGCCCCTGTAGGTACTGGAAGGGGCTCTAAGGTCTCCCTGGAGCCTTCTCTTCTCCAGGCTGAACAACCCCGACTCTCTCAGACTGTCTTCATAGCAGAGGTGCTCCAGCCCTCTGAACATCTTCCTGCCCCTCCTCTGGACCCGCTCCAACAGGTCCATGTCCTTATATTCGGGGCTCCAGAGCTGGACACAGTACTCCAGGTGGGGTCTCACCAGGGCGGAGTAGAGGGCTAGAATCACCTCCCTCGACCTGCTGGCCACACTTCTTTTGATGCAGCCCAGGATGCAGGTGGCTTTCTGGGCTGTGAGTGCACATTGCCAGTTCATGTTGAGCTTCTCATCCATCAACACCCCCAAATCCTTCTCCTCAGGGCTGCTCTCAATCCATTCTTTACCCAGCCTGTATTTGTGCTTGGGATTTGCCGTGACCCACATACAGGACCTTGCACTTGGTCATGTTGAACTTCATGAGGTTCTCATGGGCCCACCTCTGAAGCCTGCCCAGGTCCCTCTGGATGGCATCCCGTCCCTCCAGCGTGTTGACCGCTCCGCACACCTTGGTGTTGTCAGCAAACTTGCTGAGGGTACACTCAATTGTATACATGCATAAGCTACATTAAAGCACAGTTACCTTAAGTTTATTTTTGAGATGCATAAGTTATTGAATGACCAAGCTGTAAAAGGAAATATTAGGTAAACTTAAAATCTACCAAAAAATAGAGATTAAAATAAACTAGCATAGGCTTAGACGAAATTCCAAAATCAGATTCTGGTCTTGTTTGTGTTGGTTTTGTAGCCCACACTACCTCCTTGTAGTCAGTGTTGATTAATATTTAAGAATTGAGTTCATAATACCAACCTAAAGATGGATACCACCTAAAAATGGTGTGTGTAATGTGCTGCAAATTATTCAGTAGTCACCTGCTAACATAAAGGCATCTTTTTGCAAAATTCAACTATTAGATATTTTGGGAATTTTAGAGTAAAAACTGCTTGGAAATAACAGTAAGTGATGTTATATAGATGAGTGGAAAGGTAAATGATATTTACTTGTAATTAGGTGATACATATGATATACCTGTGAAATTAATTTAAGTGCTATTCACACTTAGAAACTGCTGAAATAAAACAAGATATTTTGCACTCCCTACAAGTTAGTGATTGAAGAGATCCATTATCTCTCATATAACAATATTACATCTTATCATCATGTGTCTGGGTGAGTGTTACTCTTGGACTTGAATTATTCCCTGCATATAAATAAAAGTTAATTCTTAAGAAGAAAAGAAAAACCTTTTAAGAACTTTTAGTCTGAAACTGGTTTGGGGTTTTCTGTGAGCCTTCATTTCTTGATATAGCTATGTTTTATTTGCATATAGTAGAACTAAGAGACATCCGACAATCTTGATGCCTTATAAAACTGCTTGTTAGAAGTACTAAGATACAATCCCTACCCTGAAGCATTTATAGGCTAAATGACACAAGGAAATGCACTGAATTATGCTCTTGGTTCAAACTGTCTTTTTTGGATGTATTCTGAGTATATATTAAAAATGATCCTGTATTGATTTGTGCTTCTGTCCTCACTATCTTCTGCCTTGAAGCCAAAATTGACAAAATATGCAATATGAAATTTTGACTTTACAACTTTGGAAAGAGATTTTAGGTAAAATTAATTTCTTAGTCAAAACTGGAGGAAAATAGCAGTCCTCTTGAAATGGTGCTTTCTATGGAATTTGGAGGAGCTGAAAATTATATAAAATGCAATTACAAAAATGTGTATGCATCTCACAGCATCTAATTTTCTTAGATCTTTCACATCTTTGCTCCAAGTATTTATACTGAGACTTGGTAAACTTACATGGCTTATCCAGGGTCAGTTAATAAGCGCTGAAACCTGAGAAGTCAACCAAAGAGTTATGACTACGGTACTCTAACAAAGTAACTACACGTAATACTTTTTTATAGCTAATAGTACTTTTACTAAATAATATCTTGAAATGTATTATGCATAATTTATATTAAAATCAGGTGAATATTTTATATTAAAAAAAGGTACATGTGTTCTTGTTAGCAGGGAGAATAAATAAGGCAACAGGGAAGGTGCAGATTCTCAGCCTCTTCTGTCTTACCTGATCTCAGAGTGACAGAAAAGCTCTGGAAAAGGAGAATTCCCTTTTAAGAGCCAGCATAATAAATCTCAACTTGCTTTGCTGCCCCGGCAAGTGCTGTCCCACAGCGAGTGGCAGTAGCTGGTGCTAGGGATGGCAAAATATCTGGAGATGCGTAGATTTTATATCTTTTCCTTTAGTCTCCTTTGATAGCGGAAACCATATGAAATCCCAGCTGTGAACTAAAACCATCTTTCTGAGTGTAGGTCCACATGTCCTCTCTTGTATGTGAGTTTTCTCCTTTATTTTTTTATGAAGCTACACAGTGGCAACACAGCTAAATCCAACTTGTTAATGTTTTGATTTTAAACATTTTGACTGATGCAGGCAAACAGGAGAAAACTACAGTTCTTCAGGTGGAGTGCCAAGCTTCTCTTCGTCACAGGATGAGGCTCTTATGCTGGGGTTCCTGAGGAGCTTGAAGAAAAATGGGTCAACATTGTCAGAAGCCCAGAAGCTTGTACTTTTTACACTTAGAAATGTCACAGGACTCCTGTATTTTTAGGTCTTGACCAAGTAATTTGCTTCCTATTGTAAAAGTCCACATGATGATCTTGTGTCTTCTCTGAAAGCAACTATTATAAGAACGATTTCCCCTTTTTTATTACTGTTCCTTTTTTTAGGAATTAGAGTTTCAGTAATCACATGTAATAAAACTGTATGTATATTGCAAATATACACATATTGAATATTTATTTTTCTTGCTGGGAATATTTTAGTTAGATAAATAGCACTTTTACAGGCAAAGTAAAATTATATCTACTTCCCAGCAGCACTGCAATGTTTTCATAAGAGAAAACATCCTCAATTTTATTTTACAGATTTTATTTTACAGATCTGCTAAATTGCACTTATAAAGAAAATTTGAATTTAGTTTCTGCTCATGTATATTCTACTTACTAGCTGATTTGGATGAAATAGATCATTTCCAAGAAAGAAATGTAATACTCTGTAGGGCTCATAATAGATGTCTACAAAGGAATTGAATCTACCTATTTTATAGAAATGCTTCTTTCAGAAGGATTTGGATCAGATCTTTGATATACGAGATGTTCGTAACAACAAGAAGTAAAATCGCTA
>VYZM01015463.1:0-29608 GCA_013398915.1 Dromas ardeola
ACAATTCTATAATTCTATAATTCTATGTCCTTATAAATATTTGGTTTTTTGTTTTGTGAAAATGTATTCTACTGTATATGATTTAGATTTCCCAGACACTTCCTAGAAGTTTCTTCTGTGCTAGAGTCATTGCTTTCTTGCTTTCTTGACAAAGTAGTGATCAGAAATTATTTCACTCTAAAGCTGTTGTGACATTTTTATGATCAGTAAGTGCTGTAGCAGCTTAATTCAAATTTCTGTATGCGTCAAGAAATGGAACATGCTGGTGAATCCAGTCAGCTCTCAGAAAAGTATCCCTTTAATATGTATCCTGGAGGGACAGCTGTGTGGCACTGGATCTCCTGAAGCTTGTGAAGTACGTATGTTTTCTTTCCTTCTTTGGCAAAGTTTCCACTGGCACATCCTTCTTTAGGACTTTATATGTATAAAGAGAGTTGCCTGTTTATAGTGAACTGTTTATTACCCCGCCCCTGATTGCCATCAGCATCTAAATAAAATAAACAATAAACAGTAGAATCCAATATACAAGCCGAACTAAAAATTATTGCTAAATTGTCACATTCCTACTACCATAGAAATCTTAGCACTAGAAAAAGGGCTCTATCAAACCACACAAATAGATATTCAACTAAGATTTTGCCAGGTACCAATTCTCCTCTGATCCAGGAATGATATATAGAGTCATCCCACCTGCAATGAGCAGAGCACTGAGGCAGCCTTTAATTGGCCACACAGAGCTGCAGTGATGGTGCAGATGAAGGTGCAGGAGGTGCTGTTGGGCTTTAAACTGTAGCAGAGAGATCTCTGAAGGACTCTGATGAGGACCAAGGTGCTGACTGCAACACATGAATGGGTCTGGGGCCCCAGAGCCCTTCAGAACCAGGTCAAAACCTCTCAGTTCTTAAAACAAACTATAATAAGTGCGGTAAAAGGGGAAATATCACCTATAAGCACACATTATCTCATTAACTAAATTCTGAGAACAAAACCAGAATTAGGACAATTTTTACTCAGGCCATGTCTGTAAAACAAACTGTGGCACTTCAGTCACATATTATATTCATTTTAGGAAAAAAGACTATTCCCAGTGAAGATTTTTTCATTGCTGATGCCACAATTAAAATACACTTAGCAAATTTTTTCTGCATACTAATGAAGAATTTATTCATTTTAGCACCTTTAAACTTAATGGTGGTCATAAATCTTCTGACTAGCCTTCCAAAGTATCAGGAAATGAGTGTTTTATTTGGTTTTCTCTCTGTGGAATAACAATATTTGTGATCTTCCAGTAGTGTGTAAGTCTATCTATCATTTCTTAATGAGAGAAGATGAGAGGGTCATACTGTGATCAAATCATCTATGTCTTCTACAGGAGGCATTGCACTCGCAGGCTCTCGTCCTGCTGCAGGACTTCAACCACCCCAGCGTCTGCTGGAAAATAGCATGGTGAGTGGTAGGCAATCCAGGAGACTCTTGGAACGCATTGAGGATAATTTCTTAAGCCAGGTAATAGACAGCCCTATCAGAGGGTATATGATACTGGACCTGTTGGTCACCGACGCAAGTGAGCTAATTGGTGACGTAAAGCTTGGAGGCAGCCTGGGCTGCAGTGATCATGCACTGGTGAAGTTCAGAGTCGTCAGGGATATGGGTCAGGCAAGAGTAAAGTCAGGACCCTGAGTTTTAGGAAAGCAAAATTCCAGCTGATGCAGAAGTTAGTCAACAGGACCCCCTGGGAAACTGCCCTCAGTGGGAAGGGAGCAGAACAGAGCTGGCAGATCTTTAACGGTGCTTTCATAGAATCATAGAATCATTTTTGTTGGAAGAGACCTTTGAGATCATCAAGTCCAACCATTAACCTGACACTGCCAAGTTACCACTAAACCATGTCCCTCAGCACTACATCTACACATCTTTCAAATACCTCCAGGGATGGTGACTCAATCACTTCCCTGGACAGCCTGTTCCAATCTTTGATAACCCTTTCGGTGAAGAAATTTTTCCTAATATCTAACCTAAACCTCCCCTGGCGCAACCTGAGGCCATTTCCTCTTGTCCTATCACTTGTTACTTGGGAGAAGAGATCGACCCCCACCTTGCCACAACCTCCTTTCAGGTAGTTGTAGAGAGTGATAAGGTCTCCCCTCAACCTCCTTTTCTCCAGGCTAAAAAACCCCAGTTCCCTCAGCCACTCCTCATAAGACTTGGGCTCTAGACCCTTCACCATCTTTGTTGCTCTTCTCTGGACATGCTCCAGAATCTCAATGTCTTTCTTGTAGTGAGGGGCCCAAAACTGAACACAGATTTTGAGATACCAGTACTGTACCAGTGTATCAGTGCCAAGTACAGAGGTACAATCACTTCCCTAGTCCTGCTGGCTGCACTATTTCTAATACAATCCAGGATGTTATTTGCCTTCTTGGCCACCTGGGCACACTGCACAAGAGCTCTTGATCCCCAGGTGTACCAAATCAGGAAAGGAGGGCAAGAGAACTACATGGCTGAGTCGAGACACGCTGGTCAAACTAAAGACCAAGAAAGAGATGCACAGGCAGTGGAAGCAGGGACAGGTATCCTGGGAAGATTATAGGGACACTGCCTGCTTGTGTAGGGATGGGGTCAGGAAGGCCACGGCGTGGCTGGAGTTGAACTTGGCAAGGGATGCAAAGAGCAATAAAATGGGTTTCTACAGGTATGTCAGCCAGAAAAGGAAGGTCAAAGAAAGCATAGCCCCCCCCGATGGGAAAGGCTGGCAAACTGGTAACAACGGATGAGGAGAAGACTGAGGTACTCAACAACATTTTTGCCTCAGTCTTCACTGGCAACCTCTCTCCCCCACCTCCCAAGCGGATGGAATGCAAGACAGGGACTAGGGGAGCAAAGTCCCTCCCGCTGTAAGAGAAGAACAGGTTCATGATCACCTAAGGAACCTGAACGCAGAGAAGTCTATGGAACCTGATAAGGTGAATCCCAGAGTCCTGAAGGAATTGGCTGATGTAGTTGCNAGAGAAGTCTATGGAACCTGATAAGGTGAATCCCAGAGTCCTGAAGGAATTGGCTGATGTAGTTGCCAAGCCACTCTCCATCACATTTGAAAGGTCATGGCAGTGAGGTGAAGTCCCTGGCGACTGGAAAAAGGGGCACATCGCACTCAATTTTAAAAAGAGTAGAAAGGAGGACCCTGGGAACTACTGATCTGTCAGCCTCACCTCTGTGCCTGGGAAGATCATTGAACAGATACTCCTAGAAGCTATAAGGCATATGGAGGACAGGGAAGTGATTTGAGACAGCCAGCATGGCTTCACCAAGGGCAAGTCCTGCCTGACCAACCTAGTGGCCTTCTATGATGGAGTGACTGCATCAGTGGACAAGGGAAGAGCTATGGACATAGTCTATCTGGACTTCTGTGAGGCCTTTGACATGGTCCCCCACAACATTCTTCTCTCTAAATTAGAGAGGTATGGATTTGACAGGGAGACTGTTTGATGGATGAGGGACTAGTTGGATGGTCGCATCCAGAGAGTAGTGGTCGACAGTTCCATGTCCAGATGGAGACTGATGACAAGTGGTGTCCCTCAGGGGTCTGCATTGGGATCAGTACTGTTCAATATCTTCATCAATGACATAGTGGTACCACGTGCACCCTCAGCAAATTTGCAGATGACACCAAGGTGAGTGGTGCAGTTGACACACCTGAGGGGCGGGATGCCATCCAGAGGGACCTGGACAAGTTCAAGAAGTGGCCCCACGTGAACATCATGAGATTCAACAGGGCCAAGTGCAAGGTCCTGCACCTGGGTCAGGGCAACCCCTCATATCAATACAGGCAGGGTTGGACTAGATGACCTTTAAAGGTCCCTTCCAACCCAAGACATTCCATGAGATGAAGGGACTGAGAGCAGCCCTGCCAAGAAGGACTCCGGGTACTGGTGGATGAAAAACTGAACATGAGATGACAGTGTGCACTTGCAGCCCAGAAAGCCAGCCATATCCTGAGCTGCATCAAGAGAAGCATGGACAGCAGTTCCAGGGAGGTGATTCTGCCCCTCTATGCTGCTCTCGTGAGACCCCATCTGGAGTACTGTGTCCAGTTCTGGAGCCCTCAGCACTGGAAAGGCATGGACCTGTTGGAGCGAATCCAGTGGAAAACCACAAAAATGATCAGTGGGGTGGCACACCTCTCCTGTGAAGAAAGGCTGAGAGAGTTGTGGTTGTTCAGCCTGGAGAAGAGAAGGCTCCAGGGAGACCTTATAGCGGCCTTCCAGTACCTAAACAGGGCCTGTAAGGAAGATGGGGACAAACTTTTTGGCAGGGTCTGTTGTGGTAGGTCAAAGGGTAATGGCTTCAAACTGGAAGAGGGTAGATTTAGACTAGATATAAGGAAGAAATTTTTTTACAATGTGGGTGCTGAAACATTGGAACAGGTTACCCAGAGAGGTGGTAGATGCCCCATCCCTAGAAACATTCAAGGTCAGATTGGATGGGGCTCTGAGCAACCTGATCTGGTTGAAGATGTCTGTACTCATTGCAGGGGGGTTGGACTAGATGACCTTTAAAGGTCCCTTCCAACCGAAATTATTCTATGATTCTGTTCACAGGGGCATGAAAATTATAATCTCGGAGGACTTTCCACTTCGGTCACGGCACCACAACAGAGCCTTAGTTTGTGTCTGACTGAAGCCTCTCAGGGAATCCTTTCATGGCCATTTTCTTTTCCTGAGAAATGGTTGACCTTTTCAGAAGTGCCCCCACAAGCACAAAGCAGAATGAGCTCTCTGAGCATCTGCTCTACTCAAGTGGCTCTCACCCTGCCAAACCTGTGTGCTTTAAGCTGCCCAGCACCAGGTCTTTCCCATCCTCCCACTTCTCCTGGCTTCAGTGTCTGCCATTTTTTTCTCTAACTTGAGTTTGTAAAATTAATCTATTTAAAGATATTTTATTCTCTTTTTATTAATTAAACTCTGAAAGAGAGGTTTTATTTTTAGCGTAGATCATTGGCCCCATGAGTTTACATTAACACACACATGGGAGGCTTGATTTGGATTAGGTTGGAAGAAATAGGGTTGGAGAGATGGGAAAAAGATATTACTTAGGTCCATCCCCCTGCCAAGCCTACTATTTCATGAAACCACATGCTCTGTAATGAGCCAGCCACTTCCATTTACTCTTTCTGGTTTTGTCTCCTTGTACCTTTGTTGCAAAGTTTTTTGCCCTTTGTGTTTATGAGATGACCAAAGTTACTCAGAGCTGCACAGCTCTGAACAATAAATTAAGCTTCATTTCCCTGAATAAATATTTTCATTTCAAAGCAGCTTCTATTGGCCTCAGGTCAGTGAAAAAAAAAAATCCAATAAAATAACTTCCGCTTTACAAAGATCTCTCAAATCCTTACAAAGGCAATTATGAAAAGTAATAAACAAATCTTCAGGATAAATGCAGAAAATTCTCCGATAATTAAAGACAAATTCCCCAAAGATTAAGCAAATTAAGAAAGTGTAGTCTGTTCAAGATCTATCTTTAAAAGATTGTTATTTTGATCAGATATAGAACTGATTCTCACAAACAAAATGACTGTGTTTATTCTTTTGGCTTTCTAGAAATAGAATCTTTCAAATTGTATTTATTCACTAAGGCAAAACAAAATGGATACCTATGTCCTGTCATCCTGTCTGGTTCATATGTACATGACATATATATGTGTGTGGGTACAATATACTTGTGTTTTTACTAATTATATTTACAATTAATAAAATTCAGATTAGGTTTTTCAAATAATTTACTTTCACTCTTTATATTGGGGTAGTGTAAATAATTTGCAACAAGAAACTTACTGTTGAATATCATTCTATTCAGGAGTTCCCTGTGAACAAAGCCTAATTCTTCCCGGTATAATTGCCATTCATAATTATTTGCTCAATAATTCATGCAAATAATTTGCAGCCATAATTCATTCTTAAGCAGGTTCATTGAGCCCATTTGAATTCTGAGCTACGATAGTTGGGGCCATGATCATTCTGTATGTTTCTATCCTTGACGGCAGAGGCAATTGAATCAAACTTTTCATTCAGCATAATTGCCCTTCTAAATTGGGATGTATTTGCGTGTGTGATTTAGCACTTTTCAGTGATGGAAGCAAATTGACTGCAACTCTTTTAATCTGGTGTCTGGTTCAACCTGAAACTTTTGATGACTAAATTCTTGAATTCTATAATCGGTCTGGAACAAGTTGTGCCATTAATCATTCTGAATGTAAACTCTTTGCTGAAAGATTGCTAAAAGGCAAACCAGTGTTTTAAAAATCAAAGCAATATTTGGAAAGTTTGTTTTAGTCTGCCGTTGATAACAGCTAGGTAAAAATGTTCTAACTAACTTAAGAATATGTACCAGTTTACTACATAGAAAAATCACAGGGAAAAAAACCCCTTGTGTTGAAACATTGTAAATTGGATAGCCTCTGAAAGAAATCCTCCTCTTTGTGTGTATGTGTGCATGAGAGAGAGATCATTCCTCTGTTATTTTCAATCTCAAGGATTTCAGTGACCAAAACTGCTTGAATTGGACAGAGGAGAAGGGAAATTTTTAATTAACTTCTACTTGAGACAACAATTTAGGTACATTCACTCAGACAGCAGAGGGGAGTTTTATTTTTGTTCAAGTTTTCTTGATTGTGTTAATTTTTTTTCTTAGTTCTTTCTATTTGCCAATCTTCAAGTTCTTACTAATACCATTACTGCAAAGCTCTCCTAATTTATTGGCAGATAGGACAATAAATAAACTACTTCAACTATGACATTGTTCATCTGAGATTTGCCTAAGTTAAAAATGGTGTAACATGGAGGAGTGAGTCCCAATGGAGAGGTGCAACTGCTTCTCACAGTAGGAGTGCTGCTATAAACATCTGAACATATAAACACATTGGGATGACCAAGCACCTCCTGCTGCAGAAGCAGAGCGTTAAATGGTGGATGCTAAAATGCCTAATTTGCTGCAAGTACCTGCCCACTTTCAAAAGGTAAAGTAACTTTTTAGTTTTTCAATATAACACAAGAGGTAAAAACTCTGGCAAGTGGTTGCTCACTGTTATTAGGCTATTTTGAGCAATTTGGGAGCCAAATTGGCTCTTCAGAGGCTGGGACCTCTTTGAAATTGCAGGACCCCCCTTCTTAGAGAACGTGGACTGAAACGCAGGGAGAAGACCTGCATCTGCACTGCTGCCAAAGGGGAACAGGGGTACTAAACCCCTCACCTGCCAGCTTACTGTAGTCCTGCCTTAGTCACCTCTTAGGCTGGGTGATGGGGCAGAACATTTCCTGGGGCCATGCACTGGTGGGTTGCCAGGTCCAGGGGCTGCTCAGCCTCCTTGGACACCCAGCAGTGTCTGGGGCTCGTGTTACCTTCAGTTAAGGGATTCAGGGGTTCCCACTGCTGTTGCTCCTCTGCTCCTTTGCATTTCCAGCAGTCAGCCCTTAATCACAGCACCTAACATGATCCCACCGATCCATTACTGATGTGCTAAAGGTGGTAATTGGCAGTAAAACTGACAGTCACATCCCGGTTTATTACATTTCCATGTCCCAGTTTATATCCTTTTTTCAATAAACCTTTTAAAACTGACATTTACAGTAAATAAGCTGAATGTGACTTCTTTGCTCATCAATAGCTGCCTGAGTGCCACTGAGGGTAGAGTTTTCCCACAATGTCAGGGCAGAGTTGATGGAATTTAAGTTCACAATTAGCAATTATTTTCTTATCCTGGTTCTTTGTTTATTATTTTTTATCTTGTTAATAACATAAAGCCTTGCTCAGTGGATACTTGCTAGAGGAATGATCATAGAGAAAAGGTTTAGATAATGATATTTAAAACCAGAGAAAACTATGGCAAGGACCACAGTCAGAGAAGAATACGTGTAGCAGATATCTACAGCAGATAATTCTCATTTTAGTCAAAGCTTCTGCCTGGAATTTTCAGGATTGAAGGATTCCAGATGGGGTCTTTATGCTACTGAGTGGAGATGGACCATGAACGCGTATACACCACCTAACACTGAAAACCTGTTCTCCAGGGTTTGATTCCCAGGTATTCAGGGAGTCCACTCACAGCTTCCTGGTAGCAACTATATATGTGGCTCTGGGATCAAACTGGGCACCTGGAATTTCTGTTAATTTCCTTAGCTATTTTCCTACAAAATTTATGCTCCTGATCAATGCTGTGTTGTCACACCCTGGTCTTCCTGACCAGTCCACTATTAGGCCTTCTGTTTCTGGCTGACCCAATGCAATGAAGTCCTGATCCAAAAAGCTTATCAAGCAGCATAAAAAGGAGTCTGCTCAACAGCATCAGATACCCTGATTGAGCCTTTTCTGTAGAATTTTGTTTGCACTTCTGACAGCAACGTCTTTAATTGAGGGCTGGAAATGGCCTTTCATGTTGTCATTCAAAGAACATTTCCAGGAAAAGCAAAAATGAGTCAAACAAATATGACGTCAGGGAGAACACCAACATTTTTTGTTTAAGGAGTTACTGCTTAGTAAACTAGAATCCTGTTTTAAAATGAACCAACCTTCAGTGTCCTCTGACTGTTGCAGTGCAAATTTTCAGAGGAGTTCAGTGTGTTGGAAAACACCGGGTGTAAGCGTGAGGTCTCAGGATTCACTACTCTTGTGGATTGCCCTGGTGGAGACATGTCCCCACTTGATGTGCCTGATTCCAGTAAATCTTTAATTTGCTGTTATGTATGTGTGGCAGATGACCAGCCTTAAAGAATGCAGGAGGGAAAGTCCCGGCAAGTTGGGTGGGTGTGTTTGATCTGCTTGAGGACAGAAAGGCTCTGCAAAGGGATCTGGACAGGTTGGATCGATGGGCTGAGACCAATGGTTCAACAAGGCCAAGTGCTGGGTCCTGAACTTGGGTTACAACAAGCCCATGCAGCGCTACAGGCTTGGGGAAGAGTGGCTGGAGAGCTGCCTGGCAGAAAAGGACCTCGGGGTGTTGGTCGACTGCTGGCTAGATATGAGCCAGCAGTGTGCCCAGGTGGCCAAGAAGGCCAACAGCATCCTGGCTTGTATCAGAAATAGTGCGGCCAGCAGGACTAGGGAAGTGATTGTCTCACTGTACTTGGCACTGGTGAATCCCCAGCTCGAGTACTGTCTTCAGTTTTTGGCCCCTCACTACAAAAAAGACATTGAGGTGCTGGAGCGCATTCAGAGAAGGGCAACGAAGCTGGTGAAGGGTCTAGAGCACAAGTCTTATGAGGAGTGGCTGAGGGAACTGGGGTTTTTTAGCCTGGAGAAAAGGAGGTTGAGGGGAGACCTTATCAATCTCTACAGCTACCTGAAAGGAGGTTGTAGCGAGTTGGGGGTCGGTCTCTTCTCCCAAGTAGCAGGTGATAGGACAAGAGGAAATGGCCTCAGGTTGCGCCAGGGGAGGTTTAGGTTAGATATTAGGAAAAATTTCTTCACCGAAAGGGTTATCAAAGATTGGAACAGGCTGCCCAGGGAAGTGGTTGAGTCACCATCCCCGGAGGTATTTAAAAGATGTGTAGATGTAGCGTTTAAGAACATGGTTTAATGGTAACTTGGCAATGTCAGGTTAACGGTTGGACTCAATGACCTTAAAGGTCCCATCCAACCTAGATGATCCTATGATTCTATGAAATCCTCTCTGATGTCCTGCAAAGATGCTGAGAAAGGACTTCATGCCTTGTCCACTGAGAGAGGCTCCATGTGCTTGGTGACCACCAGCCGCCTGATTTGCTCTGTTTTTGGAAGCAGACAGAGCCTTCTGGAGTGGCTCTGGCTACACAAGCCCCAGCTGTGGTAGTTGCCTCTCCTGTGAATCCATTGGGAAGCAAACCAGAGGCCAGGTTAGCAGAGGTGGTCACGTGCTTAATGTGATAAATGAAACACAGATATTTTTAAAGGTATTTAAGTATCTAATTCTGCTGAAAGTCATTTTTAGAGGTTCACAGGACTCTGGCTTGGGCATTGTGTTATTTGCACCTGTGGAGCTGTGCTATGATGATTGGATTGTTTCTAATCACAAAGTATGAAGTGATCCCTAAGCCAAGGCAAATGTCCACCATCAGGCTCCCAGGCACCCTAAGAATCCCACCAGTGTATCAGCATTTTGTACAGACTATCAGATGGGCAATATCTGACAGAAGAACCTTGAACCATTTCTGCTGGGGATGGATATAAATTTGCCATCTCCAGACAGTCTCACAGATTTCACTATCTGTTCTGGCCATTTGCTTCCTCCTCTCTGTTGTTAAGACACAGATTGAAATTCATATTTTCTGTCAGTGTATTGAAACAGAGGGAACTTTTTCATTGAACCCAGAACTGGAAATTGTATTATAATCACTGAGATGTTAAAAAAGTCAGATTTTCAAGTCCAGGAGACTTAGAAGGTTTTAAGAGACTTTCACTGAGTCTTCATGCTCCTGGAGAAAAGCTTTTAAAATCAGAGATGGGTAATTTCTGTGTGTGTATATGTATATTTATGCACATATATATGTGTGGTTTTGAGTTCTGCCCATGTCTTCAGTTATTCTGTGGAATGGTGGGTATAATCCAGCTCAGTCTTCTCTTGCAGCAGTTCCAATCAAACAGAATACGGAATAGCTGTGGCCTTAAGCTACTGTCTGTAAGAACACTTGCCAACCTAGTACAGGACTTGAAGCGAAATCGGTGTCTGATGGATTTCTCACTGTGCTCTGAAGTGTTTCTTTATCTCTTGTTCCCCACTTCTTAGGAGTTACAGACTCACAATCCTTGGTCTTTAATTGCTGAGGCTTCACCTTCCTTCTCCCCATTTCTGTTTGTTCTTTCTAACAGTCGAGCTGTCAATCAGCAAAGACGAAATAAAGTCATAAACATTAGAGTTGACAAATGACAGGTGATTCTTGCTTCTCATAAATCAAAACATGTTTTTCTTATTAAGAGACTTTTTGGATACTGCATAAATGCTTCTGAAAAATATATTGCTGCTGATACTGAATTCTTTGATAAAGAGAAGGTTACTCTGCTGAGTGCACTGCTGATCTGGCTCACTGGCTCACGGGATCTGTTGAAACGTTGTTCTTCACTTCTCCTGAAACTCTGCTTTCTAATTTTCTGCATTAATAATCCTCTGAGCATCCTGATATACATCCCTAAATACTTCACAGAGAAACAGCCACTCGCTGGGAACTGTTTTTCCTTTTTCTTCAGCATCTGGGGGACACTAAACCTGAAATGAAAGAATAGTTGCTACCAAAAAGCAAAAGACCTCGTGCTTGCAAAAGACAGTATGCTACTCAATATCTTTATTTCATCCTTTACTTTGTCCCCAAAGTGAACATCTGGGCATCTTTCTGAGTCACATGCAGCTGTCTGTGGGAGGCCTAAAAATACAACATAAAATACCTCACTCACAACAGATCCTTCAACTACACTTGCTTGGTTTCTCATTCACTTTGATTTCAGAAAAAAATATGACATCTTTGAACCAAAATCTTAGTTTCTCATATCTGTATTCCATAAAAGCTGAATATCTTATGTGAAATGATGGAAAGAACCAGGGCACTAAATTATTCAGGTGCTTGCTGAGAAGATATGGGACTTATCATAATGAAGGTTAAATCCCTGTCCAGGTTGCTACTTGCTGAAAATTGCTTCTGCCTTCTTCAGTAGCTGAGGTTAGGTGTGTTGATATTCCCATTGTAGGGTCTTTGTCATCAGTCCTCTATCATATGACATGTCTATGCTGTGCGTCATAGTCTTGTGATACCTGTTGCAGCTTGAAATGAAGCAGTCTGAGTATTAGCAAGCTGTTGAGCACAGAAATGGGGTCTTTCCAGAGAGACTGGAAGTCTGGATTCACAAAGTTCCTTGGTTTGTCATGGGAGGAAAATGGTTGGTGCCATTTACTAGTACCTCGTCCAGCTTGTGAGTTTATCTGGGGAAAGCTCTTATTTGTTCGATGTAGCCCCACTGAAAGCAGAATCATTCCCGCTGTTTTTAAGTGCAGGGTCTTGTGGGAACCATGGCCAGTGGGTGGACCTGGCAGGATAGCTCGTTTGGAGAGTTTCGAGGACTTACGATCTGCATCTACGTTACTCAGTGGAAGAGAACCAGGGAGGAAACTTGTGATCTTGAGGCCAAGGGGTATCAACTGTCTCTTGCCCACACGGCTTAGAGCTCACCACAGAGCAGAGCAGAGTTGGCTGTAATTACACTACCTTGCATTTGACTTTAATGGTTTTCTAGGTCCCACGTAATTCCCTGTGGCTTTAATACATGAATACACTATTTTGTACATTTTTTCCAGTTTTGACTACCTTATATTATTGTTGCAGATTACTAAAATACTGTTTCTATAGCCTGAAACTGAGGACAGGTGCTGTGTGCCTTGGCATGGGGCAGAAGGGCATGTGGGAGTGCTTGCGTGTGCATAGGCAGTTTGGACAGCATTAGAAGACTGTGTGGGGCATATGGAGACAAAACTGGTGCAGCCTCATCCATAATGCCTTTGCAGAGCTGTTCCTGGAGTGAAATATACCCCTAATTTTGCCCAGGAGAGAACTGGGTGAAATGGCCCACAGCCCAGCAGGAAATGAACTATTAATTAAGCAGAGTGGCCGACAGAGGTGTACTGTTCAAGCCTGGTTCCTGGTTTGTTCTCATTAGCAATGTTAATGTAATTATTGTCTCTCTAGATTTTCAGGTCTCCTGTGAGCTCCTGGTGATCTGAAGATTTTATAGAGGTATCTGTATCTTATCCTGCGGGGGGGCAGCCACCATCACTCAGGGAACCACAGCAGGATATTTCCTTCTGCCCTCTTCTCTCTGTGAGATTTATGTCAGGAGGTCCATGACTCAGTGACCATGCAGGGGTCTTTTGGCTTCCAGGTGTCTTTTTCCCTTGGTATCAAAGAGCATTAGTTGCTCGGTGACATAGTATGTGATGCCTCACAACACAACAGCTTCTTCCAGTTCCAGAAACAACCCTTTAGTGGTCCAGCCCATCATGGGAAAGATCAGCCTGCTTCCATGTGTTTGATGAGAAATGGAAGTCAGAATTTGTTTCAGCTCTCCTTTACTTTGCCATTTGGAGAGCTGAAACCTTCAGACATAGCTGCCTAAAGCAGGTCGCTAGACCCATTCTGAGACATCGAAATAAAAGGTGCCAGATTTGCAGATGTTCTGAGCATGGGAATCAGAAGAAGCTGTCCATCAGACACAGTCCTGAAAATAAGGCCATTCTTAACGCAGTAACTAAACCCTGCTCTAGGCTTGTAATGTTCAGAAAATCAAGCTGCAAATGTCAAGCTTCTTTCTGCATTTCATTTTGCCATAATACTTAGTAATACTGATGTGTCTTTGTGCTGATTCAGAATCCAAATTAAAAGAGTGGGGTGCCTGAGAGATGCTGTGATCACTAATGGCTGCTTACCCATTTGCATGGAAAGGCCTTTGAGGCTTCCCTAGGACAACTTTTCAAGTGCTTACATCTTATGATCTACAATAATCTTCTATAAATGCAACTTTCTCCGTTTATAGATGTTCTAAGATGTCAGATGTTTCTCCTTTGTGAGGGGACATATGTGAATCCTTCTCCATCATGGCAGTCTCCTACTTCCACTGAGTGCTGCAAAGCCAAAAGCATTTAGAAGCACCTCAGATGGCTACATGTCTTTTAGCACCTTAGCCCAATTAATGAACTTAAACTTATTTTCTCATTAGTCTGTTTTAAAACTAACCTTATTATTATAAAATTAACCTTATGAAATTCAATAAGGGCAAGTGTAGGGTGCTGCACCTGGGGAGAAATAACCCCATGCACCAGTACAGGTTGGGGGCTGACCTGCTGGAGAGCAGCTCGGTGGAAAGAGACCTGGGAGTCCTGGTGGACAACAGGATGACCATGAGCCAGCAATGTGCCCTTGTGGCCAAGAAGGCCAATGGCATCCTGGGGTGCATCAAGAAGAGTGTGGCCAGCAGGTCGAGGGAGGTCATCCTCCCCCTCTACTCTGCCTTGGTGAGGCCACACCTCGAGTACTGTGTCCAGTTCTGGGCTCCCCAGCTCAAGAAGGACAGGGAACTGCTGGAGAGGGTGCAGCGTAGGGCTACTAAGATGATTAGGGGACTGGAACACCTCTCTTATGAGGAAAGACTGAGGGAATTGGGTCTGTTTAGTCTGGAAAAGAGACGGCTGAGGGGTGACCTAATTAATGTGTTCAAATACTTAAAGGGTGGGTGTCAGGAGGATGGGGCCAGGCTCTTTGCAGTGGTGCCCGACAACAGGACAAGAGGTAATGGGTACAAACTTGAGTGTAGGAAGTTCCATCTCAACATGAGGAGGAACTTCTTTACTTTGAGGGTGTCAGAGCACTGGAACAAGCTGCCCAGAGAGGTGGTTGAGTCTCCATCTCTGGAGACATTCAAAACCTGCCTGGACGCGTTCCTGTGTAACCTGCCCTAGGTGGCCCTGCTCTGGCAGGGGGGTTGGACTAGATGATCTCCAGAGGTCCCTTCCAACCCTATGATTCTATGATTCTATGATTCTAAATACAGTGAAGGGAAGATAACCAGACGTGGTCAAAATTTCACCTCTGCTTGTGTTTTGAGGTTGTCGGCCTTCCAGTAAGTGCTGCCATTATGAGTAAAGCTAGCAGAACTGGGATGAAATTTGGAGGTGTTTTAATTAAATGACCCACTTGAGGCACAAGCAGTTAAGAAAAAATCTAGTTTATTTAGCACACTCTTGTCATAGTTTTCTGCAAAGCTTTTGTTCTTAGTGCTCTATTATTATATCAGCATTCACCTTTTATTTATTTCCAAGGATAGGCTTAAGTAGTTGCTACGGCACATACTTTTTAGCTTCTCTTAAGGGAGAGAAAGATCGTTTTAAGGGCAAAAACTGTGAGATGAGAATGTCAGTTTTAACCCACAGAAATATTTGGCTATTCTGCATTCAGTTGATTGCAGCAATAGTTACTGCAGCCCAGTAAGAGAATTGGAAACCGGGAAGCTGGAGACCTCAGCTCTTCGAGCTCCTGCGATTGTAGCACACGTATCGATTCTAGGCTACTTCCTCTCAGCAGGAATTTAAAGAAAATGCAAACATCATTTCCAAACAACACAGATTTAAGGTGGAACAGAATTCTGGAGAAAAAAAATAATTCTTTAATTGTTGTTGATGAGTATGCCAAGAGAACTTGTAACAGAATTTAATAAAGGGAAGGGAATAAAGTTGTGAGTAAATATCTTGAAGAGCTTTTTTTAAGTCGTATTTGTAGGGGTGAGTCATTATCCTTGAATTTACTTTAAATCTGCGCTTCAGAAGTTTTATTATTAATCAATTTACTGCAGCATTTGTTGCAGAAGGATTATTTTTATAAAAATCTCAGCTCAAACTGTAACAGACAACAGACAGCCTCATGACAAGTCTACATCTTGCAGGTAAAATTCTACTAGCAAAAGGTCAGGTCATGTAAACTCCTCCAGAATACGTTAGAAAAACAAAGACTCAGTCTGTTATTCCATCAATTCTCAGCTGGGATACAAGTCAGAATTACTAGAGGCGCTACCGGAGTAAGGAAGAACTGTGTGTACCCTCCATGCAATCTTAACATACTGGGCGCAATTCTACTTTGGTTAATGCGATGCTTTGTGCTGTCTTACTGCTGACAATGTAAATTGGTGCTATCTCACAATCGCCATTTTTAAACCTTTTATTAGTAGTCATTTGCTGAGTATCAGTTGAAAGGCAACCAAGGTTTCTAAACTCAAATATCTATTGTTACCTTACCAGGCCAATATTAAACGACTCACTGAATAATTCAAGTTTGAAAGGTTTTGAGTGCTCCTGAAGGCAAGAAAAACAGTAGATGCTCAGATACATGCGATGCAGACTGCCTGGTCAGGCAGTCTGGTATGCATTTTTTTAAGATCATTGGCTTATACAATCAATGCTTTGCAAAGTCACAAGAAAGGTCTGCCTCTTATCAGGAAGTCGGAGAGGGTTGTTGTGAAAATATGACAGTATTTGAAGAACAACTTCTTAAGTAATCTCTGCTTTTGTCTGCAGGGGAAGGGAGGGGGAGTGGAACAGTCTCCTTTCACATCACAGCGGTGTAAATCTGCCTAACCCTCATCTTTGGCTACAGCTGCAGTGGTAAGGAAAAGCTTGCACTTGCAAGGTAGTTTCACCTGGACATAGTCTTACAAACTTAAAGTTTCTCCAAGTGGTCCATTTAATGCAGTAGCTGCTGTCCCACAGAGGTGTGTACCAGGTGCTTCAGAGACTGGTGCCACAGCTGGGACTTCTTCTACCCCACGGGTAGCTTCTCCCCAGTTCCTGTCAACCAGTAACTGGATTATAGGAAATACAAATGAGGATAATTTTGGGGAGGACCGTCTATTTATAACTACAGATGTTCTTACAGTCCACATAGACGAGACCTTGGCCTCTCTCATCTCCTGTTTCAATGAATTCCACACATTCCACATACATGAATTCCATGAATACATTCCATTAATTCCACATACAATGTGCTAAAGAGAAAATAGCAAAAATCCAGTTGCGTTTTCTTGGGAAGTCTTTAAAGACCTTCTCTTAGCTCCTTAGGCATCCTCTGAGAAATGCATACCCATGTCAAAGGTCATGTCTTTTGGACTGTCTGTTGGAAGTGAAACCTGATATGAACTGGAGTTTACCTACAAAACAAAACAAAACAAATGCAGCAAAACCAAAGTTCCCATTGTATATGGGTTTGAAACCAAACTCCAAAGCCGAATCCTGCAAACTGTGTGAGACAGACTTGAATCCAAACACTAATCCTAATTTGGCATCTGGGTTGGATGGACCAAGTCAGAAATACAGATCCATGCTTGTCAAGCAACAAGGTGGCTGGTGAAAGCAAATGGGAGTGATGGACATTGTGAGGGGAGGGTTTGCCAGCTGAAGAGAGGGGACAGGCAAACAGGAGGTCTCAGCCCAGAACCTCTCTCTGCTCCAGAATTTATGGGTCCTTTAAACTAAATTTCAAGTGTTTGGTCATTTTGAGACCCAAACTTTGAAGCTCTTGATATGGGGCTTCATTTTTCAAAGGTCTGCTCCCGAAGCAAACGTGAAACCACCCTTGCAGTGCCAGCAGTGTGCTGATTGCCTGGCTACAGCGGTGCTCTCTGCTGCTGGGGCTACCTGCAACATTGACACCAGTGCTTCTATTTCTGGTCTGCAGGATTTCCCATAGTGACAGTCTAACTAGGGATTTTGCCACTGAAATTTCTTATGATTTTCACCAGCTAATTTTAGCAAAAAAGGGGTCTGATACACTTATACGGAGAAATACTAAGAAACAGATATTTTTTCCCCACTCTTATGCTTCTTTTTTCCCCACACATTTTTATACTGCTGAATCTTTTCTTTCTCTAGACAGGGTCTGTGATCATCAACTATGTCTTTGTAATGCATGCAAGTTCTGGAAACTTTGCACCAGCAGACTGCATGCACTTCGCGTTTCTCTTGTGTACCCTACAAAAAGAAAGAGGGTCAAATTATTACACTGGAGTGCTTTATTGCACTGGTGTGAAAGAGTGTTGTTTTGTTTTCTGTGAGCTGGTCTGGCTTTGCGTGGCCGCGACAAGGACAGGAACAGTTCTTTGTCCACAGTATGTGTAGGTTACATAATCTTCAGAGCAGAAGGGAAAGTACAAACAAGTCTGTCTGTTACGGTCACTGCAGAGGATGGGAACTGGCCACTAGTTCTGGGCTCCAGCAAATGTGGGAGGCTCCAGTGCAGTGTTGAGAGTTGGAAGGATAATTGATAACAGTTTGGTTAAAACAAAAGTAGTTATTGAACATCCAAGGTATGAAGCTCTCAGTAAAAAGGACAGGTGAATTTTGTAATTTAAAAAAAATATACTGATGAGTTGGTAGCACTTCTGGCCAAAATAATGATAAATTATTCTAATTTTTGGATGGATCCTCATAACATAACTGCTGTCTCATAAAATAATCATCAGCAACATGGTCTCCACTCCAGAGCATTTACTGTCTAGAAAATGGATGTGCAAAAGAAGTCATCACCGAAGAAGCTTTCTTTTTCTCGTTCAGTTTAGTAGTTGTATCATTCATTTCCTTTCTTGGCATTATGAAAGAAATAGTTCTTTTCAAAGGCTATCAAAGATTAAAGGTCATCAGATGAAGACAAAGAGATCTTTTATCCCTATGCATATACTACAGACTGACGGCTACCAGAGAGAACTGTCAGGGAGATACACACCTTTTTCCTGAGCCAATGCTTTGGGTTTTTTTTGTTCTCGTGCATGAACAGCTGCAGACAAGAAGGCAATGGGAGGAGGGACAGGGACAGGACTTAAAGTTTCATCATCAGTTAAGAAGAAAGAGATATTTAGAAAAGTAGTCACTTCTGGAGGAATGGGATACTAGGAGGCTGATCCATATCTAGAGAGACATTAGAGACATTTTATTTAGCTATAGAAGAGTAAATAGAAATGTAAAAGAAAAACAAAACAGTGTTAGGTAATCTATAGGCAATGTTATGACTAGTATACCAGTCCTGAAGAGGATTAAATTCACTACAGTTTCATCCAGTCATATTTCAAATACCCAGGAGAGTGTAGGAATTCATCAAATCCCAACTGAATGCAGCAACAACAGAACTTACCTTTCATACATTTGTTAGAAGTGTAAGAAAATGGAAAAAAAGTATAGTGGCAGAGCAGGAATCAAGGGAAATTGAAATGCTTTAAGATTATTATTAATTGTTTAATGAATCCTTTCCAAAATCTATAGCTACATTACAATATAGACCAGATAAGTGGTTCTCTGTGAATTTACGAATTTACGGCTTAGATATTGTTGGTTCACTCTGAGCTCAAAGGGAAGACTGAAGTTGTGAATAAGGCTTTGAAGGAAATACTCCCAGTGGATTTTTTTCTTTTCAAATGGATAAGATTTCTTCCACTTGGGAATAATGTTATCTGCTCACGTACTATACGGGGAAAGGACTTGGTCCAGGAAGTTTCACAGCACAGAGAGAACGATTGGTGGACAGTGTCCTAATTGCAAAGAGACTCAGTATCTTATTATTTGCAGGCATTATTGTTCACCATATTTGCTACATCCACCATTCTCTGAAATGTACTAATAGTGACCTTGGTATTGCGATATCTGAGAGCCTCTCACACGCCTCCATTTAATTAGCCACAAAACTCCCTCCTGCAATTCAGGGAAATCACATTAGCTGTATTTCCAGTAGAAAATTGAAGCACAAAGAGCTTAAGTGACCTGTCAGAGATGACACAGGGAGTCTGTGGTGGAGTGGGAAGAGAGCAGCATCCAAGGCTTCAGCCACAGCTCCTGTCTCTCCTGTCTCCCTCCCCAGCTCCTTACTCCCACCACCCGCCCCTAAAGCCCCCTCGTGCAGCCAGAGCTAATGCACTGATAGGGATGCTGGATTGTTTTACAGCGGCATGTAGAATTACTGGAAATGAGTTTATTGCTCTCTAATGGCTCATCCTTCACACTACTGTTGCAGCTAATGCAAAATCTGAAATCCAGCTTTAGCAATGCACTCGGCTTACATCAATGGAGAAGCAAAACCAGAGCTTATCTCAACATACCCACAATGTTTCTTTGAATGTAAGTGTGAAAAAACAGTCTGAACAGCTCTCAGTGACTCTTTTCCACTTCGTATTTTAAAACTTAGCTTTTAATGGTCTTGCTGCTGGGCTGCTTAATAAGAAAGGTCAAACGCTATGGTAGAAATTAGAGTTACTATAATCTTTGAGTAGGCTATTCTAGGGTCTGTTGGTGAGATTTAATGGTGAAGGTTATGCAAAGGTCACTTTTTATGAATTGCAATCAATTTGTCGCTTCTTATCTCTCTCTATTTCTCTCCCCCATTTATCCTCAAATGTCATGGTTTAACCCCAGCCAGCAACCAGGACCACGCAGCCGCTCACTCACTCCCCCCAGCACCCAGTAGGGGAGGGAGAAGAGGGAGAAAAGGAGGGGAAAGCAAAAAAACTCCTGGGTTGAGATAAAGACAGTTTAATAGAACAGTAATGGAATAGGAAAATAACAATAATTATAACAATGCTAAAAGAACATATGAAATACAGTGATACAACACAAGTCACTCTCATGATCCAGTGATCAGTTGCCCAGCCTGAATGGAGAGATAGTGAATCCCTGCCCCCCAGCCAACTCCCTTTTATATACTGAGCATGATGTCTATGGTATGGAATACTCGTTTGGCAAGCTTGTCCCGTCTATGCTCCCTTTCAACTTCTATGGGAAGCTGAAACAGTCCTTGACTAGTATAAACATTACTTAGCAACAGCTAAAACAATATATGTTATCAACATTCTTCAACATTCTTCTCATACTAAATCCAAAACACAGCAGCTACTAGAAAGAAAATTAACTCTATTCCATCTGAAACCAGGACATAAAAAACCCCCAAAAATGCATAAGGACAAGTAATTCTCTACATAAACTAAGAACTTGAGTGCAGGATGAGCAAGCCGAGATGTTACAGTCAGTCATTTACTTTTGCAATATTGTTCTGTGTTTTTGCTCCTATTGCTGTTTGCATTTACTGCTGACTGTGTCCTCCTGGCCCTGCATAAAATTTGTTGTTATCACAATAAACATATCATAGCCCAGATGACTATTATACTTGCTACACATCTGGCAAAAACACAGGTGTTCCAGAGAAGGCTTTCCTCATCTGTTGACTGAGGACACTTGTGAACTGGGACAGATCTCCTGCAAGCCACTGAACAGATAGTTGATAACATCTGGCCAACCAACACCTACTGAGACTCAGTGAAGGAAGTCTGAAGCTTGGCTTTGGTCTCTTAGGATCTACAAAGCTAAGCTTGGGATCTACAAAACTAAGCTTTTCTGCTGCAAGAGGGACAGTCTGGATGTTGTCATGCCAAAGGCAGGACCTAAGGTCTGTGTTTTTCTTCTGTGCCTCTGAAGTGGCTTGTCCCTCAGGTCTGCCAGGAGGGATTACACAGAGTACTGCTGTATCTGGACACTTTCAGCAGACATGAACACGGAACCCTCTATTTCCTCTTCTTCATTGACAGCTGCACCTTACACTGAAGGGTCAATAGCTACACAAGCACACTCCTCTGGGAGGGCATGAACATACTGAAAGGTGCAGAAAGACCTGAGCACGTCCTTCCCACACACTTCTTCAAGTTGTGAGACAGCTCTGGGGATTGAACAACCCTGTCACATAAACTGCAAAGAAGGGGTCCTGTCTGTATCTATCTGTGGAGGCAAGCCATGACTGTCTGTGACCTTGCTCATGATATGTTAAACAAGCACTTCAATCACAGTCACTCTGCTGCTTCCAATTCAATTCATTGCTTGAGCATGAATTTTTCAGGACTAATTACATCTAATCATGTGTGACTTGAACACATGAGCAAACTAAATGTTCAGCAGCAAGGCCTGAGATGAATGAGAAATTGTTTGGCAAGGTGTTGTGGTTTAACCGCAGTAGGCAGCAAAGCGCCGCACAGCTGCTCACTCACTCCCCCACGCTCGCTCTCTCTCCCACCCAGAGGGATGCGGGAGTGAATTAGAAGGGCAGGAGTGCAAAAACTCATAGCTTGAAATAAAGATGGCTTAATAATTAAAAAAAACAAAACAGAAAACAAACAAAAAACCCCAAAACAAACAAACAAAAAAAAACACAAAAAAAACCAAAGAGAGAAAAAAACAAAGCCAAGAAAAACATGTGATGCAAAAAACCCCCAGTTGCTCACCATCAAACACCTGATGCCCAGCTAGTTCCCAAGCAACGGCAGCCCTGGCCAACCTCTCCCTTCTCCCCACTCCTGCCCAGTTTTATTGCTGAGCATGACACCATATGTTATAGGATATCCCTTTGGTCAGTTGGGATCAGCTCTCCCAGCTGTGTCACCTCCCAGTGTTTTGTGCACCCTGAGCCTACTCGCTGGTGGGGCAGTGTGGGAAGCAGAAAAGGCGTAAGCACTACTCAGCAGTAGCTAAAACATTGCTGTGTTATCAACACTGTTCTCACCACAAATCCAAAACATAATACCTATGAAGAAAATCAACTCTATCCCAACTAAAACCAGTACACAAGCATAAAAAGCTATGAGCTTTGAGCTATGAAGAGATAGATTGTAGCCAATCCCAAAGAGACTGAGTAAAGCACAAACTATCTCCAGGAAAGAGACAGAATGTCCAGGACCTATTTTTAATTTAAAAGGTAGTTATGAGAGGGGAGATTCTCTTCATCTTTGTTTTCAGCCAAGGAGAGGATATGATGCAAGGGTCCCTGTCATGATGGAATTGCCTCGCTTCATGAGGGAGGGCAGCAAGGTAAGATGAGCTTTGAGAAAGCAAATTTCAATAGACTCAGGCAACTGGTGAGTAAGATCTCATGGGAGGCAAGCAAATTGGAAACAGAGTATACAGCTGTTTCTTTAAAGAAATGCTCTTAAGAGCACGACCGCCAACTGTCCCAGAGAGGAAGAGGAATAAGAAGTTTAGTAAGAGGTTAGCGTGCCTAATTACTGGGCTCTTCATTGAACCAAGCTCAACGGGGCACATAGAAAGAGAAGTGAGAAAAGACTGTGAGCACAACTCTAAAACGTAAACATGAGGGTACAGGGAAATCAGAAAAGAAAGGCACAAAGTGAAATATCTCTGGTCATAGCATGATTTCTTGCTAGCTTCTGTAGGAACGCCAGTAATAAGAACAAAAACAGGAAATGTGTAATCCATTATCAGTAGAGAGGGAAAGCTATTAACTGATTATGCTTAATGCCTTTCGCTTGCATCCGTGTTAAATGGTTTTTTGCTTCCCTTAGTAAAAAGGTTAACTGCAATCAATTGACTAATCATTTCATACTCATGACAAAGGGGCAAGACGTCCCTCAGTGTGTATCGCAGTCACAGCAAGCACAGAGCTGTGGGAAGCTGCAGAAGATGTGAGCTCCTGGGACGCTGGAAAGGCACGAATGGTGCTGAGCCTGTGTGAGGGGGCAGGAAAGATGCAGGCAATTCCCAGTCTTCAGGTCCCAGAAAGATACTGCAAAAAATAAGCTTTTTGGAAGCACTTAGAAGAAAGCTAGGTGTATCAGCTCTCCTGGGTTTACTGGGATTACTTAGGAATAAATGTCCCATTTCCCACTCCAAAACAGACAGTTTGGTAGAAGATGGGTGGGCTTGCAGTTGCTAGCTGAATATGGGGCAGGAATTGCATGGTTTTGAAAAGGAAAGCAGGCAAACGCCATCCCTCAATAGGAAGATAGCCTGCAAACAAGGCAAGGAGCTGTCTGTTTCTCTTGGCTATGGAAAGGCTGGCTCTACATTTCTGTGGCAAATTTTTGGTGCTGAGGAGAGCAAATAAAATGGTTGGAGGAAGGGGGAAGATATGGCTTATGAGGAAAGATGAAATGAATGGGGTTGTTTAGCCTGCAGAGGAGAGGCTGGTGTGTAGGTATGAGATGGAGAAGAGGTGACTGCCACAAGGAAGAGAGGAAGCTTTTCTCTGCCTGGTGTGGGCTGGGTGGGAAGTCGTGGGCTTGCACTGCTGCCGGGAAGCTGAGAGCTGCCAGGAGCCGTTCAGGCTGGCAGGATCCTGCCCCCTGAGATGCCTTTGAGCTCTGCCATCCTCTGACTGGGAGAACCTCATCCTCTGCGAGAACCGCAGTCCGAAGGACCTTGCAGTTGAACAGCCCCATGGAAAGAGTGTGGGTGGGCCTGGGTGGGCTGGACGAGAAAAAAATCTCATTTCACGAGCAGGGCTCTCTGATGCCGTTGCAACCACTTGAGGATGGGCTGTGTTTAATGACTGCTGTGACAAGCTGAAAAGTTTTGCAGGTGTTTCTGGTACAGCTCCTTGGAAACTTTGGTGGGCACTGAAGTCATTAAGAAAATGCAACATCAGCAACCAGCCTTCCAGGGCAAGCCAAGGACCCCGCTCCCTGCAGCTCCTTCATGTGGCAGGAGGGTTGGAGCTGAGACCTTACTGCACTCCCCAGAGCTTTGCAGCTCTTGCCCCAGTCACGGCAGTGACTCTGAGAAGCTCCCAAATAAAAAGCCCACTTTTATAAATCTCTGCAAAAAACTTTTGACCGCTTTTCTCATTTGTCGTAAATACAGTGGTGATGCAGGGACAGAAGGAGATAAGAAAAGCAAGGGACACTTGCAATTTGTGGGAGATATCTATGCAGTCAAATCGCCTGCTACACGAGTCCACATGGAAACAGGCCCTTGTCCTGACATGCTGGTGCCAGATTTCGGCTCCGATTACTGTCATTCAACCTTGCCAAATCAGCTCAGCCAGTGGAGCCACACATTTAGCTGACAGCGAGATCGGTTCCCCGCATGAAAGGCTGGATCTCTGCACTGCGGATGGACGGAGCAGCGACAGAATGAGACCCCTCATGTCAGTGCATAGAAACCATCAAGCTGACATTCAAACGGCTGGAGTCTCTGAAAGGTTAAATTAAACTAAATGAGAAAGGCTGGTTGGGCAAGCAGAAGGTAGCTCTGAGGAGCTGTGGCTCAGTGAAAGTCTGCAGCAGCAGCTTACAGGATGAATCCAGCTCAGGAGATACACGTGAAGTAGCTTTACACTGAAGAGGTAGCTCAGGTCCTGGTAATAAGCCAGGTGTAACATCCTAGGTCCAGCGTGGCCAGTTTCCAAAAATCCCCTGTGCATTTTAGAGGATTCATTGGCTTCTGTATTGCCAGTCTAAGCAGATGTCTATACCTTAGCAAGCTCAGAAAGGATTTTATTTATATAAAATGTAGTTTCATCATAGGTGTGCTGTGAAGATAAGACCAGAATGCAGAGCAGAGTATTTGCAAATCAGGCAAAATCTTTCTGTATAGCCTTTAACACACAGCAGTAACTTTTCATTTTAGTATGCAAAGTTTGCCTTGGTCAAACTGCTGAGCTGAAAAAACCACATATGCCACCCTTAAAACCTGAAAGAAACATTGCCAATTTTACAAGTGGTTAAACTAAGCCTGGAGGACTCTGGCTTTCTGAGACAGGAACTAACCATCTCTAAAAGGTCCTTTCCATCTCTGGCTTCTCTGAAGCTACGAGCCTATGAAGACTGTGACTGACAGGCTCATTAACACTGAAGAGCCTCAAACGCACACCAAATAGCTCAGCGAGCTAATTAGAGGAACACTGGGATAAAGAGAGCATGACAATAAAATATTTCTGACGTTAATTAGGGGAAGAAAAAAAGCAAGGCTGAGCTTCCCGAAAGAAATGTGCGTTGAGAGCGAGTAATCCTTTGGGATGTGCGGAGCACTTGGGGTGGCTTCAAGGCACGGTCCCGGGGGGCCATTGCAGTGGGTCGTGGAGCTGGGACATGGGGCTCCCCACACGGCAGAGGGATGGGCCCCAAGCAGACCCCTGGTGAAAGAAAGGGAGGGGGGAAATAGCTTGCGGA
This sequence comes from Dromas ardeola, assembly GCA_013398915.1. NCBI lineage: Eukaryota > Metazoa > Chordata > Aves > Charadriiformes > Dromadidae > Dromas > Dromas ardeola. The sequence continues at coordinate 25,483 of VYZM01015463.1, forward strand.
AAAGACCTGTCTGAAACAAAGAGTGATTTCTTTCTGCCTGTCTCCAACCTGATACACAGGTTTTAATTCAAGCAGACTATGGTGAAATGCAAAGCAAAGGGGAGGAAAGCAAATCTAGCCCTCAAAAAAGCAGAACTCAGGCTAAGAGTGAGGAAGTATAAGAAACAGAGAAAGAGTAAGGAAGTATGAGAAATGGAGAGTGGCTATGGGGCTTAAATGGTATGTTGCTGTGCATCTTAGCTGTCTCCCACAACGTTTCAAAAATGCACTAATGTTTTTCCCCTGTTCCTGTCTTCTGGCTCTCTCTAATTGCTTCCAGTTGGATGTCTCCAGGACACATTTTTCCCAGGTGTGCTCCTACAGCTTCACATGCTCATTTTTCCTTTTGGTGGGGCTTGGCAATGGTGGTTCTGTCCCTTGCAATGTTCGGGGTTGAGCAAAGCCCCGCATAGGGACAGCCCTGGTGGCACCTCCGCTCCAGCCCTTGCCCAGCCCAGGTTGGCTATGCTGATCCCACCACTCTGTCCACACACGTATACACCTATTTCAAGCGGGAAAAGTGCTACCCAAAACTGCTGGCATCAGCCTGGGAGAAAGCAACACAGGGGGATTGCCACTGCAAGGGTCTCTGAGGATCTTGATGTGGCAGGAGCACAGCAGCTCCCCTGCCCTGACACCTGCGAGCATGGAGATTCTCACTAATGAGAAATGGAAATGTAGCTGCATATGGCTTTTCTTTTTTAGCTAAAAGAGAAGGAAAAGTGATGGTAACTTTCAAAGACTAACCCCATGGATGTAAAGAGTTCAGCAGCAGACGCAATTGCCATGTGTATCTTGAAAGGTGACAAAATTTCACCTCCTACGCACAACACAAGAGGGGAATTACGTGTTTTCATAGCTGATTCTTTCTTCTTCATATCCACTATCTCATTTGATCTCAACATGACATGTGGATTTTGTTGTTTTGGGGTTACATTTAAGAATTTTATTTTCTCATATCCAATCAACGGATGCATTTTTACTTACAGTGGTATTAAATTATTCTTTGTGGTGTCTTTATATTGTGTCATCTTTGTTTGTTCAAAGGACAAGGAGCTGAATTTCATGCTTCTTTAGTGTGTAAAGCATTCAACTTTTCTTAAAATTCTCTGGTTTTCCCATAACAACTGATTTCAGCATTTGTCATAATTTTTTTATGCTTATTTCTGATGAAATAGCTTCGAAGAAGCCACACAGCATGATTTAGATAGGGACTAGAACAGTATAAATAACAGAAAAATCATGCCAAAAAAATCACCAGGGAGAATGTGTTGGTTTTTCTAAAGGCTTTTATCACTATCACATCTAAGTGCTGTGTTTATAATTAATGACCAAAGAAAGAAGAGTTGTTATCGTGCAAGGCATGGTACACGTGTTGCATATGTCTTTCTGAAAGCACAGGAGATGGTCAGCCAGCTGTCAAGGTTATATTAAGAAACGCTGTCCAAAGAAATATGTTCTGCATAAGGCTTAAAAGCCGGTGATGTGACAGCCTTCTTATGAGGGTGAATTTCAGCAGGAAAAACCTGTCACCTCCCAGCAGCTGCGACGTGGTCCTTCCCAGCCAGGGCAGCCAGAGCCCCCTTGTCAGCTCCGGTCACCGCTGTGGAACTGAGGGCTATTCCTTTTGGGGATATCAGAAGTAACTAAAACTTTGTATTTTTGCATCTGCAAACCAGGGAAAGTCTAGAGTTCAGACAAAATGGTAAGAAAACTTGAGATGGGGAACAAGAAGAAGAGATTATTTGCAGCTGTTTTTCTGCAAAGCTGTAAGAAATGGGCTCTTACTTTTAATCAGAATTAGGAATGTGAAGGTTTTAGCACACTCCCTCATGGGGTAGCCACTGTTTTGAAATAATAAAGAGGTTGTCGATTTTAACAGTGGGAAGGGGGTGAAATTTGGGAAAACATCCCCTGCCAGTGTAATCTGTGTCTATCCTGTTGCTTCCCTGTGTCTGTGGCTCCGCTGCGGACGTGCGTGTGTGGACTAAGAGCTCGGTGGTGGGGTGGGAGGGCAGGAGCACGCTTGTAGTGCCAAGGAAGATGCGGAGGCCCAGCCACCGGAAAAAGGTTCCTAAGGCAGATTGTGGCAGGAAATTACAATAAAAATTGCATAGCCTCCGATGGTATGCACCACAGAAACCAAGCAGTTTTGTTTCTCTCAGCACTGGAAAACAGCACCTGCAGGTCAACACAGCTGGCAAATGGGCAAACCAGTTGGTGTTTAACTGAGGAGGAGCAACGAGGAAAAAGTGATAAAAGTCACTTCTTAAAAGAAAACTTAATCAAACAACACACTCCAGGATTTTCAAGCGCAAACATCTCCTGACTTCAGCCAGGCCTCAGGAGAAGGGCAACTTTAAAGACGACGAAAATCCTCAGGGGAGGCAGGCACATCAATTATTCATTTCTCAGATAAGAGGGGGGCAGCATCCTCACCACTGCGCACTGTGCAGTCAAAGCACTCCTGAGCCTGAGTCTGTTCAAAAAGAAGCACTACCTTCCCGCAGCAATACACTGGCAGTAGGGAGCACTGCAATTATTTACCTGTCTTGGCTTCTTTATCTTATATTATTCTTTTTCTCAGAAAGTGGTTCATTACTTTCCTTATTTTCCTTACTTTTTTGTGACGTTTCCTACCTGCTTTTTCATGTCCACTGCAATTTCAAACATTCTTTGTGCATTTCAGAGTGTCTAAATACCCTCTCTATTGCAAAATCATAGGAAAAAGCTCACATCTTCAAATAATCCCAGAAGCAAATAATGAAATATGAAGCACAGAAACACAAACATGTATTTCCACCTCTCCCTCCAAGTGTCAAAACCCATCATAAAAGGGAAACCAAAAGCTTTTACATGTCTCCTGTATTTTTATCGCTTTACTTTTTGGTGCCAGAACCAGCCTTTGAAATAAGAAGTTCCAGACCTGGGAACTTCAAAACCTTCACCCATTAATTCTGGTAGATTCATTTATTCTAGAGAGGTAAAAAAAAAAAAAAAAAGGCAAAAAAAGCGCAACAGCCTATTTTAAGTGTTTAAACACATGAACCATTGTCTGCAATTATTTGGGATCAGTAACTTTTTTTCTGAAAGTCTCTACAAATCATGAATTTCTTTATGCAATAGAGGACTACTCCTCTCTTTCTGGAAACCAGGGGAGCAGGACAAGCAAACAAAGGAAGGTATTTCAAGGGATTTAACAACTGAACTGGACAAATTTGATTATAAATGTGTTTCCAGCCACTTTCTGCTAAAGAGAGAAAAATAATTTCAGGATTAAACACACATAGAAAAATCTCCTAGAAAACATATTAGAAAAGTATAGTGTTTCTACACCTTTTTAAACAGCTTATAAATACCCATGAATCCTGTCCTATTCAGTGCCTTTAAGTTCCACTGGAGTGTGAACTGAATATTCAGGAAAGAACAGAAATCCCCTATGCATATTACTTAAAAAACATCACTGCATGGATATTAGATATCGATTTAGCATTATCATAATCTAAGTCAATATCTATTGACTTCTCCAGGCTTTTAGGATGATTTCCATAGTCCTTCCATAGTCCTTCTAAAATGTGTCAAAATTGCTTTCAACATCATTTGTTTTACTGAGACCTTTCCATGTAAGAAACAATCTAGATAGGTGTATATTTAAGGTGTTTAGTTGATCTCCGTTTTCTTCTTCTTCTTCTTCCCAATTATGGCAAGGATATTGATGTTCAGCCGCGCTATGAGGGAAGATCTATGGCTTTTTGTCTCTGCTAAATCATCTGTCTCAGAGTGGCTGCCTGTCAGCAGGCTCCCTATTGACTGCGTAATGCTTATTGGCTTTTTACCTACCTGTGTGTAGGTGCAAAATGCTGGTTTTCAACATATGTCATATATAGGTAGATAAATTAAAGATCAGGAGTGTAGCAAACAGTCTTGTGAACACAAAAGCTATAGACATATATGTAATGGGATTTTGCTCACCCACCTTGAATAGTCCAAAAATTTTTAAGTGAGTTTCTTTCCCCACTTAACTGAGCTCTCTAAAAGGTTGTTTCTAGTCAAAGATAGCTGTCTGGGTGTCCTGGTTCCGGCGGGG
>VYZM01015469.1:8812-65803 GCA_013398915.1 Dromas ardeola
CCCCGCTTTCTTTTTTCTGGGGTTTAATTTTTTGTTTTGGATATGGGTTTTTTTGGTCGTTTGTTTGTTTGTGGTGAGTTGTTTGGTTTTTTTTAAATAAAAAGGGATGCCTTCCTATCTTTTTATGGAGTTACAAGTCATGCATTTACAGATTATTTTATAGTTTTCTTTAGTCATCAGCACATTACAGTGGGCATTGCACTAAAATGCATCATTTCATTCATCTTCAGTTTTATGGATCGAAAGTGGTCACAATTACATCTTTTATGCACCCTCTCCATGGTTTCATAAGACAACTGATGATATCCTGGGCTGCATCAAAAGCAGCGTGGCCAGCAGGTCGAGGGAGGTGATTCTGCCCCTCTGCTCCGCTCTCATGAGACCCCACCTGGAGTACTGCATCCAGCTCTGGAACCCCCAACATAACAAGGACATGGACCTGTTGGAGTAAATCCAGAGGACTGCCACAAAAATGATCAGAGGGCTGGAGCACCTCTCCTGTGAGGACAGGCTGGGAGAGTTGGGATTGTTCATCCTGGAGAAGAGAAGGCTCCAGGGAGACCTTATTGCAGCCCTCAGTACCTAAAGGGGGCTTATAAGGAAGATAAGGACAAACTTTTTAGCAGGCCCTGTTGTGATGGGACAAGGGGTAATGGTTTTAAACTAAAAGAGAGTAGATTTAGACCAGATACAAGGACAAAATTTTTTACAATGAGGGTGGTGAAACACTGGAACAGGTTGCCCAGAGAGGTGGTAGATGCCCCATCCCTGGAAACATTCAAGGTCAGGTTGGACGGGGCTCTGAGCAACCTGTTCTAGTTGAAGATGTCCCTGTTCATTGCAGGGAGATTGGACTAGATGACCTTTAAAGGTCCTTTCCAACCCAAATGGTTCTATGATTCTGTGATTTAGATGCTCTAGGAAGCTCCAGCTTTAATGCTGCACCAGGTTTCTTCAAACTTATCTCTGATATACCCTGCAAAAGCACATTATTTGATAATATTGTGGCCAATATTCACACATCATTTGCGTTCAAATGTCCATATGACGTATCTGTCTGACAGGTGACAAAAATGCCAATTAATGCTTCTCACTTTTGCTATGTTTGCATCTGAAGGCCACTCTAAAAATATTACAAGAAGTGAAGGTTGCTTATGCAGAAATCAAAGACAAAACTAACACTTTTTGCTACCAGAGTCAAAGAAGCACTTCCATGCAACAAAACTTGCTGTCAGCAGTTTCATCCCCATATCCTTGGCTAGGCAAAGCGAGATAACTCATGTTAGAGATATGTTACCTTCAGATGGCAATAAAGAATCAACCCTCAAGCATATCCTTTCTTAATAATTTATTAACATATTTATTTAAAACTGTATACGGTCACATATCTCACAACATATTTGGAAGGTATCTTATTTTGTTAGGCACACATCATTTTACTTTTCCATCTCTCCCACATCTACACGTTTACGATGACTTTTACAAATATCTTATTGCAATCCTAGTATCGAAACACTGCAACTTCAAAATGAGAAGGCCTATCAAAACAACCCCATCATCTCATATAAACACACCCAAGTCCAATAAATCAGCACATTACCAGGCATTGCCGTGCTGTCATTTAAGGAGCAAAAACTAACCATGCCCTTCCTTGGCAAAGGCTCACCATTCCTATACCCACTGCTGATGTACCAGCTACTAGAAGATTCCTCTTTGGGCTCAATTCTGTTCTAAAAATCTATGGATTAGCAAAGTCCAATCTGCTACAGGATGTGGTTCTGAAGTAAGGTTACATCCATATTATCTTCAATCAACAAAAGAATTTAGCCCAAGAAACGCCACCATCCAAAATACAAAGTAGACAAAAAAAGAAAAAAGGATAGTTTATATAAGGTGATAAAAAAGTTAACATGAATGTACAGAAGAATTTTAAATACATGTGACTTGATCAATTTAATGCTTTGCAGCTGTAAATGTTTTTTGAAGAAATTACTGTTCATTTTAAACTGTTTTTTATTATCTGAATAAATGTAGAACTTTGCCACTATTACAAAAATGCAGCATGCAATTGCATCTGCCCTTCAGTACTTTATTTTAAGCCTCAGTCAATACCAACTTTGAAATCATAATCAATGTCTCAATTTCACAAAGTAGAAAATGCGAATGCTTCCTTCTGAATTATTATGTGTGTTCAAGCAACAAAATTTTAGATTATTTTATAATACCACAACAGCAGAATTTATCTTACAGGAGGCTTCCTAACTGACATTTCAATAAATTTTTAGTCCTTGTACCTCAGATATTTAAAAAAAAACCAAACCAAAACAAAACATTGCCCCCAAGCCCTTCTTATGCATAACTTTAGCAAACGTATGAGAAGCGTGAGCACTAGTTTAAAAGAAACCCCCCAAAACACAAACCCTGAGCCTTGAATCCTGTTAACATTGTTACAGCTATATTCTACAACAGTAGCAAGAAGAGGAAAATTACTACGGATTAACAACAATTCCTATATTTAATGTTATTTAAAAATCAAAGTGTTACCTAAGGCAATTACCTTGCAGCCTTTTAATATCTACAGGGAAAAGCCTAAGGGAAAATAATTGACTTTGCTAATTTTACCCTTGGCAATTATAAAATAGCTCTGCATTTCATTACGACTACAGAATTTCACATCTAATTGTCAGCCCCAAGAGAAGCAGAGAGATAAATGCATCATACACAAGCTTAGACAAGAGTTTAACAGCACAATAAAATTATCTTGGTAGCAGTGGTTTCAGTTAATGTTAAAGCCCCCTTTAGTTTAAATGCTGGTCTATACAACAGCTATGCATGTCTACAGAGGTCATAGCCTACCATGGTCCAGCACCACGTACCATATAATGCTGCTCATTTCATTAGCCAATTTGCTGAGCTACCAAATAAATGCCACCAAAAAAGCAGTACTGTGATTTTTACTTTTTACATCAAAGAAAACAAAACATTATGAAGGAAAAAAGTCACAGTTATTTCACACTGCTGAAAAACAGATGCCAGATTTGAAAATTCATCATTTACAAAAGAATAAATACAGTATGTTTAAATCATTGCACCTGTCAAGAGATTTCTATAGCTTGTACTTCAATTTTTCTAACTTTGCTAGTAGGGTTAGACGTATGAAAAAGAATAATTTACTAAGTCAATCAGTTTCCATAATGGCATCCCACTTATCGTATGTAGAAGCTATGAAAGTATTTAGATGTCAGAAAAATGAAAAAAAGTGCTAAAATGTTTTGGCAGAATTTTCCGACATGCAGTATAATGATTGCTTTAAAAAAAAAAAAAAAAAAAAAAGTATTTCTTTGCACTTGTGCTTCATTTCACTGTAGGCTTGTTTCCTGGCAAGTCTTCAGGGATTATACATTGCTGCTGCAATACTTAATGATGTACTAAATGCAAAGTAATAGGTGCCACATTTTATAAAAGTTTCCTCTTATGTTGAAACGAAAAATGGATGTAGGGTTAAATCTTTTGGTCTGTCTTGAGAAGCTTACTAAGTACTAAAAAAAAAAAAAAAAAAAGGATACAAATCAACAATAATTAGTAAAATCAATTGCACCCCATTTTGGTTATGGCATGACTAAAATTTTGCACTATTTAAAACTTTTTTTTAATACTTACTACCAGTTATCACCATACTGGCTTAACCCATTATTCCAGCAGACTGACATCTAATTTTCTGTCTCTTCTCCCAAATCTCAGTTCTATGTTACAAAATGACACCACTTTTGAGCGAAACTGTCACACTCACGATCAAAGCAGTACAAAAATACCCAACTACCATCACGAGAAGCTTTAGCATGAGAATCTAAAAACAATAGACTCCTTAAACTCAGGATTAAAACTATGTTGGTTGTTGAGAATTGTACACATGACAAACATTTATTTTACATTACGATACGGCACTGATCTTCAGATATATAAAAAGTACCCCTGCAAAGAATTGTTCTCTGTTTCCACTGGAATGGCACGCTTAGCTCTTCATCCATACACATAGCTGGGCGTTACACCAGAGTGCACAGGGATGCCCAGGAATCTCTCTCCACCGTGGGATGTTTTAACAACAAGCTAGACAAACACATGTCAAGAATGATTTGGTGTAGCTGATCCTGTCCGGGGAAAAGAAGAACCAACTCCAGAGACGATCTCTTAAGGTCTCTATCGGTCTCTTTCATACATATATACAATTTTTTTGTCATGAAAAACATTTCCCTGTAAAGTTTCAAACAGTTTGGGTGAGCAGCTGGATTGCAGCTGCCCTTTAGAAGCCAGTACAACCACGTTAATAGGGCAATCCAATACTCAGGGGCATCCAAATGCCTAACAAAATAATTTTATTAAGAGTAAAAAGTCACCTGAGCACTGCGTAGAAAAAGAAATGAAGCCTTTCCCCCCCAGGAATTCTCTAAGACAGATAAACCTTTCACAAAACGCAAGGTAAAACAAAATAAGAAACCAAACATGTCTCCATCTGGCAGTCTGCCAGATGTGTTGTAGTCCGACATGTCACAAGGATGCCACTGCATATACGTTAAATTCACCAAATTAACCACTGATCCATTACTACCTATGGCTACACTGCTTCAGAGTATATACTAGAGGCCTCAATACAGTAATTCTGTAAGACAGTGGTAAACACAGAATCATAGAATCATTTAGGTTGTAAAAGACCTTTGAGATCATCAAGTCCAACCGTTAACCTAACGCTGACAAATTCACCACTAAACCATGTCCCTAAACATGTTCACAGCAGCAGCAGCATCCTATCAATCCATCTACAGCTATAATGTAAGTATGCTGATTTTTAAAGGATGCTCTATATATACATACATATATATTACAACTGCTGATTTTTTAGAGGACCTCTTTTTTGGAAGATTCACTTGCGCTGGCTGTAGAAGAATTTTTTTCTTTTTACCTTGGTATTCTGCAACTGTGCAAGGCTTGTGCAAGCATTTGCTAGAAGAAAATCTCCACTCAAAACAGCCATTTTATTTCCAAACTGCATATCCTTCAGTGGGCCATCGCAAGACTTGAGCTCACCAATATTCACTATTCCACGATGCACCAGAAAGGCAGTGTGGATCAGTTCCGTAATCTCGGCCAGACTTCTTTGACTGAAAGCAAAGAAAAAGTACAATTATTTCTGATGCTATAAAAAAACCCCTTAGATTCTTAGGGGGAAAAGAACCCAACCACGTGCGCTAAACAGATACTAAATGAATTATCGTATCTCTTCTATGTACCTTTAGAAGCCACAACCGGAAGGTGTTAAGCACAAAGAACTATCACTAAGTATTTCCAAGTAAGCCGCAGGTACCACAGGTTCCATTTGGAGAAACGCTGCCCTTTGTTTGAATTCTTTCACAAAATAAAGCTAAGTAATCAATACAGTCCTCATGGTGCTTTCTTTTTTTGTTTTGTCTTCTAGAAGCTTGAGGGACACTGACATGAAGAAAATGCCAAGCAGAAAGTACTGATGAGAAGGAACAAAGGACACATCGGCAGGGGAGTTCCGAGCAAGCCGATCTGAACATCTTAAGAATACTGCAGAAATGACTGCTCAAACTAGAGTTAAATTAATAACAGGATACCTTGCAGTTCAATAATACCAAGAGGGGAGGGCTCAGGGAGGAGAGGAGAAACAACTGAACATTTTAAAGCTATATACTAATGATATTTCACTGGTTATTTTAGACAGAAGAAGCAAAGGTCATTGTCCAGCAAGGGGTCAGACCCAATTTTATTTGGGCAGGTTTACAAATCACTTCTTATTCCAACACACAGTGTGCTACATTCTGAATTTAGGGGTTTCAAATCCCTGTGAGAGCCTTGCCTCAGAGGTTATCCCATAGAGGCTTGCCCTCTATTTATTTTCATTTTTTGGAAAAGGCATGAAAAGAATCATTAGCACAGCCCTCTCCTGCCCTCCTCCTGCAATTCAACCCTGTAGCCCCTGACAGTTAGTGACTGTCACTCCAAGGAGCCCAGAGATGTCACCTTAGCCCAGAACTACAACAGGGCGATGAACAGACATAACAACTGAGCAGGGACAAGGGGAGTGGGGAACAGAGCAATGCACTGGAGCATCCTCTTAACGCTGCAAACCTAGACACACACAGACCCCCCTTCTCCTGAAATCTTCACCACATTCACATCTTTTCTGACTCCAGCAGTTCCCTTTACGTCATGGAGACTTCACATATGAGCAAAACCACAATTTATGCCCTCAACTAGGCAGATGACCAAAAGACCTCAAAGTTCAAATTAAATTGTAACCTAGTACAAAGGCACATTATGCTCCCTGAGTTTATTCAAAATTGGCCAAGCACTGATTCACTAACTAAACTGCTCCATACATTCACATGCCTGCTGATACACACTCAGGTTAGATTCTGCCTCCTTACCGGCATAGTACTGAGTAAATTAATACTGTTTCCCCTGGACAGCGCATATGTGTTGCAACTACCCGTGGATGATATTAATCTAAAGTAACCTTCTGCCCCAAATATATCTGACCTGCGAAGAGCCCCAGCAGCAACTGTTTCAGGCCAGTGATTCGTGCCAATTAGTAAGAGAGGAGCACCACGTATTTTGTCACACACAAAAAACCTAAGCTGTTTTAAAAGTTGCCTTTATAAGTCACAATTTTTTCTCCATGCAGAGAAAAACAATCTGAAAACAAAACAGCTAGCCATTCTCCATGTAGACAACAAAACTGGAGGTTGATGCTGTTTTTCAAAGAGGCAAGGGAGAAACATGCAGAACCTACAGCCGCAGTATTGTAATCACGCCTGGCTCGGCTCTAACAAAGGGTTAATAAAATTTCAAGCTCGGAGAAAAAGACTAACAAGACATCCCGATGCTCCTGCTGTCATTGTCAGGGCAGCCCTTGGAGGAAATGTCCATATCAATTCGGTTTATCAGATGGACAGCTGATCAACATTAAACAGACTTGCTCTGGGCAGATTGAGCCGAGCTACCTGTTATGAATAGCAATGAGAGCCCTCTGCTCCCCGCTGCCGAGCTCTGCCATTTCCGACTGCCGCAGATCCCAGGACATATGGGGATCCCTAGTGACGAGCACATAAAGCTGCAGCTAACTCAAGTGATGGCTCATTTCCCCCAGCTGAAAGCCGGCATTAATATCCCGAGGAGATCAGGCCCGCCTCTGTGACCCCCAACTATTGAAGCAAAACAACGACTGTCCTATTTCTTCATTTAATAAGCTTTTAATGAAGGAAATCAAAATCCCCTCTTTGACTTCAGCATCGCTCTTCATGAAAAGGTTACACAAATACATCAGTGTCATGCTTTCCAAATGCTCAGGATCTGGATGTTTTCATTTCTTTTTCTATAATCCGTTTGTTCTCCAAATAGTATTCATATTATCCGTGCTAACGAGAGAACCACATTAGGCAGATAATCTGCATCTAATTCTGATCTTATACACTGCTCTTCCACCCTCTCTCTCTAGCAAACTAAAAATCTAAGAACCAAAGGTACTGCAGAAATCCTGGGCAATAGATTTCCTAACATTTTTTTGAGATAACCCCCATAATACTCAGGCACAACTAAGAAGTCCACGGTGCTGCTATGGATACAGGAGGGCTCTTGACATGACTTTGTAAAGCATCCAAATGAAAAAAACCCAAACTACTGTTATGAAGTTGCTACTGAATGGCTAAAGCAATACTATATACAGCTTTCTCAATCTGAAGCACAATTCAGTGATTAAATAATTCTGTATTTGAAAGCAGCTAACCCCAAAATGTAAAAAAAAAATAATGTTTATGCAATGCTGGATTTACAACAGCATACGACAGAGTCAAAGGCAGAAAGAACAGGGCAACAGGATTAGGAACTCCTACTGTTTCCATCCTGTTCTTGCTCCAGAGCCCATCTTTACACAACAAAGAAGCAGTTGCCACAAGAATTACTTAGGTGGTACCAAGAAAACAGTCAACATTTTAAAAACACAAGAAGTCTCCAAATGGAAGCAGGCTAAGAATAAGGAATGTTTTTTCACCAAATGCCAACATACTTCCATCTGTCTTTCACGACCTTCGCCACTGAAGCAAGAACTCCCTGCAAACCATCACTAACTGCCCCAGAGACTCCATGTACAGACATCATGTTTCAAGAGATGACACCAGTTTAAGCTCCACACGTCCCTTAATCTCCTTTCCTTTCTCCCCTTCCAAAAATCAACGTACATGCAGTAATGTCATTCCAAAGAGTACAGAAGCTTGGACAGTACCAGGGAGACCTTACTAAAAAGTTTTGATGGGTCACAGTCAAACAGGCACAACTTCTGCTGTTAGGTGCATTATTTAAGCAGAGTTAATTGTGAAACACAGCTCTCCCGCCTTCTACCCTCTCAACCAAGAGAATCCCAGAATCGTTGAGGCTGGAAGGGCCCTCTGGGAGGCCATCTGGTCCAACCCCTCTGCTCAAGCAGGGCCACCTAGAGACAGTTGCCCAGGACCATGTCTAGATGGCTTCTGGATATCTCCAAGGATGGAGACTCCACAATGTCTTTGGGCAGCCTGTAAACAGGACAACAGGACATATTGGCTCATTACCTTCTCGAGCAAATTACTATCTACGACTTCAGTGAATAGTTCTCCCCCTTCTTCCAGTCTTTGATAAGATCTTGACAAGACTTGTTCTTGGCTCCTTTCTTTTTTTGCTCTACTCCATGAAAAATCTGAATTTACAGACTTTTCTTGCCTGTGGTGTGTAACAGGGAACAGCATATAAATTGCCTCTTGTTTTTCTGCACTTGACTCCTTGCTCCTGCAAGTTTAGTACCAGTGCAACTAGCCTAAATCCCTGTAAAATGCTTGCTATAAAGTATCCCTTAGGTTATGAGCTCCTCAAGCTGTAAATGTCATCGTGGAAAGTACAAAGAAAACACCAACTTCATGAGTAATTAAAAAATTCTTCAGCAAGGTCATTTGGAGCTTTATTGACTCTAGGACTGTGAAACACCAGCTTGTAGGAAGATACTAGACAAATGTAAAATTAAGTAATATAGACATCCTGCAACAGGAAAAACAAGTGCAAATTCTATTCTTCCTCTTTACTTCCCTCTCCCAGTGAAGTCACACCTATCATTGACATTCAAGTGTGTTTTGGTGAACTTTGATAAACTGCTGAGAATACTTCAAGAAGTCTTTTATATTTGCCCTTATAAACTAATGCAGTAGCTGCAACAACCTGCTGCTGTGATGCTGAAGTAAGGAAAACAGGTTTTGTAGAAAACCCACACTCATACAGGCACCACATCTAGAGAGAAAAATAAAGAACTAATGGAGAAACTTTGTAAATATGCTTCCATCTCAAAAAATGCATTTCACAATTTTGTTTTGTATTAAAATTTCCTATTTGTATGCCTGGGAGTCTGCTTCATCACTGTTACTAATGGTCTTATTATGGAGATGAACATCTCATGCAGAATTCAACACAAATTTTAAAGCCTACACAAAACTGTATGAAATGGTAAGGGGGACTAGCGAAATATTGAAACAAAATTCTGTGGAAACAAAATAGGTTTTGATTTCCTATTTCCTATGCAACTTCTTAAAATGAATTTTGCAGTGTTCTTTCCTGGCATCCTGAATATCCTCTTTGTTGTTTGTGTTATCTTTAAAGACTTGCAGCAATGAAACATTAGCCAGTACAATCTCTTTAAGAGTTCTTATAAGTGACTTTGGTCCTAATTTCAAGTGCTGCTCTAAAAAGAAATAATACCATTTTCCAAAACATATGATAAAACAGAAATATTAAATAGTGCAATTGTATTGCTGTGAACAAAAGAGTACTTCAGCTGAAAAACTCCACTGCAATATTTGCAGTGGAAACTCAAGCTCTCAGTAACAGCAAGAAAACTTGAGTCAGTTCACCTTTCATTACCAGCTAACCGTCAGAAATATACTGACCCTCACAAAGTATGATAGGTTATGCAAAGAACCATTTAATAATTTAAAATGTTAATAGTAAACATAATATTTCACATTAATAGACCAAAGACTTAAGTTAGCTGCTGGAATCCATATTCTAAAATTTTCAGCAATGGAAGCAACTGCAATGAACAAAGACAATGGAACTGATAGATCAAAAATTCTTTAAGAACTCTTATCATAGAACCTTTAAAGTGACTAACAGTATACACCCAAGATTTGAACATTTTCTCTGTGATTGTCAATCCATTAGTTTCCCTTCAATACACAAAGGATTAATTTGTAATTAATTGTAAAGCCTTACATTTGTGATTTTTAAAAAAATAAATACATTAAAAAATACCAGCATCCATTCAATTTTAGTGACAACTATAATAATCTACATATACCTATGAATCTGAAAAATGAAATAATTCTTTAGTGGAAAATTACGTATGAAAAAACATTAACTAAAGAATTAAAGTAACAACCTTAAGCGCTGACAATGTATTGGGCAGAACTTGGTATCTGATTTTATTTTTTTTTTTTGTGACCAGTGAACAGAGAGAAAAACCTTTGGAAAGACAAGAAGGTGCATACACTAAATTCAAGTTCATCCTGCATGGTCGTAGTGCTGCCCCACTTAGTTACGCAGCAAGAATGGGCTGGGATTTTTACAGTTCTTTTTTCCATTCACCTGTCAAAGTCAATGCCATGGTTAATAAAACCACAATTAAAGGAACACTGTATAGTGAGTAACAAATAGCATCATGGTGATGGAAACTCTTATTCTCATCTTCTGTACATAGTCTCTTTTACAAGAAATCAAAGGGCGGGGAAGGTGTTTAAACTAGCAAACATGTATGGTAGGCGCTGTGGTTTAACTAACAGCAAAAATGTTCACGATAAAGCAGCAGGCTTAAGCACATGACAAGGATTCATTGCATGATCATGACTCGTGTATCTGTTATCCAGCAGAAAATATCTACCCACTGTTACCCTTTAACAAGGTCAGAGACTAAGACTTCTGTAGTTCCTCCTCACTTGGTCACTAAGCTACTGTAGGGGCATCTTCCACCTGAGGGATAAACGAAGTTGAAAGACATCAGTTCTATGAAGTTTACTGAGTATGCTGTTTAAATGCATTCCTGTCAAGCAATTTATTTTTAAACTGGCTACGTATCTTACCTCTTTCATCTCTTTCCCTTCCAAGCATCACAAAGTATTTCAAGTAAAACTTCTACCCATACTCCTTCGTGTACTTTTCCTTCTTTATTCTTGAAAAGATCTTACATTTTCATTTATCTCCCCCACCACTGAATATCGCTTATTTTTTTCCCCCCACTAATTTTTCTCAGTAAGCTCTTCCCTCGGCCCATTACAGGATTTGAAAATGTTTTTTGATTTTTAGTTCACTGGAATTCAGCAAGCCAGTTTCCCTAAGTGTTGTGCGTGGTCGATAGGGGGGAGAGGGGCACTTGAAGGCAAGCTCCTGTTCCTTTTCTTAATGTAGGAATTACGAAGAAGGGTTCTGGCAATCTTGACTTCACTGATAATATCAGTTTATGACAGAACCACCAATTCCCCCTTTGAACTCCAGAAAGCAACACAAAACTTAACCAATTTGTATCAGTTTCCAACTAGTGCCACTGATGTGCAAAGATGGCCATGACCACTGTGTCACTACAGTGTAGCCAGGAGCCCTCAAGCCTTGTAGACAGCTGCCTGCATGAACTGCATCATGTCCGGGCAAAACGAAGCCCTAAAACCATTGAACTTCAGAGTCTGAAAGCTCTGTCTGGCTTACTCCTCTATTTGGTATCAGCGCCCAGCAAAGTAACAGCGATCACAGCCTACAGCACAACACATCTTTCTTGTGCTGGATGGCACCATCACAGCAATTCACCTTTCAAAGTGCCCAGGCTAAAAGAAAAATATTCCCAGCCTGGAAGCAAAAGCATCAATTCTGGGAAGCAGGTAAGAGAATCTGGACAATGACGTGGCAAGAATCACTACCCCATGTTCAGTTTGGACAAGAAAAAAAAAAAGCGTTAATCAGAGAAGCCAGAAGAATACCACCAGAATCAGTAAGTCAAACTGATGTTTTCCAGGACTTGGAAGCAGACATGCAGGCTGGGTCCAATAAAGAAGAGAACATCAAGAGGAAGCCTGCACAGTATGAAGTATCTCGTCATTGCAAGACCTAGAAAATCAGTGATAATCCAGCTGAGTGAACAGATGAGGAGCCGGTGGGCTGGGTTGACAAGGTAATAATCCAGACACACTCGCCATAAAGACAGTTCTTGTCATGTTAGGACTTTTATAGCGAGAAGGGCTATTTTTATAGGACGGATAGCTATCTTAACTTAACTAATCAAACCACAGGAAAAAAACCAAGAATATTCCTGAAGATATGAAGAAAAAAATTAACAAGATATCTAGAAAAAGAGATTTCTTGGATTACTTGAACACTGATGCTAAGAAGTACGGTAATAAAAACTGGAGCTACTCATTTATAAGCATATTGTCAAATCTATTAAAATTTGGCATTTTTAAAGTCACGTACCATAATTTCCATTTTAAAAATCCCTGGTTATCCCTATGGGAAGATTCACATTTCCAAAAAGAAGTAAAGCTGTCAAATGCAATATTGTCTTTTTATAAGTCAATTATCAAGACTTAAACTTCTAACAAGTAAATACAAGCTGAAATTCTATTTGGTGTTCACTATAGATAATATTAACAGCTATGTAGACCATATCAAATACTACATCAAATCATAGCAAGAGCTAAGATGTTTACTTCTTTAAAAGAGTTACTTCTCTCGTTTTGTAAATAACGATGCTGATATTACATGAGACTACTAAATACTCTGAATAATGTATATCAGCAATATAATGTATTGTCACTATCTTGAATTTCTAAAAGGAAATTTCCGACCTCAAGAAATGTAGCATGCAACTTAAATTCTCTAGTAAATTTTAATTTGTTACAAAAAGTTCATATCAGAACTAAAAATTTAGGCACAAGTGTTATATGAACACAATATAATCAAAACCATAGCAGGATACAAACATTCTTGATAAATATGACATATAATATTATAGATAAGCAATATAATATTATAGATAAGCAATAAGCTGAATCAGTTGGACAAATTAATCAGAAAAACGTGAATACTTTTTGGAAACTATTCAAGAATATTTTGCTATATGACCAAATAGCCACAATTCACCAGCTAAAAAGACTAAGTTGATTAAAAACAAAACAAAAAGAGAAAAAAATCATGGCTTAGACAACCAAACCAGCTATAATTCCTTCCCTCTCTAGCTCAAACAAATGGGAAAACAGATAGCAAAAAATGCAAATCAGAGAAACTAGGCAAGGAAGAAAATTGATAAAGGAATGAACGAGAAAATGCAGAGATGGACAGGAAGCTAAGCAAAGGCAATTTAAAAAGGATATACTAAAAAACCCTCAAAGCCAAAAAGAATTTTAAGAACTGCATCAGTCCGTTAGGTAAGGGTGGGCAGAAACATAACACAAAGGCAAAGGATTTTAGAAAGCCTGTTATGTTTTTAAGCAATATATTTACACAACCAGATATAACTATCTTCCAGCTCAGTAGTGAATAATAATGCTCATGAACAGCACCGGTGGTTAGGATTTTATAGTCAGTAGGTCCAGAGAACTTGCACCCAGAAGGGATGGCAACAGAAAAGGAATGACATAGCTGATAAACAGCAAAGTGGATGAATCATCCTCAATACAGAGTCAACTGAGATGGTTCAATATGCTTCACTTAAGTAAAAATATGCATTGCAAAAAAAGATCAGTCAAAAGATCTCAGCTAGGATTACAGAAAGCAGACCATATACATACAGGATTAGGGACTTTTCGTTCTTTCATGAAGAAAACACTGAAGGTTTGTAAAAGGGTGGAAGGAGGGTGAAGGAACAGATCACCCCAAATAATTAGATAAAATACAGGATACAACTGTCATCAAAAAAACTACCAGGATCCATTGATGATTTAAGGTAATAATACAGCAAAAGTAGTGTTTCTGTCAACCCTGGGTTTCCAACGCCAGTAAAAATAAGTACTGGTAAACTTCATTCAGGAAGAATTTGGCAAAGCAGGAGAAAGTTTAGAAAAGGGTCACGCTAACAATCACAGTAAAAGGAAACATACAAAGCGAGAAACCAAACCTGTTTAATGTACAGAGAAGGCTGATATTGAATCTGTTAAAGAAGGTTTCATTATCTACGCTCCAGGAAAAAAAAAAATAAAAATCAAGAGAAGAAAACACTCAGATTATCAAGCAAAGATAAAATAAAATCCAGTAGCTTGAACCTAAGCAAACCCAGAGAGGACTAAGGTGAAGGCACCAGCCAAAATCTATTATGAAGAGTAACGATGGATTCTCCAACAATGGCACAATTGAAGGCAATATCTGATGAAATCCTATTTAAGCACAAGTATTAGACCTGATTAAAGCTGGAGAAATCCCATGGCCTGTTTTGTATTGCAAGCCAATCTGACTAGCGAAATGATGTCTCTTAGTTATTCATGTATTCATGAACCATAAAGCCAAGAGAAGGAAACTTTTCAGAAAATAAACAAAAGAACTTAGATTTGGCAGCAGTTAATGTCGATCCCTGTATCTGAAAACTTACTATTGGCCAGCAGCCTGTTTTCTTTTAAGGAGGTATAGATGCTTTCAGCATTGGGATTTCCAAATGCATTTATTTCAGCCACCTTATTTGGGAGACACATCAAAACCAGAGCCACTTTTACCCATTACCATCACCTCCCATTCCCAGCGCAGGAGCATCCAAAGCCACCGGCAGGCTGGAAATCACAGGTACAATTAATTTAATTCTATCTTACTGCACATAAAGAATAAACATTTCAAAATTAATTTTAAGCAAGTTTTGCAAGAGGAAACAACCTACATTCAGGATTCACGTCTGTCTACACATTTAGGTATCTACATTGGTAATGCAATGTATTTGGTGCTGTAATAACCTGGGAATAAATACAAGGATTCCCACAAAAAACAGGAGCTAAAGAAAAACAGAGACCATCTACAGAATTATTTTATGTATATAAGGGTGTGTATTTTACCTAAGTATACATATTTTCTTTAATTACAGTTTTCCATATAACCATTAGGGGGTTCTAGCCATGCAAGTCACATTTATTAAAGGCAGCATGTCAAATAAGAGTTGACAATTACAGGCTATATCAATACACATTATGCCAGATGGTAATGAGCCATACACAAAGGGCCAGCCATCCAAAATAATCACACCATTTTCCACAGAAATGTTGAAGAGGTTATGGTTTATTACACAGTGCTCATTAGATATACAGTGGCAGCATTAGCAATTTTTCCTTCATTTGTGTCTCATTTAAGACTCTGCCCCCACAAGCCCATTCAAATTAGTACACAAGGTTAAAATCATTATGGTCAGAGGGAAAAAAAAAAAAAAAGTTGTATTTTTATTTTACAGTAATAGTGGATCAAAGGTCCCTGGAATCTATTATTCTCTCAACTATTATCTAACACAGGATACTAAAAAGAATGAAATTCACTGTCATTTGCCGGGAAGAAAGATAGCCTATTTTAAATGAGCAAACTCTATATTATTCCATTAATAACACTAAGTGAAAACAACAGTTAGGTTGTGACACAAAGTGACAAAAGTCATAAAACTAGAAGTTGAAGCTGAACTTTCAGCCTTGGCTTTGAACTTTCTCATCTGCTTTTCAATTTGCTGCTTTAACAGCACAGAAATATTTAAGTGTCCAAAAGGCGACTCATCCTTCACAGCAGGTTGGAAACACAGTTGTCTCAAATAACTAGAGTGCCATCTCTGAGAAAACACCATCTCTGAGAAAACACCTATAAGATATGATTTAAAGTACCTTTCTACCCAGCTGCATATGTTGACTTCCAGCTAGAAAATGACTGTTGGAGGCATTTATTTTCCTGCCTTTCTGTGTTTATAGGAGATATGTGGGTGAAGAGATGTAACAGGGCAAATGTGAGCATTTGTCAGCACAAGCAAGGATATGTTTAGTGCTTGAAAACATGCCGATGTCCCCCAAACTCCAAGTGACGGCCAGCATTTGTAAGTCAAAAAACTGTGAGAGAGGGGGAGGACTTGAGCACTGGACGTGCCACCTGACAACACGACTGCAGAAAACTGGCTTTTCAGTCCAAGCTCCTCTTTTGAAGCATGCAGAGCATCACTCGGAAATCTGGGTCTTGCATCAGGCAACCAGCCGGCTCACGAGACCAGGGTGTCCTTACACCTCCTTCCCTGACTGCTCCTGCTGAGCTATTCTGCCGTTACACAAAATGCTGAATTATTCATTCAGCCAGATGGCAAGAGAGTGAAAAAAAGTCAGTCAGTCTCCAGGAGACTATGGAAGAGAAAGGTGGGACACCTGGACTCCAGTTCCTGCTTCACAAAGTTACTGGGAGAGAAACAATATCACGTATTTGGGCACTCCCGACCTTGGCATCCTATATCCCTGTGTGAAGAGAATTCTTCTGAAAATTCAGAGGAGTACTGGGGATTTGCACCCTTTCAAATACGGGAGGGAGCCAAGCCCGAACTTCCTGCAGCCTCGGTTAATGCTTAGTCAGTGGCCAAAGAACACGGAGCAGTGTTACCAGCACACCTCCAGTTTGGGTATCCCACTTAGATGATTTCCTGGTTAAACTAGCCAACAAATCTTATCTGTGTTTTGCAACTGTTTGAAAGATAAAAAGAATATTTAATAGGGTCTTAAAAAAAAGCTTACAAAATTAAAAAGAATTCCATTAATTCCAGGCAATGTAAGTCTATGATAACTGAACAGGTACTCTGATAACTAAATATAGCAAACAGCTTTCTATCAACAACAATATTTTGCATCAAGTTCGTTTCACTACCTGCCATTTGTACAGTTCATTTTATTACTGACAAAAACTACTTATCCCAACAAGGTGGCATTTTTGCAGGCAGACACCAGCAAATATGAAACAAATACGAAATCTGTGCAACGTATCTGAGCAAGCCCACCTCTGCACAACTACCAGAGGTCTAGAAACTACAGAACCACCACTGTTCCCTTAAAACAGCAGTACTACATGTTTAAAAAACGAGGGTGAAAATAAGACATTTGAACCTGTTTAGGGTGGAAGAAGAGCAAGCCAAAAGAAGAGTTTAAAATGGAGCTAGCATAAAGGCGGTCTTTTCGGCTTACTGAAGTGAGCAGGTTGCAGGTATTGTGAACAGGAGTCTAAAAAAGGCAAGACAGGAGGCGATCAAAAGCTTTGGCAACAGCTGCTGTAGCATGGCCTTGGAAAAAAAGGAATGGTAGGATATACAATGCAAGGAAAGACAGTAAGACTCAGAACTGAATAAGGTATGTTGATGAAAAAAAAGATGAGGTATGAACTAAAGGATTAATTTGTGGATTGGATGACAGCACTGTCACCAAAGCAGAAATCAAAAGGAACACGATGATGGAGAAAAATCACATATTTTTTTGTGGAAATGACCAAGATTCCTTCCCTTACGACAGCAGCATGTGTCAACCAGACTGCTTATGGAACGACCAGGCACCACGCAGGATGCCCATCCATCCAGGATTACCCAGACTTGCTCTATATGCCCTCGACAATAAGCATCCTCTAATTATATCTCATGCATCTATTCCATAACACATTTTCACATCATGGTTTAAAAATCGTTTTGACTATTCTGTGTTTTATTTAAATATTAAATATTTAAATACTTGCACTAAAACCAACTGCAAGGATGGGAAGGGAAATAAAAGGTCTCACTTGCAGGTAAATGGAAGAAACAGGCTACTAACAATTAATTTTATGGCCATACTTTCTCTTACCTTAGTTGTTTCTCAGCCCTCCATGACTTTGAAGCATGGCTATCGTTTTATTTGCAATGACTATGGGAGACGGTTTGAACCAACATAACAGAAATTCCCATTACTGTGGACTGTCAACTATGCAGAGACCGCCAGCATGACTTATCACTCCAAGTGTTTCTCTGAAATATCTCTGAAGAGTTTGTCTATAATTGTATTCAATGTAGCTGAAAGTTAAGGTGCAGTAACCTTGACATTAAAGCTCTGCTACTAATGACACTTGAAATACACAGAACCTTTTTATGCAAGAGAAAAGAAGGTAACCTTTTTTATGCAGTGAAGAATGAACACCTGATAAATGAGCAGTCCTGTTAAGAGAATAGATTGTTCATATGTCTAACTGCATAGGAAAAAGGCACTAAAAAATAAAATGTGAATCACCAGAATAAAGTGTACCAGATAGGGCTGGGGTTTATTTTATGTATATAAATATATACATATTTATCATGCTTATATAAAACATACTGTATATTCTGAAATATCAATAAATATCCAACTCATAGAGGAAAAAAACTCAAAAATGTACACTGCTTGCGCAACCACAGATACCTCATGCTATCAAGGAAACCTGCCCTATTCTGAACAGCTGTAACTGCATTTATGTTAGTCAGCAATTAAAAGTATGGTTAACACACCTGCTCTCCTCTCCCCTCCTGAACTTTCAGTGTTCAGAATTGGATAGGGACATTAATACCATATATTAAAACGGTTTATTATAGGAATGTTTTTGCTTTTCGCAAAGCAGAAGTATGCAGCAGATGGATATTGCCTGCCAAGTACAAGGAATGAGACTAATAGCTAAAGGGAGACAGCAGACTTCTCGGAGACCTTGCCCCTTACACCAGGTGTGTTGATAGAATTGCCAGCAGGGAAAGGATAATAAACCTTTTGGAGCAAGGCAACGACTGCTGCTTCTGGGACCATATCAGCATAGTAACAAGCATTTGGTGCTGTTGACGTCTGCAAAGTTTTATCATTATTATTAGTATATATTTTATGCAAATGGAGTATCGCGTGATATTGAGAAAATGTGTCTTTTGATGAAAAAAAACCCTACTTACTATTATACAATTGGCATAATTTCCATCTATTTTTACCTTATTTACATCAGTTCTATAAGGTATCTGAAGATCTCAGACTTTCATTTTTTTGGTCCTTTCATCCCAGAATGATTCAATCTATACATTTTAATAAGGGGTAAAACGACATCAACCGATTCAAGCAACATTAACCCCAAGTGAGTGATGGTGGAGACACAGCAATATGCTAATAAACCACCTTCAAGAACAAACTTAATTTCTGCAGAGTTCCTACCTGACTCCACACAACAGGATCAGTTATTGATTGCGACCACTACTGTAGTTCTGCTAAAATTCCATTTGCTGACTGGAACAGCACATGAATTTAGCTGAACTTTTTGTACTGGTTTTGTTGCATGGATATCAGAAGCCAGAACGAAATTTCATCTATAAGAGACTGAAGTAAGCTTTCCACAGAACACTGTTTTCATGAAACATAATATTATGAGAAAGAAATCAGAAATATTTTACAGTATCTGAAACTTTCTTATGTTTCTTCTCTTTCTGGAAATATTAGATGTATAATTTATTTGGCTGTACCTGCTCTCTCCACAAGAAATTCCACAAATTTGGCCAAGTCTTTGGAAAAATTAAAAACTACAACTGCAAATACTTTAATGGACTTCAACAGTTGGGCAATCAAGCTCCCAAAAGCTCACGTGCACTGAACATGCTCCATAATCACGCTGTCAGTGCTGATCAGAAATTTTCAATTGCTGCAAACCTCAGAAAAAAAACATCACTTTTCTGGTTTCTATTTTGACTACCTAAGCACCTTCTCAAATACAACATAGTTAGAACATCATGTTGCATTCATGTTCTTGAAACCTACATCCCTAATTCTTGAACTCATTATTCCTGTTGTCAAATCACTGATCACTATCATCATACATATTTCTAGCAACTTAAACTCAGAATGCAACCATTATCTCCAAATCTGGATTTGCTAGTCTTGCAATCCATCCATACTTAAAACCTTTTCACTTTAGTAACAATTTAACTTTCCTCTTATTCCAATAGCCAAGGTGCAACATAACGACTAATATTCTCCATTCCAATCTACTGAAATACCATCTCATGCCCATTGAAAATGTTCCTGCAAAGACGATTAATTTTTATTAATGAGTCATTTCCATCAGGTTAATTCTTGCTATTGTTCCTCAGTGATTTCTCTTCCACTACTGCATAAAATAAAAAACCACTTTGCTTGTGAAGATGAAGATCTGCCATATGAAGATGTTAGTATGCACTTTTATTTCACAATGTCTACTTGAAAGGCAATCAGTCCAAAAATTTGTTTCTCCCAATTCAGCTGTCATCCCTTGAAGAAAATTCAGTTTCTGTTATAACAAATTGATTTGACATTCTTAACCAGGATTCAACTTAGAACCCTTTTTCCTTCAAAACGAAAACAAACCAACAAAACAATAACAAAAATGGTTCTTAGGCAATCTTCCCTTGCCTCTCCCTGTTTTTCATGCCAAAGAAAATTTACTACCTTGAATAATCCTGGCTAGAGCACTACAGTAAGTGGTAACTTCTCCCTCTTTCCTTGTATTTTCCTTATCTACCTGCTATATGTATGTACTCACATACCCACCTTTATATTGGAATATTACAAATGACCAAGCTTCTCTGTCCAGCAACACAATACCTTGTCTACATCACCCGCAATAATATGCTGGGGGGGTTTATTTGTTTATTACTGTTTGCTTTGAATCATCTCAGAGCCGTCAAATTCCACATGAAAATCTACTGAAAGTTAAAGGCCAGATACCAGTGAAGTGATAAGAAATATTCATTCACTTAATGTATAATGTGATCAGGGTTCAGTGGAAGAGAATGGATGTTGTATGGTCTTTATAAAGTCTCACGAACTCTAAGCAAAAAAGAACAATTTCTGAGCTAGGAGGGAATTGTTCATTAGCAGTCAGGCCCGCTCTTATTTATACTCAACCCCAAAACAATCCCTTACTACCATAGAAACAACATATTCCCCATACGTATCCAAATACGCATATATTTGTATATACGTATACTTGTGGAGTATAACGAAGACCTTCTCCTCAACTCCGCCCCAGCAGATGAAAAATTTTGTAGTATCTTCAGTTGCAGAGTGCTGACCGAATCATATTAAGAAAATAAATTAATAGGTACAGTAAGCCTTGTAATACTTAACTTCATATTGCTACAATTTCCCAAGTATTACAGAAATTTGTATTGAAACAGCATAATTGCATTTTACAATTTGTCAAGGGAGAAGTTAATAGGTTGTGCCTGGGAAGAGGACAGCTGGTACTTCAGCAGATGGGAAAGCATGGGAGGTATTTTGGGACTGCAGGACAAATAAATTACATAGATACTGTTACTTAAGAACTTGCTGTGAAGCAATTGGTCATATTGACATTATAGTTCTGAGGGATAAGCAGTCCCCAGAGCTGTTGTGTCCTTTCATCACGGCACTAGATTGCGCTTAGGTGATGGTTGGAAATTTCTCTTCACAAATATTATTATTTTATTTTTTTGTAAGAAAATGTGAAAGTTCTCAAGCAGAGGTTTGTTGCAAGGGAAAGATTTTTACAGCAAGCCGCCAAAGAGCAGCTCTGGTGAAATGCACTGGTACACGGAGATGTCATGCCCCAGGAAGGCTGTGGAAGGTCTTGTTACCCACAGTTCATCTGGCCTTCCTTTGAAAAGTTCCCACTAGGGTGAAGGCAGGACTTTGCTGCTCCCACAGCCGCTCCTGACCCACGGCAGAATTGTCATCAGTGCTGCTCTGGTTTTGTATGCCGTGCTGCACCTTGTGGCAGTCCAGTACTCACTTCACAAGCAGTGGGAGGAGGAAGCTCCAGGAAAAGGGTGGGCTGGACAGACAGACAGCAGGCAGCATTATGGTTTCTCCAAGGTAAGCCACCCCTACCGTGCTTTCTATGATACTGAAAATTACCTCCTTTTTAAAAAAACAAAACAAAACCCCTTTGTAATGTAAATTCCGAGTTTACCTTGCTCAGCTATCTAGTGCTAAACAGACTTATTTTGAACAAGATTTGAGTCCATATCTCTGCAGAGTCTTTGATTAGCTTTAATGCAGTGCCTTTTGATTTATTCTACAGTGTAAGAAGAGGACCTTTTCTTATTCAACACATAATTGCTGTATTTGCACATGCTGTGTATGCTGAAAACAATAAAAAGTTAATGAAGAAAAGTACTGGTTGTAATGAATTAGTAATATTGTTAGATTTGTATTTGGAGTTGATTTTTATTGTTGTGGGAGGAAGATGATCAATAGGAATATGTAATCAAGTTGTATGTGCTTTTTGTCTCCCGTGACTTGTCTTGTAAATGAGATGAAGAATCTCATAGGATTTATCCTAGAGAGCAAAACCTAAATAGAATAATTTAGAATAATCGCTTAGATTTCCCTAAAAGCTCAGGGAAAGCTACTAAGGACTGGGAAACAAAATTTTATAATCTTTAAGAAATGTGTAAGATACCACTGCTCATATTTTGGCACACTTTTCCCATTATCTTTCAAACAAATAATTTGTCAAGAGCATTGTATTTCTTAATGTACTTAGACATTGAATATTTTAGGACCATGCATTTTCTCTACCAGTTAATTAGCTAAGCTTCCAAAGTACATGCTAGTTGGGATACTGCACCTTCACTGAAAGCCAGCCTTCCAGAAGATAGGAATAAGAACAGTAAGTCCCAAAGGAAATCATTTTTATGATAAAGAGTCCTAATGTGCCCCAGTAAAGGTGAGGCTTGATTGTTATGGCCTATTGTTACTATAATTAGAAGTCAAACACCAATTAGCAGTTCCATTAATAAGATTAATCTCTGCAATATCTGCAGCTGAGACCCAGGGCTTGTGTGCAATAAGCCAGTGTGAATTTAAAGTGCAACAGCTATTCTGCGCTAAAACTCCCAGTTCGAATACTTACTCCAGACAAAAGAAAAACGCCTTCTTTTGAGTTTTGAGTTCCTACATACACTATTGGTCTTACTATATTTTTCTCATTTCTTGCTTTTTATTTGTTTAAACACATTTTATCATGATTTACACCACTGATGGGGGTAGGCGCAATGCAGAATGATGTCTCACACACTCTGGTTTACAGCCACTCCTTCTGCATTGCACCAGGTCAGGGTAAATCTAATTTAGTTTTCCATTACTAGTAAACTCAGACAAGTAGTAATGGAAAAAAAACCCAACTTCTTACAAATATGGAAGTTATATGCTAGGCATCATTTATTTACTTCAAAATATGAAGGGAAGAAACAGTCAAATCCAATCTCCCAAGTTAATACACTATACAGTTCAGAGTACAGAGAGTGAAAGAAGGGCAAGGTCTAAAGATGAGGTGAAAAGTCACACACTCATGCTCTTTGTATTTTCGTAGGTACCAAAATCACCATTTGTATGGTCATTCTTTGATTTTATTTCATCTGAGTGTTGTCATTCACAACCAGAATGTAACTCTCAAAGAGAATTTGTCCACAGATAAACCTACATCATGCAAGGTAGAGAGAAGATTTTTATAAAATTTAGTAGCAAGACAACCTCTAAGTGTCACTTTCACTGTAACCATACAATCAATCTCACCTTCACCAAAATTTCCTCATGTTTGCCATGGCTTACTAGCCAAGAGGCTTTGTAATAAGTGGATTTGCATTTTCCTTTCTTCCTTTTAAAGGGAGACTATCTGATTTCTTTGCGTCGAACTATTAATTAATCAAATACAGACTTATGTGGAGACACATTTCAGTTGGAAAACATTTAAACAATTACTAAAAATTACAAACATCTTTAAGCTTCTCTACAGTAGAAACAATTTGCTGGCAAAACTCTACTGGTGAGCTGAGCAAGTAAAAATACAGCTTACACAGGGGAAAGGCATCCTTTGCCAGAGTAACATTTACCTGTTCCTAAACCAGAAGGTAGCCCTTTGTTATTGTAGTCATCTACGCCAACTGGAGACGTGACAGTCTTCCGAGTCAAGAAGAGCATTATCATCTCTCAGCTGTTTGGTTGCATTCACACAGATAGGACAGAAGCTATTTGCCAATAACTGGAGCTCTCAGGGAACGCAGAGCCCAAGGTGCACATCCTCGTGGAGTATTTATTCTGTTTATCACTTGAACTGGAAAATCTTTTACGTTTTCTCAACTTCCAGAGAAGGTGTGCTCACACCTCATATGCTATTACGCTAAATAAACAAAGCAGAGCATTGCCATTTCAGATCCCTCTCAACCATAAAATCCCAGTTCAACAGCAGTCCAGGACACATGCAGAAGTAAAGTCAACAAACCAATGTCTGTGTAAATTTGTGCAGACTGCAAGTCTCAAAAGCATACTATAACAAGTATATAACCTCTACACTTTTGACTATGCTAGTCCATATTTACCTTTACAGACTGAAGCTGTCCAATGATCATCATTCACGTAGCTTAAATTCCCTGGAGGCAGCCTGATTGCCTTTCACGCATACAGTAATTAAGGACTGCTCTAACAAGCACAGCATCACCTCTGTTACGCCTGCCATGGCATGGGTTTTGGAGAAAGAACAGATAGAGCTGCAGATGGCGAGCTGTCAACTATGAGAAATGGAAGAGATTTCTAGTGTCCCCACTAATATACAGCAAATTTTGGTGGCATATCCCTAAGACAGACAAGACTTTACGCTTATGTTCTCATAGTAGGCCTTGACACAGCCCACACTACTAATTCTGAAAATCTTGCGATGGAAAGTCCTTTGGATATTTCAGCTCTCAAATGACCTTAAGGACACCGAACAGGCTAGATTATGCCAACATCAGTGTAGTTTCTTGTGAGCTACATATTCATGAATGCACACCAACTACAGCATTAAACACAGAGCATGAGGCTAAAGGCAGGGGATAGAAAGTTCACACATCGGTTTAAAACACATTTTGACTATCACCTTGTGAGGAAGACCATGTTCTTGAAACACCTGACCTTCACGAAGAAAGATAGATGAGTCTGACCTCATTGCTGACTCTGCTTTGAGCAGGAGGTTGGTCTACAGACCTCGTGAGATTCCTTCCAATTTGAATCATCCTGTGAACCTAGATGTACTATCAGCAGCATCTGTTTTACCCTGAAAGGAGGGTAATGGAAGGTTTAACTTTCTCTGAAGATGGTGTAAGGCTCTTTGGAATCTAGGGGAAGAAAACTAAGTTAAGGCAAAGCTTTGTTTTCCTATACCCAAAGAAAAGCTGGGAGTAAGTCAGATGGAACTGCAAAGAGACAGAGCAGTATGTCCTCTGTCCTTAGGGTCCTTAGAATGACACCTACCCTTCTCCTGACTTCTTTGCAATCAAAGAAACTTCCAGAGGAAAAGCAACCAATGGATGAGTGAACCCTCTGTTAAGCTCTGGTATTTCTTTAAGACCTTTAAGTTGCAAATCAATGTTCCTTTAGAGAAGGTGAGAACAAGACTGCATTGCTGCAACGACAAAGAGCATGTGAAATCAGATGTGTGACCTGTGCGTGTGTGTGTCTCCAAAAAGGGTACCCAGGGCACTTAGTAAGAATTACTACTGGAACCTGATGAGCAAAACACCCATCACCACAACAAGCAGTTGGCATCTGCTGCTAACTTCCACTTAAATTGGGCATTTCTTGGAAGCAGAATCCATGCTGGTTCCAAAATCTTTACTAAAACACTAAGTAAAAGGAGTATATGTTCATGATCACTGTCACTACAGTATTAACCACCGCTCTTCCAAGCAGCAGGAAGAATTCTAATTCAGAGACAAGTTTATCCAGTGAGTACCTTCATCTTGTAGGAAAGCACGTTCATCTTCCAAGAGATGAATTCCTGGAGCTTTAAAAACCAGCTGCATCATCCTGAGGGAGAAGAGGCAGGTAGAGAGCCCAGTATTGATACTACCAACCCCGCAATCTGTTTGCTGGATTTACCAGGTTTTAGAACAGACCCGAAATAGTACTTTCTATATTCCACTCTAAGCACACAGACACACACCATCTGAGTTTGGTACAATAGAAAGGTCTTTGCTTGTCAATGACCACAGGATTCACCAGTGTGAATGTACAAGCAGATTTGACTGAAAAAAAGCATTTTTTTTTTTAATTTATTTTTTTTTTTTTAAAAAACCTCTGACAAGCATCCAAGGAAATCTGCAGAGCTGACTCAATGGATGTCAGTGCTAGAGGGTATTTTTGAAACCGGCACTAATGGCAAAAAAAAAGAAAAAAGATGCAAAACATGAGAGAAAATAACTTGCTGTATTAGAGCCAAGGATACTGGGGCCTGAAGAGGTGGCCTAAGTTTGTTCTTTGGTGTCACTTGTATTTTAAGCTACGATATACAGGCTAGGTGAGGAATTCATTACTCAATATTAAGCCAAGGAGATTCCTCAGTCCCCAGCCAGTAGTGTCTGGCAGTGCCATACACAAACAGAAAAAGATACCCCTCTGGGTTTTTAGTGAGAGGACCCAAGCCAGTCTTGCTATCTTTAGCTGTAAGAATCTAGCTCCAATTACGAAACATAAAGCTGTAAGTGTTCAGAAACATGTGACCCTGGAGCTTCAATTAAAAACCTCACTTCCAGCAGCTAAGTAAAAGAACAGCAAACTGCATACTTGACCATTCAAGTGAATTTTGCTCTGGAAGAAGGCAACAGAGAGGAGTGTCAGACTGTAGCATAATCACCAGTTACAAAATGGGTCTCAAAGCTCTTACAAAGCTCTAAGGCTCCTGTGTCATGTCTAAGGTGTTCTCTGATACTATTAGCATGACAAATTATCATTACTCAGATTCTGCCTAAATCCAAATGTGAGTCCTACTTTCTCTTCCACCCAGGAGTAGCAAGGCGTTTCAAGGGAACCCGGGATGCATGCTTTGCTTGAGTACAGGCAATGACATCAACCCTTACATGATACTACTCGCATACTCTGTAGTGAGCACTGCACTTCTTCATTACATTCGCAATGCTTCTGTAGCCAAGGAAATATTTTCCTAAAAGCTAAGAGACCAGCAGAAAGTTTCAACTTTAGGAAATCTGTCCAGCAGCTGAAATAGAGCTGTTTATCATGCTGCTACTTCTCCTCTTCATCCTCTTTTGGGATCACTGGTGCTGAGCTGGAAGTAAAGCCAGGTTCTTTTCCCCACCAACAGGAGTAAAGTCAGGTTGCTGGCAACATGATAGGGAGGCGGCTGTACAGAGTAAAGCATGCCAAGCAGACTTTTATAACACTTCCACCCTTATCTTCAGCATGGCTCATAAGGCAACCAGCAGTTACTATGATATCCTTGCACACAATGACCCCCACAGCCCCAGCTTAATGTGGGCAGATCACGTCTCCTGCAAATTATGAAGTGCTAAAGCTGGAGGCAACGCCGGCCAGAGGCAGCACCATATAACTACACTAGCCCTGTTTCTGTAATGACAGAAATTGTAATCCTCATTTTTCTGGAAAAGATTGCTCTCTGGTAGCAGGCAGCAGTTTTGTTCCATTGTGTACCAGTAAAAAACAGATGCCAGCTAAGCAGCTAGCTAATCTATTTTTATACGTTTAGGTCAATTGTCCCATGAATTGACATATCTAGAGATTAGGAGAACAGGATAAAGAAGTTTTTGGCTATTCCAAATTCATATCTCAGTGTCTTTCTGTTTTAATTATAGTTATTGTATCGCTAACTTATATTGTGATTCAAGAATATGAAATAGGGAAAAGAGGTTATGCAGAACATGATAGATTCCAGGATGAAAAAGTCCACTGTGTTTTTTTGTGGTTTTCTAAGTTAAATAATTATCGCACTGTTACATCTTCCTGGTCACAAATTGTACGTTTAGTGTAGTACCAGATATAGCAGACTGATGTAACCTAGCTATCCAGTGTGGGGCTGAATATTTAAAGAGAGCACAAGAGGTGGTTCCAACACAAACAGTGGGAAAAGAAAGATTGGGCTGGTGCAATCGCTGACAAGTACTGGAACAACTTAGCTCATGCTCAGATTTCAGGAATGCAATTAATTAATCACTACTAAGTACCCTAAAATCAAGTGAGCCATATCCCAGCTAATAGTCCACAATATAACGTTCACAGCACGTATCAGGCAATGAAGATGCTCATTACAGTGCCAGAAATAATATTTCCAGCAAAATATTATATATAAAGATGAAGTAATTATATGGCATGGCAACAAAGAGAGCTGTATAGTTTACAGCTGAGCTTAAAATCTGTAAGAATTTATTTCCAAAAAATACATTCCAAAGCTGGAGACATATATGAACAATAAAGGATTAAGCATACTTCTTCACTTCGTATCACTGAGGGATATACTTTGCCTTTGATATGTATGTCTAATATACACACCACATATAATTACACTGTAACCAAGACAGCAGACAAAAATGTACTATTGGAAAACAATGTCCTTTTGTTCTTATTCAGGAGAAAGCAGTTTGTAAAACACTATTTGTAATACATAAAACAATCACAAAAGCCCTTTAAGTTCACAATTTTACAAGCTGCCTGTTCTCTTAGCTTTATACAATGGAGAAATCAAAATCAGAAATTAGACTCACATTTAAGAGTGTGTTTGGAAAAGTAATGGGAAAATAAAGGAGTCCAAAGTCAAAGGCAAAGCCCACAGTGACTTCAGCAGAGGGCAAGAACTGGCCACTATGGCACAAAATGAAACAACGCATCGGCATTCTCCTCGCATTTACACCATGCTACAGATTTAAAGTGTCATTGAAAATCCATTTAAATTAACAACTCCATAGTTATCACTTTTGCAGACAGTAATCAACCTTAAGTGAACCTGTGTGGGCGTATTCAAAACTGCTTCATTGTTTGAGTACCTTTGTAACTCTGAACTAGATATTATAATGGCTATTGACTTGCGCAAACTTAGATTATTAGGCTAGATTTTCAGCTGGTTGAATTGGCATAGTTCCAATGATGTCCATTTACACCAACTGGCTCATTATTAATTCAAGGTCTTATTTGCTCCTTAATGAATACTTCCACTAGTCACCTTCCCAACGGCAGCTTTAAACACTCAAACGTTACCTCCATGGTCAGAATCATCATACTTAAGAACTTAGTTATCAAAAAATAATGCTTTTTCTCTCCTTTCATGAGGCATAGTTAAGGTAAACTTTTTTAATCATTTACAAAACAAACTAAAATACCTTCTGTGCCATAATTAACTAACTAGAATTATGCTTTCATACAGCATCATTTGCATATAAATATAAAAATTTTACAACCCTAAGGGGACATTAAGGACGAAACAAAACAAGAATGGAATTAAACAGCTAAAGGGACAACACAGCCCCCTATAACAAGCCTCTTTTATAGCCTTGTCTTTTTTCTTCCTTATTGTTATTTCTGTCTGTACCCATTCATACATATTTTCCTTCTCTGTTATTTTAAGATACTACATATTTTTTAACATCCTTATTTTTTTGGTCTTTTCAATTTTACAATGCTATCTCTGCACTTCTAAAACATATCAGGATACCAACACGACACTAAGTTTGTGTGTTTTCATTTAATACATCACAGTGGTCAGAAACACAATTAACTGAAAATACAAGAGTCTGTTCCCTCAACCAAGGAACACACTTAATTTTTCAAAAGGATTTAAAAAATTCAAATTTTACCATTTTTAAACCAAATCTCACTTATTACTTCAGTGGAACAGTTAACTGGCAAATACACAGAGGAGAGCAACCACTATTTTTATATTATATTATATTATAAATATTTAGGAACTTCATGAAGCTGAATTATCTCAGTGAGAACCTCAGGAACCTTAATGGTAGGCTCAGTAATTCTGCTGTGACATGTGGGAGGTAAAAAACTTTGTTCTACACTGCTGTTTCATGAGAAAATATCCTTCAAGGGGACTATAGCAAAATTTACGTGCTCAGTGAAACCAATTGGTATTCCACAGGACTGGCAATCTGACTCTGAAATATCTAGTAAGTAGGAGTACCCAAGTAACACTTGAGTAACTCAAAATGAAAATACTCTATTAAAAATATTTTCTAGCTGCTTTACGTTTTTGATTCCTAGTGCCCCTTGACATAAATTTTCAAATAATTATCTTGATCCAAATGTTTTTAATTTGGTTGTGCCCAAAAGCCACAATGAAGATACAGGCATGGATATTATAAGAGCTATACAAAGAGTAGGAAATGGTTTTCACTGTGGAAAGCTTGTAATAATCTTGAGGAACAAAGCTTTGTGATTAGGAAAGCACTGATTTTCCTTAACAGCTGAGCAGGCCACTTACGACGTTTTGATACCACCTGTGAAGTTGCCCATCAAACGTACCTTAGTGCATCTTGCTCAAGAAAGTTACTACGTACCTGGAATAAATTCCACTGACCATGTTGTGCTGGAAAGAGAGTTCTGTCGTGCTGGGTCCCGCAGCTTTGGAAATAAGCAATATGACCAAACCTCGCATCTGTAAATTATTTCTGCTATCGTACACAAAACCCCTGCAAAAAGAAAAGAAAAAAAAGCATGTTTTCACAATCCATTTTCACTGGTCATACCAAAGTGGAAAGAAAGACTCAGAACTCAGGCTGCCATCATTTCATCAAGTCTTCAATATTCACGTTTGCATGGAAATAAGCTGCAATTATTAATCATGATCTTTTGTCATCCTTTACCTGACACAATTAAATACTACTATTGCAGTAAGCAAGTATTCATGATTAAATCTTGTTTATTTCCAAGGAGCAGCATATATCCTGCATTTCATGTCAGGAGTATTTCAGAATAATTCAATGTGATCTACTGTAACAGGAACATAAGAGCTTTCCATTTGTTGTTTGAAGTATAAAAAAAAGGTCAAAAGAAGCCTCGTACTTCAAGAGAAGAAAGGAAAAGGAGGAAAGATACAACCAAAATCTATAACCTGCTGGAAGAAAACTGAAAACTATAAACAGAAGACTGTTTAGATCAGAGTGGTTGAGAACAGACCGCACAATACATGCAACATGACTAAGCATATTAGGAAAAGACTGCAGAAACTGATGAAAGACAGAAAATGAGAGATATATGAAGTAGTAACATGGGCTGTTTTAAACAAAATAACTGTTTCAAATGCTACACCTTTAAATTTGGGGTCAGAAGGAAACTGACCCCAAAACCACATCTGTTGAAAGCAATTCTAAATGACCACTTAGATACACCATCTCAGAAATTAACTTGTTTTAAAGCAAACTTAGCCTCCTTTTTTGACTCCAATGTCCCCAGTCGTATTCTCCCTATCCTTGTTAAGCTGCATTCTACTTCCTATGTTCATCAATAAGGCTAAATAGGTAGAATAAAGGATAATATATTCCAGATGCTACTAAATTTGCAAACGAATTTCCAATAAATAGGAGCCCACATCTCCGGTATCATCTAAATATTTGTTAAATAAATCATATGAAGAACTACATGATCGATTACTAAGCACTTCAACTCATTTTATTCCAGAGTATCACTTTAGCCCTAATAACTGAAGGAAATCAAAATAGAACTGTCTTTAAAACATCTGAATGAACAAAGATGTTGATCTTGGAAGTACGTTTGAATAAAGAGAACAGTAGATGCAACCTTGAAGTTTCATTTGGATTTTTTTCACTACATTTACACCACTTCACAATGCAAAAAATATCTTCAATATACTATTTCATATACACAGACACATGAACATTAAAAAAATAAATAATTTAAGTAGCACCCTTCTGCGTGAAAGGTCCTGTGCAGAAAAAATCTTGACTTCCTGAGTCTTTACAACCTTTCCTACAGTGATGGGGAAACGGCCCAAACGGTATGTCTCAAAAAGCTCTCAGAGGAGAACAAGCAGGTTCTGGTACTAGACAACTACTGGGCTTGACCTTCACACCTGCACTGATTCCAGGCTAATACTTCCCCCTCCAGAGAAGCCCTGAGCTCGCACTCAGTGTAGCTACAGCCTACAAATGTCACTAACAATTAACGTACGAGGAGGCCAGTATGGCTAATATGACTTTTTACCACAACCCACAACATTTCTAGCTCTGGCAGGGTCTAATGAGCCAAACGAGGACATGGCTTTTTGTTCTGTTGCCTTTCTTACATGCCCACATCCCATTTGCATCCCCTGCAGACTGGCAGGCTGGCCCCCCCAGGACAAAGAAGGGGTGGGGTGTACCGAGCCTGATGGCACCACATCCCACTCTCAGCAACGTGGGCAGCTGTGGTGTTAGACAAGGT
Organism: Dromas ardeola; assembly: GCA_013398915.1. NCBI lineage: Eukaryota > Metazoa > Chordata > Aves > Charadriiformes > Dromadidae > Dromas > Dromas ardeola. The sequence continues at coordinate 41,080 of VYZM01015469.1, forward strand.
ATCAACATCTGCTAAATTTTCAAGAGAGAAGTGTGCACGGCCTCAGCCAGTGACAGAGTTTGGTTTGCTGAACTGAAGTTGAGGTTTTAAGAACCAAGTGCGTACCAAACAATTACAGTCAAAGCTGAAATTTAACCCAAAGCAAGCACTAGCCACCAATCTTAATCTGCAATAATGCAATTAAATGATAGTCTCTCTTAACAGAGCAGTAAAATGCAAATAGCAATTAACACATTACCTTGCTAGCTATCTTAAAATAAACCAATTAAAATGTTTCTGAAAATTAAGAGAACATGGGTAATCAATATCTTAGTGGAAGAGATTCAGCACAGATTTTAGCACGTGAGAGTCAAACATAACTTCTTGAGGGGAAACCATGCCACAGAGCCACCAGCTCTCACTTCTTCCATCCTCAAAGAGCTTAAAAAACAATAATAAAAAAACACCACCACAAAAAAAACCCCCAAACAACGCCCACAACACAATCCTGACTAAAACAGCATAAAAGCCAGTGAAAGGAAGATACTATATAACTTCCTAGAGCAGAAAATTTTTATTATTTTTTTAATATCAGTCCCCCAGTACTTCCCAACCACTAAAACCCAGAAAAGCTTGTACAGCTCAGATTTCTTCCCAAGAGCACACGCTGTGGTCCTGCAATGTGCACCTTTATTTTGTTTACCAGGTACGTGTAGTGAGGGATTTTAAGCAGGAGGGGACAACTGCTTGCCTTCAGCATTCTGTAAATTTATAACTTGCATACCTTTATTCTCACCAAGCACACAAACCCCCCCACTTTGCTTACCAGGTTCCAAAATACAGTTTACAGAATGCAGCCAAGACAGTTAAAACTTAAACTTAAAAAAACCCACAGATTTCCGAAGTCAGAGCCACAATGAACATTAAACTGCCCAGGAAAAAACAGAAAATACATATGATTAATAATATGTAGTGTGTATGCATCCTGTACACAGAATTTGTTAATTGTTTGTGGTGGTGTAAGTACTTCTTTGGCTTGAACTCCAGTTGACCACATTACTCACAACCACACGAGTTACACAGATGACGCAACTAAATACAACTATATTTCCTCAACACTATTTACAACTCCATCATTTTTAAAGAAAAGTGGTTTTAGGAAAAAAATTGTTTCTTTCTACGTATGTATGCTGGTAAGATCAGAGTACCTTACTAAATGCAGGATCCCATAAGAAATTAGTAACACTTTTTTTTTTTTATAAAAAAGCCAAAATATTGCAAATTATGGTGACACTTTTAACAATCATGCCCTACAGTGCTCTACAGCTTGCCAAGGTACAGGATATTACAGAAGTAGAGAAGAAAGGCGTTCACCGCAGGATTATAAAGCACTGGCCTTTAAATAAGCCCCTGCCTAGAGAGATACCACTAGAACTGAAGCACTACAGTACTTCTACATGATTCAGACTAGGTGAGGAACAGAAGCAGAAAATTACCTGTGCTGAAAATACTCAATCAGTTTCAGAGCAATAACAAAAACAAGCATTCAGTGCTGTGCAGGGGGGTTGCAACAGCACTAGCACCAAATGCCTTGCATTCTTAGCAGAAAACAATTAATGAGAAGTGCAGCTGTGGGTGGAGGGGGGGAGAACAGGACATAAAAATCAAATAGCGTAATAATAAGGAGCAACAGGTCTGTCATTTCTACACCTAATCATATAGCCTATACGTTACATATGGTTTGGATGTAATTTCAGACAGGATTTTCTATGAATTACCAAACCAGTAGTCAAAGTCTAATCCCATTCAAAACATGACTGAAGTTGTGTTACTGACATGTAACATACCCACGCTAAAGCAAACCGCATTGGACTTGAAACAAATAAAGCCTACGGTCATCATCCTTTAGACACTGGAAACTACTGCAGTTACTTGACATGGCTTCAGGGGTCACATTCACATTCTGAATTAAGCTCCCAAGAGATATTCCGCACAAGGAACAGCTACACAAAAGTCTTCCAGATGGTGCAATTAGTCTTGATGGGTATGTGGCAGGAGACAGGTGCCTCTAGGGAAAAAGTGAACTAAAAGCAACCCAAGTGAAATTGTGCATACAAAAAAAAGATGCATCAAACTGAAAGTCTTTTGGAAAACCTCTGTTTTCCCAACACGTACAACACAAGTACATGCATAGGGTACCCAAAAAAGAAACATTAACACAATTTTCATTGCTCTAAGTTACAGGCTGGGTATCTTGCAAATTACATACTTCATCCTCAGGGGATCGCATACCAAAAAAGGTAGGAAAGTCAAACACTTCTACAACTCACTTTTGCAAAACATTAAGAATCTGGGGAAGGGAGGGAAGGCATTTACTCTAGATATTATCTGTGTGACAGAATAACCCATTTGAAAACCAGCAGATTCACAGTTTTAAATACAGAACACTGTTCACAAAAAAATTCATCTTGGAGCACAGGGGAGAAGTGCCCAGCTCTGACACATGCGCAGTACGACACTGTACAGGCACAAGAGACTCACACCACCCACTCAAGCAATGACACTGGCTAATAGCTAATGTGCTGCAAATTACACCACCTACTACCAGAGTTCGGCTGCTGCAGAGAATAAATCAAGCAAACATGAGCATTTCACTGAAGGCTTTGTGTATTTCTCCACATGTGCAGCCATTTCAGTAGACATTGCGGTTAAAATATTACCTCCAATAATTGTCAGGTTTAACTCCATCAGTAATTTACACTTGCATTACAAAAAAAAAAATCTACTATTTATTGCAAGCACCATTCGTATTTTTGAGCAATCTTATTTAAATACTGCAAAGATTTTAAATTATTCGCATGAGACAAAAATAGCTAATGTTCTTACCACTTTTTTCATTAAATTAAACTCTGAAATTAAACAATAGAGAGGAAACATGGCAAATACACCAGTTACTATGAGGAAGAGAGGGACATGAGGGAAATTTAATGGTACCAAATGGGAGTTTAAAAAAAAAAAAAAAAAGCCCAGGCACCTGTGAAGTCAACTGACTCTGCAAGTGGGTGTAGCAGAAGAGAGCATACTTAAGGGTAGTAGTGCTAGTTCAAATTTAACCGCTAAGAATACCCAACAAACTTCCCAGAAAGGCAGATGTGACAGGAACAGTGTGGTGAGTAGGACTAGGGAAGTGATGGTCCCCCTGTACTCGGCACTGGTGAGGTCCCACCTCGAGTACTCTGTCCAGTTTTGGGCCCCTCACCACAAAAAAGACATTGAGGTGCTGCAGCGGGTCCAGAGACGGGCAACAAAGCTGGTGAGGGGTCTGGAGAACATGTCTTATGAGGAGCGGCTGAGGGAGCTGGGGTTCTTCAGCCTGGAGAAAAGGAGGCTGAGGGGAGACCTNCGACAGGACAAGAGGAAACGGCCTCAAGTTGCGCCAGGACAGGCTTAGATTGGATATTAGGAAAATTTCTACACTCAAAGGGTTATCAAGAATTGGAACAGGCTGCCCAGGGAGGTGTTTGAGTCACCATCCCTGGAGGTATTTAAAAGGTATTTAAAAGACGTAGAGCTTAGAGATACGGTGTAGTGATGGATTTGTCAGTGTTAGGCTGATGGTTGGACTCGATGATCTGAAAGGTCCCTTCCAACCCAGGTGATTCTATGACTCTCAGGTATTTCAGAAGAGTCAAAAAGGTGTTGTTAGATGTTTAGTCAAATGTTTTTAGTATTTCCCAAATGTTCTGCTCATGACTGAAGCAGACATGAGCTGATGGATTTGCAGCCCATTCATCCATTATGCCAGCAGGCCAGTGGAGCCCCTCCACCATCGCCCAGGTGTGTGCTCTACTAGACACTGGCCTGCTGGCAGGGGCCAAAGTGAACAGATTGCTGTGCTCCTCACCTCCAGTGGTGATTTTGCCCTTCCTTTCAATGCATTTTATTGAAGGTGTCCTGCTGATAAGATCAATCATTTTGTTTCAGGTCATACGCGAGCTCTGTTTAGCTATAAGGGGAAGGAAAGCAGGGAGAGATACGGGGCAGTGACCAGCCATTCCTCTGCCTTCCCACTTCAGATGTCAAACAAAAGGAGGGGGAAAAAATAATCACCTGTTCACACAGCTCTAATAAAATGCAGCTGGGAAAGTCTGTAACACAACCAAAATCAATCATGCTGATGAAGAAGATTTATAAGCCTAGAATAATGTCATTGAGAACACAGGCTAGTTTTAGGCTGAAATACAAACTGTTCTGAAAAAGAAACCCCTCTATTCAAACTGACAATCCCAGATGTGACAGTATAAACACAATTTTAAATCTGTAGCATCTCAGGGAAGTAACATCTATTTTGCTCAATGTAGAAGAGTTATCAGCATGCACTCATGGTTACAGGTGTAGGTACATTTGAAAAAAACCCCACTTTTTCAAAATTAATTATAACTGACAATTCTATATCTAGCACTAGAGGTAAGGCATGGAGCTATTTGGCAACACTGTTGGCTTCCTTATTAGAAATGCAAGAGTTCTACCAGCCTCGGGGCTTTTATCCAATTTGCTTTATTAATGACTTGTCAGAAGTAAATAAGAGAAAACTCTCTGACATACTCATTTTTTTAAACGGATGTTAAACCACTGTATTATAGATGCACTTAACTGAATCATAGGATTCACCATATGACCATATGATCACACTCAAACATGCATACGTTTAAATACTCAGAGCATTCAATTTTATATATTTGATGTACGCTATCTATATATATATAGCAGTCTATAGTGACTTATTTTCAGCTGCTACTCAAGTTTCAAGTGCATATTAAATACCCTTCTGCACAACATATCTTCAAAACACATTAAAAACCCTGGTCCATTTCAACATCCATGGCCAGATTTGTAGCAGGGGCTCAGCCTTGTCATGACACCTGTTTTGAGCACGGTTCAGCGAAGGGAGAAGATAAACTTACTTCACATGGGGAGAACAAAATTTAAAAATGGGATTCCAATTAAATATCCAGCTGACAAGAAATTACAGGAGGGATGCTCTGAAATCCATAAGCAATCTCAACTTAAAAGCCCACTGGAGGCTGCAGATGAGAACACATGCATTTTAGGAACTTACTCCTGGGCTTGGACAACTAAACACCTCTCTGCATATGGAAAATAAGTTTTGGGGCTGGGGGAATTTCTTTACCTGAAAAACAGGGTTGTGATGGGGATGGGGCTCATCGCCATTATGTAGCTACCTAGCAATTAAAGGGCAAAATAGATGTTATTTTCCTGAGATGCTACAGATTTAAAACTGTGTTTATCCAGTAAGAGTAGACCTGGGTAATGGGAGCGGCCAGGCTTGAGGGAACTGATGTTCCCATCCCACTTTGCAGGAAGGTCCTCTTTTGGCAGGTTACAAGGGAGGTCTGTTTTAACAGCGCTCTTGCTCTGCCTGCCTCTGAGCAAATGGGTGGGGGGTCTCAACCCATTAGCTTTGTGAAGCCAATCACAAAGAAACACAGATTTCACAGACAAAACCTAAAAAGGACTCTGGTGTGAAGACGACAGGGGCCTGTCGCTGCACTGGCTCTTCATCCAAAGACCCCAAAAATAATAAAAAAGGCAATTTAGAAGTAGTGTGGCCTTCACTTATGATACAAAGCACCTTTTGCATAACGTCAACCACTACATGGTGTGATGGTTGGATAGTTAAGACTAAGCCAAGGTGGTAATTTAATCATATGTGAAAGAAGAATGGTTGTGGCCCACTAAGAAAGCATTTGCCTGAAAACCATGGGTTCACAGCTGCACCTCTATAGGCACAGTTGCTGAATCACAGACAATGCTGATCTGTGCTTCCACTTGGCTAGCAGTCTTAAGAATACTTCATGAATCGCAACTGAGGCCTTCAGTGAAAAACAGACCTCAAAATGCTCAGTTCCACAAAAGCCACAGCATTTTTTGGGATGCAATGGACTTTATAGATTTGGGTAACTTTTTTTGCATTTATGAAGTCTCAGACACCTACTCGTCTGGGGATAGTGACTAAAGATCACTCAACTATACGTTTAAAACATAGTTTGTATGAAAATAAATTAAAACTATTAAATATATTCTTCACAAACTGAGTAGAAAAATAACAAAGAATATCCTAGTTGCTTTATCTAAGAAGAAGGTTGCAGGAGCATACCTTCTAGAGAAGGAGGCTCCTGGAGAACTCCTAAGGTCCTTTCCAACCTGAGTGTCTCCATGAGAATAGAAAATAGCTGTTCACAGTTTTCACAGTTGATAGTTTTCACAGCATTTTGTTTACAGGGAGAAACATTGCATGGATTTTTTCACCTTTAGTTAAGAAAAGTTTCATCACTCCATTGCTTATTAAATGTGATCTTCACAGGGACTGGGAGCTTAGAAAACTACGCTTAGAATGTCAGGGTCATGCAGAACTTGGGGTCAACGCAACATTCCCAGAACTAATTTATTATAAGAGAAAGTCCTAAGATAACTTTTTGAAGGATTTCTAGGAAAAGTCAGAGCACCCTTCAAGATCAGAAGAGAGACTGATCTCTTTCTGGAGTTGCTACGTATACCTATTTCTTCAGGCTTTAGTATATATCCCCATATTGTAGTATTTTCAAGAAGAAAATTCCAACCACCTTTTAAACGCAGCAACGATCACAAAAGATCTCACAAAAAATCAAATCTCAATATAAAGATGGAGTTTAAGAAACTTTTAAGAAACTTTAAGAAAGGTTTTTGGGCAGGTGCAAAGCAAATACTGATACTTGGCCTTGGTTACTTACAGTTCGTTGTACTTGAGCATTTACAGCTCCTAGAAACCAATACAGCCTTCAAATTCTTGAAAGAAAAAAAAATAATGATGTTTTCCTTGGAGCCTGTAGAACCCCATTTAGACACTCTTATCAGTCTACCATCTTACTACTACTAGGTTTACTGGGTTTCCCAAAAGCAGAGGTTATTTGAATCACGGTCACGAAGATCACCTACATGGTTGCACATTATTTTACAGGTTTTTTGATGTACGTACTTCCTTTAGAACAGGTTTTCCCCTAGGATCAATGTGAGGACCTGCTGTGAAAAAAACAACAAACAAAAACATTCTAAACTCCCATTTTTCTGCAAAACTTATGACCAGCTGAGGACAAAGAGAAAAAGTTTTGCTTCGTAAGAAGCGAACCACCAACTTTCTCACTTGAATGAAGACGCACAGCAAGAGTTTGTTAAACTAAATTTTCAAAAGAGCTTGGTTGCATGGTCATTTAAGATCTGAAAACAGCCTACTATGGACATGGAAAAAAAGCACTATAAAAATAAAGGGTAGCTATAATCAGACATCTCAAAGATAATGATTATTCAGAAATATATGTATATATTTTTAAATAATTCTACCCTCCACCCATCAGATCTCATGAGTGGTAGGGGCAGGGCAAAAAGGACTACCTTAAGGGTGACACTGAAGACACCACACAGAAAACAAACCACCAAAATGTTTTTTTAAACGAACTGCCAGTCTCTGCTGTTTTTCCTGGTCAGTGTTTGACTTGATCTTGGAATGCAACGTGGATAGGAGGCAAGCTAATACCAAAAAATGCTGTTAGTGTCTGAGTGCAATTACTCTGACCAGCAGTAGCTTTCAGGTCTGGCACCCTTATTTTTCTAACCACAAATACTTAGACAGAAGCCTAATTTTTGTGTGTCTGATTTCTCCATCAATATTTACTTTATTTAAGCTTTGTGGGAGGTCTAGCACCCCACTGTCGACCAATATCAACAGGTCTACTCAAGCACAAGACTACCTTTTTGAAAACAGGCTCTCTCAGATGCAGGAATATTCTGCTAAGCAATACAAATATTTTTTGAAGAGCTCTGTGAATGACAGAAATATGATTAGCTTCACAAGGCTAATGAATTCAGACACCTCTGGAGGTCCAGTGTCACTTCAGCAATATTGTAATTGTAAAGCCTGTCACAAAAATGTATTTTGCATTAAATAAACTCTACTAGGGAAATGCAACAATGAAATAGGTCAACTCCTGGCCATTATCTCACACTGAAAGTGCTCACAGCATGTTTTACAAATGGATGAAGCATAAAAAGGCAAAAATGTTAGGATATGTACTGTCATTACAGAATGATCTAAAAAGTTCTTTTAACCTTCTGTACTCAACCACATTTCTAAACAATAACTTAACTGATGTTCAGCATTATTCAGATTAATTTATTACAAATTTTTATTCCTTAAAAGCACTGAAGGCTCTGTACCAGTAGTGAAAAAGACCTTCCAAGTTCTGTGCTTCAATGAATTGTTTTCACTTAACGTATGTAGCTTAAGTCAAATACACACTAATCTTCCTTTTAAATAGAAAGAACAGAAATTGTTTTAAGCGGCTGAAAATCAACCAGCACCTTTAGTCCAAATGCAGCACCTCTTCTAAAGACTCTACAAATTTGTCACTACCTACTGAAGTTAAGTGGTTATACGCAGCAGAAGCCTTTCATAAACTGGTGAGGAAAAAAAAAAACCCACCTTAAAACACAGTGGAGAATTAGGACAGAATGCAAGGCAGCAATATGTACATGTGGTCATAAATGGGAAGAAATATAAATACTTCCAGACACTATGACAAATGTATATACTTCTAAATACTATACACTAAGGGCCTTTCAAGGGTTTATTTCAAGCAAAAAATCAATTTTAAGCCAATAATGGAGAATACAGACAAATCCAGACCATAACTCTTACCCGTATAGTCTTCATTTTGATGTTTTTCTCTAGATTACTGATTCCAGAGAGTCTTTTCTCAGTGAAACCCAGGTGGCCAACACCAATAATTAAGATGAATCTGGGTTTATACTCAGGTAAGTCAAATTTTCAATGTGACCTCTGCCCAAATTCCATAGTTTTTACTCTGTCAATATCACAATCAGGCAAGTTTCTCTGAACAGGAAAGCCTCCTTTTACAAAGATAAACACAAACCACAACAAATATCTTATCCCTTTTCCATTGCTAAGCATCAAATAAGCTCATTAAGTTACCAGAGGCACGCTTTAAATTTATGAAGTCATGAAACAAGATAGAGCGCAAAAATGCTGAAAGCATTTTACAGCAAAGCAACTGTTGGGGGGTGGGGGGGAAATCACCAGAAAACTTTAGAGATTTTCTATTCTTTTTCCCTCAGAAAAGACAAGACTTTAGAAGGCTTGAGATTTTAAGCAAACACTTGTGGTTTTGGAAATGCTGGTTTCCATGGCAACCAGTAAGGTCTTCTTTATATAGCATTATAAACAGATGGTAAAGACCGGTCATGTTTGCTTCTTTGCCAGCATATCAACAGAACTGCTGTACTGCTCTATCTCATGTATTAGAGTTATTAAGAAACTTAGGTATTTGAGCAACAAAATCTACAAATCAGACATGCTTAACTAATACCTTTTTTTCCATAAACACATGAAGATTCTCAACAGTAAAGTCACTGTAGTCACTATAGTCAGATTTCTTTGGCAAAGCTTTTTATAAATGTTTTCTCAGCACTTGCCGTGCAGGGTACATTACTACCACAAATATGAATCTGACAGGGATTAAAATAATGAATTCGAACAGGAAATAGAAATGTGACTATATTTACACCTACCGGTATTAAAATGTGCTTTAGAATTACGTTTTTGTTGTATTACATTTGGAATTATTCAGAGAAGATGTAACACACTGTAAACTCATCATCATTATGTCATAATAAGCAGAGGCTATTCTTGCAGGTGATTTGTTGCATTTTAATCTTTCAATTGTAGCTATGTTACACCATGGGCAAGTGTTCTTGTTTTAAATATGTCTAGAAGCATCAAGAGAATCTGATTTGGTACCTCCCTGGAAAAGTTTGAAGCATGAACAACTAGCAATACAAGCTAATATAGATTCTTGACACTGCATTCAACTTATTTCTCCAGTGTTTCAGGTAATAGATTTCATGACATAAATTGGAGGGGAAAAAAAAAGTAAAAAAGAAGAAAGGCAGACGAAAAACTCCCATTGGGTTTACTGACTGCATGTCAGGAGTCCAAATTACACATTTTAGATCAAAGTATCACCTGTATTCTAAAAGATTACAAATTACTTTATCAAACTATTAAAAACATTCGTAATTCCAATCCAACTCCTACTGAAATTCGTGCCATTTTCTGGTTTCGATCAGTGCTTGCACGTAAAGTCCCCACAAAATAGTTAAAGAAAAAAAAACAGTGGAGAATTTGTAAAGTCTGGTGGGTTTTCCACTAAGCAGTAGTATCTCAAGGACAAATGTAATACCTAAAAAAGTTACATTTTCTTTACCCCAAATACACATTTCCAGGTTTGCTCCTATCCAATCTGTTACCAATATACACAGCAGTAATCACTAATAAGCATGAGATTCAAAAAAATCCCCACACAACCCAAATCTCTCAAAAACTTCATAAAACAACCAATAATACGTTTAGGAAAAGTATGAACTAGTAAAGATGTGTGTATGTTTGGCAAAGATCAAGAGGACAACAAGCACTCAGTATACACAAAGGAGCCAGAAATGCCATCTAATGCAGCATTCCAGTCATGCAAGTTAACCCCACCACGTTTTAGTGATGGCGACTACATCATAGTTTTTCTGCTGCACAATGGCTTCCTGCTCTTCCTGTTTGTTGCCCATGCTGCGTGCATTAGTGTAGAAGCACTTCAGCTGGGCTTCTGGTCCTGCCACCTTTTATTTGGGAGAAGCCTTAACTCCTACCTGTCCTTTCAACACTGTCTCCAGTAACATCCTCATAGATAAACTGATGACGTACAAGTAAGTGGACTATGAGGTAGATTGGAAACCAGCAGAACAGCTGGGTTCAAAGGGTTACGATCAGCTGCATGAAGTCCAGCTGTAGGTCAGTGATTAGTGGTGTACCCCAGACGTTGATACTGGGGCTAATATTGTTTAATATCTTCACTAATGGCCTGGATGATAGGAGAGAGTGCACCCTCAGTGAGTTTGCAGCCAATACAAACCTGGGACCAGTGACTAAAACACCAGAGGGTTGTTCTGCCATTCAAAGCGATGTGGACAGGCTGGAGAAATGATCAAACAGAAATCTCAGGAAGTCCCACAAAGGTACATGCAAAGTCCTGCACCTGGGGAGGAATAACCCCAGGCACCAGTACTGAGGTAGAGGACCAAATAGCTTTGCAGAGAAGGACCTCTGGGGTCCCAGTGAACACCAAGATGAACATAAGCCGGCAAAGGTGCCCTTGCAGAAAAGGTGTCCTTGCAGAAAAGGTGTCCAACAGCCTCCTGGGCAGCATTGGGCAGAGCATTGCCAGCAGGTCGAGGGAGGTGATCCTTCCCCTCTACTCAGCCCTGGTGAGACCAGGTCTGGGATCGCAGTACAGCAGACATAGATACACTGGTGCGAGTGGCCACAAAGATGTTTAGTCGACTGAAATGTTTCTCATAGGGGAGAGGCTGAGAGAGCTGAGGCTGTTTAGCCTCAAGAAGAGAATGCTCAGAGAAACCAATGTGCATAGACAACCGATGGGAGGAAATAAAAACGACCCAATATTTAATCCCATTCTTCTTTGGATGAGCACAACACAGGTATCTGGGTTAAACTGCATGGGAATGGCAGGTGCAGAGTGATTTGGTAAAATGATCCTAAACAGGACAACTATTGAGTTCAAGCTTTTTTTTTTTCATCCTCTCTTTCACCGCCTATAGCTTACCTATTTATTTTTCTCTAAATGTTTTAAGATTGTTTTTGAAAAATCTAAAATTTTCACAGCTGACAGGCTAAAAGAAGAAAATATTTGGACTTTAATATTAACAGGACTGCAGTAAGTGTGGCCTCTCTTTTTGCACACAAAAAAAACAAACCACTTAAGAACAATCAGAAAATGCAACTAAAGCTACAAAGATAGCTGGAGGTACACAGGTAGGGGTAAAACCTTTAACTTGCATTACAAATAAATGAGACTTCTATTTAAAAGCGCTCTTTTAAAAGGGGTGGCAAACCAGAGCAAGCATTGTGTGAAGGGCCTGAACTTCAGTTTGGTGAGTATACAGAACACCACCAAATTTGGAATGAGGTGGGAAGTGAAAGGCAAAAACATGTTTTGTATCATTCAAAAGGATTCTAGGCTTCATGTGTAACATAAGACAACCTAGCCCTCACACCGACTGCTTTATTTACATAAAACATAATACGAAAAAGTGACCACAAATTCAAAACAGTACACCAACACAAATAAAGAAGAGATGGAGCTTCTGTACTAAAGTTATGTAGTTATTCAGGAAAGGCGTTGGTAGTACTGACCACCTCAATTTTTCCTGGACCGCCTGGTGCCAGAGTCTGGAGGGCAAAGTTAAGGAACGTAGCCTGTAGGAATTAACTGGAGTCCACGAGAAAAACCTGGCAAGAGGAAGCAATGCTGGAATGTGACGCAGGAACCTAATTTCTCCCCAATGGAGCGACCTCGACTGCACAGCAAACAAGTGGAAAGCAGCACTGCTAACAGAGGGGAAAAAAAAGAGTGACTCCAGAATTGCCAAAAAGGAGGGCACCTTACTAAAAGTGTCAGTCTTGGAGTAGAAGCAAGAATGAAAAGAAAAACGAAAAATGAATGACATGCCAGACTTGTCAGTTTGCTTCAAAGAAGCATATCTACCACTTCAGGTGCCTACATACAAGGAAAACTGTTATTCACTATACAAGTCAGGCAACCGTGGAAAAGTTTCCAAGACAAACATTGTAATGGGAAAGGTGAAAATAGAGGAATCTTCTTCAGGCAATCTGAAAATAAATATTTTTCCAAGGTCCCCCACCAAGGGAAACCTGAAGAGAGCTCAAGGCAAAGCTGCCAGTAGCAAAACTACCCTAGAATTAAGTGTCACAAGGAAAGAAATTTAAGTCACTGATCTGATCCTGACTCCAAGAGATACAGGGCAAATAAAAATGAAATGCCAGGCTCTGACAAAGGAATACAGCACTGATATTAAACCTTTGCTGAGACAAAGTGGTGTGGGAGTAAGAAAAAAGAAACCTTTGGCTGTGACATGCAAGAAGAGAACTAATGTCGTTTGTGTTTTCTGGTTGTTTTTTTGTTGTTGTTGTGTGTTTTGGGGTATTTTTTTTTTTTTTTTTACATGACTTATAAAACTATGCAGATTTTCCAGGTGTACCTGATATTTTATTCCAACCTGGCACACATCTTGCCACGTAGCTCACAACACTTAAAGTTTCCATTCACAGTAACTCATAACCAGACTGGCATTTTCAGCAGTAGCTTAATTTTAGACAAATTATGATAGAATTTGTGTTACATGCAAAATGTAAACTCAAATTGCTACAGGAAGTCCAGCTTATTTTGAAGAATACCTAGTTCTTCTTTAAAGATCTGAAAGAATGTTTCTGCTTAATACCTTCATTCACGTAAACTGTAATTCAACATTGCCATAAAAATATCTGAACTTTTGTCCTAAAAAAAAAAGTTTCTACATTGTCTGTAACAAAGTTCAAAACAATGCTGTTTGCAGCCGTACAATGTAACATTATCCAAACCAACAACACTCTACTGACAAAAAAATACCAAATGCTTCTGAAAGCAATTCTGCATTTATTTCAAATATTCTTTAGTTACACCAAAAGCAAACTCTTACTATTGCTAATGGCAAAAGCAACCCATGAAAAGGTATTACTCAGTGAAAATTATGAAAACTCCCAGGCTTTTTATTCTCTCAAGTGTACAGACATTCTAGGAAAAAAAAATTGCCAAATAAAATTATGAAAAAAACACAATGAATTCCAGTGTTTCACTACTTTATCTTTTATATTTTTTGGTTATATAAGCCACCACTGGAATGAAATACAAATACCATTTCAGGATTACCTCTAGCAATACATTCAAAAAGTTAAAACAAGACATTAAGGGGAAAAAAAAAAAAAAAAGCAGCTCAGACAAATCACCACCACCTTCTGAAAAACCAAAAATGTTCCAGAAAACCTGTAACGACTATTGCACAGAACTGGCAGTGCTACATCTTGTCTGCAGAAAAAATAATACAAAAATCAAATCTCACTTTTCAGGGTCTTTTTAAAACTTTCACCCCAAATTTAGCAGCTTCTATGAAACAGTTTTTCCCAAATGATACTTTGTCAATTTTAGTAGAGTGCTGACTTGCAGAAACAAGTTAACAAGTCACCTGTTAACATCGGTTTTCCCTCCTCCAGTTCTCCAGCTGTTACTTCAGCTAAACACCAACTATGCCTGACCTCATTTAGTTCACATGAGACAGTGAAAAAGACAAAATCCAATATACAGATTGCCTGATGTGCCCTGATTAATCACTACAACAGTGCTAACTATGTTCTGCTTATGACATGCAACTACAAATGTTCCCGTAAGTAAATCTGAATGAATTTGAGGAGAGCTACCATCTCGGCACAACCGAACAGCCTTGAAACTCTCACTTCAATTTCTACATCATTCTATAAGATTTTAGAAAAGCCATTTTGTACTACTTACACATACAATCATCCGATTAATTAAGGAGCTTAAGCTTGATGCGATGAAAGAAATACTCTACGCAATTTCACTCTGGGGAAAAAAATACTAAGATTGCATACTCAAGATTTTAAATTTATGATGAGTGCCAGTCTGTTGTATTCTTCTGTTTGGCTATCTTTGGTCAAAACAATACCGTGCATTCAAATAGAATTTTCTTACCACTACGCTGTATAAAATAGTGCTGTTTATTATCTCTAATGTATAGATGTGCAATTATTAAGTTTCTTTTACAAGACAAATATTAGGGGAAATACTTCAGCAGAAAGTGCTTCCAAAATACGTGACTTACAAAAATACCATATTTTTTAAAAAAAATAAAAGACAGAGCATGACAAAAAGAGATAAACAAAGAACTTTTTTTTTCTCCTGTATTATCTTAATCTGAAGGATAGAACTTAACTTTGGATCACAGTCAAAGTACTTCTACCAAGCTTGCTAAACTTTCACCAAAAATCCAATAGTCCAGTTATATTTTTACTGCAGTTTGCTGGCAAGTTCTCGAGTATTACAAACTATCTTCCCTACCATGCCAACAGCGGGATACATTTTAATACTCTGAGGAACCATATGCACTTTCCTTGGGATTTGTTAGCACAAGAAAAAAAGAAAAAGGTCGTTCTCATAAGTGAGCCTAATTTGCACATACAAGCTTGCAGCCAAGGAATATGTTTGTGTGCTATGACTTTTTTTTCCCCATCCCACTAAACATTTTTTTTCTTCGTTACTCAAGTTAAGCACACTTCATCTGTGATTTCAATTTGCCATTGAAAAAAGCGTATGTAAGATGAGCTGTAAAATTACAGGATCATAAAACGATGTAAATTTAAATGTCAAAATGTAAATGAAAAATGTATAGATATCTAAGAAGCATGTCACTGGAATTACATATTAGAGCTTTTTAAAAAAAACCAACACAACAGTACCACTACAATTCTAATACACAGTATTCTCAGCAATTTTCTTCACCTATCAACTTCCCTTTTGCCAGTTGGCAAACACTGCTTTTAGCATTGTTAGGTGACATTACAAAAAAACTTCAGAGACTTCATTTTCTCTCTTCACTAGACTACAGGGTAGCCAACTAGAACACTGGAACCTTTTGGTGCCTCTGTGTTTGTGCTCAGATGTCTCCTTTCTGGGGGGGAGGCCAGCCACAGTGGATCCCGATGTTTCTCAAAAGAAACGCAATTAGTATTTTGTGGTGACGTGTCAATGGTAAGTAATAAAGAAAAGACAGAAAATGAAGAAATTGGATTCTCCCTTAAAATCCAGTATCCGTTTCTCTGTTTTATTCTATCTTGGCCACTCGTTTCTCAAGAAAAAATAAAAATCATAGAGGTCTTCCCTCTCATGAAAAATTTCTGCAGAAACACGCAACCCTACTGTGAGGAAACTGAAAACACTTTGGAAAAAAGAAAGTAGAAACTGTACAAAAATCTCCAGACACAATGAACAGTCTGACCCAGAGGCAAGACATAATTCAGAAAAAAAGTCTGTATGCGCACTCCTGCCCATCTACACTGTTCCTTAATAGCCAAGCCTCTGGAGAGATGCCTATGTGGAAAGACAATTCTGAATCCACCATCTCCTGCCACAAACATTATTCAACCTCTCAGGATAAAACCACCCAAGAACACACATACTGGTTTTTATAACATGGATGATTATCCAGATAAATCTGCAAAAGCCAGTGATGAAGAAAGGCCATCAATATATATTGAGGCTCGCCTGACTTTTCCATCCAACCTGCTAGGCAATCTTTCAGTTCAATCCCCAAAAAAGTACTGAAGTACAACCCTAATTATAGTCTGATAACACTACAGCAAACTTTCTTCTAGATTTTATGCTTACCAGCTGCCTTAACTTTCCCAAATTTTAAAAACTGAAAGAACAAACCAAGTTATTTGCATACTCCAAATGTGCTCCACTCCAAAAGCAAAGTTGCAAGAGCTTTGCTGTGTCAGCAGAGCAGAGACCAGGCAGTGCCCTTCTCAGCCTCAACAAGCTCCCCAACTTACTTCCACTTTCACCACATTATAAACTAGAGAAGGGCAGGCTCTTGCTAGCAAGCCACAACAACAACAACAACAAACCACACACAAAACCGAAACAAACCCCAAAACTTTGAAATCAGTTATGAGTCTGGGTTCCTTTTCTTTCAGGACCAGGAGCAATAGAGTGAAGCAGATAAAAATCAAATGTGATCCTTCAGGTCCACTTTGGGATTTGCATGCTTTTGGAAGACAACTGTCCTCTCTACAGGAATACACTTTTACGCTACAAACCAGAATGATAGCACCATGGTGACACTTCTCAATAAGCAGGATAACTCTCAACAATAACATCTTTGGAGAGAGCCTCAGTTTTGCCCATCTTGGACAGAGAATAAACTTCAAATTACTGACAGCCTGCTATCTCACAGAGAAGGCTACATGGTTTAACTAACTTACACAGAGCAAAAATACAGAGAGAATGATGTTCATAAGCAAAAGTATTTCACGTTCTGAAACACTGCAAATACATACAGAAACATCCATTCATGAGAAGTCCTTTCTCTTCACGTACTGAAATCACTGCTTTGAAAACACAGAACTTCTGAGGGCACTTTAACACTATGGCAGGATCTAGAACGACGCATGCTAACTAAATTTAAGGACAACAGTAATTACTAGTTATATCACTGTGCAGAACATGAGATCAAGGTTTGTAGTCTTTAAGTAATCAGATTCTTATTCTCTAGATTTAATGACTGAAAATGATAATTCAACTGTCAAGGGTGCATCTGAAAGTTATAGATAAGTCGGAAATCTAAAAATAAGAACTTGTAAATGTTAATAGACTTTATATAGAAAATGTCAATCCTGGTGCAAACTCTCAACAAGTAAAGTTTAATTAGCTCCCCTTATTGACCTTTTTAGAATTGACTCCACGGAGCCTATTTTGATAAAAGAATAAAAACAGTGTATTCAGTCTTCATATTAGACAGAAATTTGGTGACTGTGTCAGAGGACATTGCTAATGCCATCTAGAGACTTGAATGACAATGTCATGATTTAATGTAAATGCTTCTTCCAGGCAATAAAAGGGAGGACAGACATGCTAATTCTTGGTGTTTCATCTGCTAACTTCAGTATTAAATTTACTAGAATATACTGTCCTTGGCCAGGGTTCCCGTGCACATTCACGTATTAGGACAATCCCTCTTTCAAAGACTCCACATTAAGATAACCCAAATATCCCACTGTCTTTAACTTATATTTGCAAGTTCTTACTACCATATGCGACAATGATTTTGTAGTACTGGTGTTCCAATCTTATCAGGCCTATTATGCTTGCAGAAGAATCAAGACACAACATTTTAAAACATTCTTTCTGTAAAATAATACAAGCGTATAACAGCATTTATATAAGATAACACCTAAACATGGAATATCTAAATTCTTTTTTGTCAGTCAATGATGCTGCATCTAGTTTACCAAACATGTCTTCAGTACGTTTATATCTACATAGATTATGCTTGTTATCCTTAAATGCAATAGCACTCATTAACATAGACACTCAGAATAGAGTTTTACTCTTGAATCATAGTCTCTTATTCATACCGCTGTAGTAAATATACAATGTGCTAATGCAAAAAGAACTTGTCTTGGGACTTTAATTCTTCCTATGATCATGATATTCCATCAGTTTGATGTGAAAAATCGTGTATAGTGAATAACTTCCCAGTTTTAGGACTGGGCAATTGAAGTTCTTCTGTCAGTCTCTTAGAATTATGTCTCTTTTTAGGGAAGTTTTCAATGTAACTTACGAGATGAACAGAGATGGGAACAAGTACTCCCTTGCTAACCTTGTATTTCCTTCCAATTTTGTGCAGAGTATCCGCATCCTGTAACTCCAGAGTGCTGAAGCCTGTATGATTGTACTTCTTTGCAGGACTGATTTAACTAAAGGATAAAGTACCATTAATAAAAGAAAATGAGCTCTTATCTCAAATAGCATGGACTTGATGCTTCTGGTACTCTCTTATTCTTCAGAATCTGCTACAATCCTACCATTAGTCTGCAGCTAAAAAGAAAACCAAGAACATCTGTTGCATTTTATTCTTTCGTTTGAGAGGGTACAATGACTATTGCAAGAATATATATACACAAGACTACAAACACAACATCAAGATTTCCTGAATGTTGAAGGTCCAGCCTATTTACTCTATTTATTTTTTTTTAAAAACAAAAAAGTTTCACACAGAGTTTTCTTGAAGGGTGAGATAGAGGGAAGGGAGTCAAACAACTTATTTAACTAGACATCACCAGGATATTGTCTTTGTAAATGATACGTAGTAAAGCACACAGCAACTCAAAATTAGATCTCTCTCAACACAATCTACACCTAATAAAAGAATCATAGTTAATGCAGCACCATATACACAATGGAATGTATATGTCTGGTGTGTAATAAAGGTAGCATTGCCACCGATACCAATAAGGTGCTGTTTTGGGGAATGTGATTCAGTGCCTAATTGATTTTTTTAAAATTATTATTATTGTTTTATTTTAGAAGTTAGATTTTTTTTTTCTGTCACCACTATCCTCAATCCTTAAGAAAGAATACAATACAGTTTAAGGTTAACAACTTCTTAACCTAGGCTACAGAGACTTTTTGGAGGGCATTGTAAAACACAATCTTGGCGGTTTCTGTGGTTGGACCAGAGCTCTGGGCTACTCTACCACTGACCTTTCTCCAGTGCAGCCTGCACCAGCGCTGGCTCCCAACATCCCCTTTTCTCGCCCACGCCATGTTGCTATTAACCTTGCTCCTCCTCACCGCAGCAGTTACTGCCACACATGCTAAAGTTCCTGTCCTTGCTCTTATAGTCCAAGGAGGGGGGACAAGACTGAAAGGAATGCAAAAGATAGAGGACAGAGCTAGGCTGGCGGCTGTGCCACAGGTCACAGCATCCATTGAAGCTGCTCTTGTGGCTGAGGTTATGTGTAGGTGTATTATCACCAACTCCTTCTCCAGAAACAGCCCAGCCCTGCATAAGCTAGGAATGGTGGAGGCGGCGGCGGTGGCTGGCTGCCGAAGCAATCTCCTATCTCATCTTGGAAAAGGTGGCAGTCATGTCAAACGGCATTAAGCCAATTAAGTTTTACAGTCAAAATGATTCCATCAAGCACATAGGGAAGGGAAAAAACATTGCACGCTAGAAAACAGTGAAAGGCAGAAACGTTAATTAACTCTTAAAATTGCATTCTTTTCTTATAGTAACCCTGGGAAGTAATTGACTGAGGTCCATCACTACTTCTTGTACCTCTCACATGAAATGAACAGAAAATGCCATATTTGAGTACATTCAGTTTCTGGCATCTCTTATGTTTTAGGGTAAAACTGAGCTTAAGAAAAGCTTTATTTTCCTTTTCCAATTAATATACCTTGTTTTCAACTGATTTAGAGGCATGTTTTCCCCCTTGGCTATTAAAGTTAATGAAAGACAACAGTTATTAATATTCTTTCAGTGGAAGGATCTGTCAACATAGGTTTTTGCTATTAACTAGGAACAATGAAACTCCAAAATTTCCCTAAATCTCCTCTGGAATTAAGTCCCAGAAGATGCAGAGCAAGAACACTTCAGCTAAAAATACTTGGTTTCTACTTTCACATATGTCTCCAAGGAGCACATTATCCTGGAAGAGCTCAAAAGCTATCCCTGGAGTGCTCAGTGCAAGCTAGTAACTGTTGTTAAGTCATTGTTCTGGGTTCTGATGAAGAAAGAGGATCAGAGCCACCACAGTGCTGGGTCACTCACTCCTATCATACCACCACAGGCAAGCTGAATAATCCTTCACAAAGCTATGGACGTATATAGGCACTATAAGCACTGAGCTCTCGCATGATTTCCATACCCATTTAATCATTTTGAATGCCTCTAGAACGTGTCCTCATGAATATCCAACAAGGGTCATGAATATCCAACAACGTTGGCTAATGTTACATGCTACTGCAGGTCAATGATCAGCAATCCCATTTCTGTGCAAAATAATTAAAATTTTAGAGACTGGGCAGCAGTTAAGTGTGTCCTTCATCATTACTGGTGACATGTGGGATGAGGTGATCTACTGCACTGTTCAAGGATTCAGGCGAATAGATTTTTTTCAGGGAGAGACCAAAACCTCCATTACCAGAAAGCATAGCTGATATTCACTGGCTTTCCTTACTTTCCTCCTTGAGAAGCCTGAATCCTGTTCACAAACTCCACCATTCATCAAGGCTTCTTATACTCAACCATACACAGAAAGCATAAATTCAGTTAGGTGTAGGGAACTACATACCACATCCTGAGTATCACCAGGCATCAACTGAAACGGTGACAACTGTTTTCTCTCTTACAAGAAAACAGAGCAAATTGAAGGATGAAGTATATCAGCAATAGCTAGAGAGCAGCGATACAAAACATTTGCTGACCCAGGGAAAACATTCAGCAACCTGGCCTATGAAGTGTTATCACCGTAACTTGCTTGCCATGTCAGTATAGCAGTGGCAGCATTAGTTTTGACTTTTTCTTTCCCAGGGCTACAAAGAATCACTTAAGCAAGTTGTTGTTCACAAGATGCTGCTTGGGGACCACAGCTGCAGGTCTTTAAAGTACTTTAAAGTCAGGTACTATAGGCAAACACCACTTAAGAAAGCGATGTTAAATAACTGCACCATTCAGAAAGGGCCACAATTGTTCTGGAATAAAACCACTTCTACTCTGTAAAAGAGTCTACACCCTATTCCGGAATAGCTTCTTGTGCTATACTTGTGCCAGTCAATTCTGTGTGTAGACAAAGCACTATTGCTAGGTAGGTTCCTAATGAAGAAAAAAAAAAAAAAAAACACCAACACCAAAAATCCACCACCAACAAAACACGCACATGGTCTAGTGTGTTAGTTTTATGTAAGGAGCAGGCCTTGTGAACAGGTCAGCTTTCCATTTAAGCAATCAATAGGCTGATCCTTCTGTCTCCTAGGTCAACGGCAAAGTATTGTATATTACTAGATGTACTATAGATTGCTATGTCAATTGCAAAGTACAACAGAAATTTTTCCTGCTGTCAAAAAGACTGAGCAGAATTTGGCTCAAAATTATTATTGAAAGTATCAATGAACGGGCTTATACTGTTTTTTCTTCAGCTATAGAGTCTACGTAAGTCTGAAGAGATGTTGAAAATAATTTAAAGTAAAGCTGTTTCAGATGAAAACAGAAGGCTGTTTTTTGAATTAAAAGGAAAAAATGCAACAAAACTGCAAGTGTACCATAATTTAGACTTCACCCTTTTTCCTACAGTCTTACAGAAACGCTTTTCTTCAGGGTAAAACCGGTCATTTTCCAGACCAAAACTATTTTTTTTCAAAGCAAGTCAAGAAACAGGATAACATGGATGCTGGCCATAATCTTAACAAGAAAATAAAGAGACTACTGTTTCTTCAAAATAAAGCTTGAATGTTTTTCTGAATCTTTTCAACAATTCCCCAGGGATGCCCTAGCTGCTGCACACATGGCAAGGGTAGCAATTAATTGTTCATATCATGTTATGAAAGTCTCATATGTCCAGAGATACACAGCATTTTCAAATGATTCATGGCAAAGTTGCTAACACAGTTTTGAAGTCCAATTCATCAGTCAAGACTTCCCTACCTCACTTCTCATTTTGCTATGGCTACATGAAAAGCTATGGCGTAAATCCATCCCCATTTGGAAGCTGCTTATTTGGTATATTTATGCCTAGCTACAAAAACTAGACTGAAGAGTTAGAGGATTTTGAACCACACTCAAAATAAAGGCATAAACACATTGAGAATACCTGGCACATTCCAACACTAGCGTAACTAAGTTATTTGTAAGTGTGGGGTTTTAAGCTTTACACAGTGAATTTTTTTGATAACTTGTGAAAGAGAATTTCATGTTGAGCTGTATGGCACTTCACAAATTAGAATGTAGCCATTTATTTCTCAGTTTTATGACCTTACACATTAATTGCAACGAGGTAGTGAAATTCCTGGTTTTCAGCTACACTGGCACAAGTATGACCTTCAAAAATTCGCATGAACTTCTGGAAGTGACTTGCTAGTATAAGCTACAAATTTTTCAATTGGTATCTCAAGTTATGATGACCAAGATCTCACTGCAGAACACACAGCAAGGAAACCACTTACCACTCAAAAAAAGAAAAAAGCTCCTACTGGCATTTTGAAAGGGAAAGTTCTGATGGTGCATTGCCACAACAGCTTCCTCAGCTCATGACCAAGAGCTTACTTCATTAACCCTATCTAGAGTACTTTCAGAGCAAAGTAACAAATTTATGCATTTACAAGGCACAGAAAAAACAAGCATCTCTTAAAAATGGGTATTTCTTTGTTCTAAACTTTAAACCTGGAGCAATGAATCCACAATTCAGTGGTCTCATTTGGAGTCAGTGAAGAAAACAGACTTATGAAATAAAACCATTTTCATAATTGTAAATAAAAATTACACAAGTTTAAAGAAATAAATGTGATACTTAAGATGTAGTTCCCCCAACACCACAAAGCCAAACAAAATTAAAACTTAAGAATTCACTTTAGACACCTGTATAAGTTTCGACACTGCACATTTACATTTCAGCTTCATTTGCTCACAATGTAAAAAAGGGGAAAAAAAATAGGAAAAAAAAATTAACAGCGCTGCTGATACAAAGCTACTGATCCCTTTTTATTTTCAGGATTTGTCCTAAAGCTGTTTGGACTGTAAGTTACTGAAGACTCTGTAGCGCAACACCCAGTAAGTGGGTCCTGAACATTAGTTAAGATTTATAGTAGGTGACTACCACTGCTGCTACACACACTTTTGGTTTGTCCTCCTTTATTCTACTCCCCAATTCCTTGTCTCCCCCCTCGTAGCACAGGATGTAAACACAAAGGCAAGTTACTAAGAGTTAAAAAGTTACTACTCAGCCAAGCTGTGATTCCTATCCGCTCTTAGCCTGAGGCAAATCCAAGATAATTAGGCTCAGGTTAACCTGCAATGAGAAAAGGTCAAGCTACATTGCATTATTTTGCATTTGCTTTGGGCTAGGTGAATGCACATTATTCAGTGTTCACAGCTCATCTTATGAGCAGTAACCTGACTGCACACCCTTTATAAACAATTCTGTTTTTAAGACTCAATCACGTGTGTTGAGATAATGTTGTACAGTCACAGTATGCTACCACCGGCAACACAAAGGACAGATCCTGAAAATTTAGCACATGGTTTTGCTTTTGTGATCCCCCACAAAAGTAAAAAAAAAAAAAAAAATCACTATTGTGCAGCTGAAGGCATGTTAAAAGCATGGAAGGAATTTACAGAATTTTCACTACAAGGGCCCCTGTGAGTCTGTGTTTAATATCTACTCACCTTTTTTCCTGTAGGATTTTAATTTTTTTTTTGGTTAAATAGGATACAAAAATGACAACATTTTTCTAAGTGTAGATTACCATTTAAAGTGAGATATTCCTACAACCTGCACCCAAATGAATACCCAAATTAATTTCATGACAGCTTGGAAAGATCCAGTTACTTACAGAGAACAGAATTTTTTCCACAAAAGTATCTTTCAACTCTACTAGAGCCAAATGTCCATTTTATAAGTGTTTTAATCTATACGGATCCATGCATGTCTTTGGACTTATCAAGACAAGCAAAGTAGTCCACAATACGGAAAATCTCCTCTGGTCCTGGTCAGAGC
The DNA here is from genome assembly GCA_013398915.1 of Dromas ardeola. Classification (NCBI taxonomy): domain Eukaryota; kingdom Metazoa; phylum Chordata; class Aves; order Charadriiformes; family Dromadidae; genus Dromas; species Dromas ardeola. The sequence continues at coordinate 65,387 of VYZM01015469.1, forward strand.
TCTTCACTTTTCCCTTTTGGAAAGCTGTTGCAGAAACCTTTTAAACAATATGCAACTGTTGAACGGTGGAAGGTCCTGAATGGGAAGGGAAGATGAATGGAAAGAGAGAAAAAAAAAAGGTGAGAGAAGAAAAGATGTCCTAAAGGTGTTGATTCCTCCTCTCCAAAAGGCACTTGACTTCCCACGGAAGTTATCTCTTTTCTCAGAGATGCAGCAAAGCACCATCCCATCAGGCCACAACTCTCCTGTAGAGGGTCTCCTGGAGGGTTTTACAGAAAGTAAGAGGAAATGGGAATGCCTCAATTTACATTTTAACTAGGAATCCATACAGGGAAAGCTCCCTGTTCTCTCTGGCTCCAGGGCTTTTCTTGACTCCTGGCCACAGAGCAATCTTCCACTTTTTATCAGCTGGTGCTT
>VYZM01015469.1:66019-104066 GCA_013398915.1 Dromas ardeola
AGGAAAAAAGAGCAGCTAGTTAATTCTTTAACAAGAAAAGACAAAGAGGGGAGAAAAGGCTCAAAGAAGCTAGAAGATGAAACCAAAACCCTGAACACAGAATTTTCATGGTCCAGACAGGCTCTTGCACTGCCATGAAAGAAAGAATAATTGTTTTTTGTCAAATTATCTTGGGAGGGTTAAAGAGAAAAAAAGAAAATCTTCTGTCTCCTTCTATGCTCTTTCTCTTGAATAGAAATATCAAAATGTTGACTACTTAAGCCTCAAGGACATAAGCACCCTACTGTATGGATTTTTTTAAATGTCACTTTATTCACTGCAATCCAAGCACAGAACAAATGATGACTATACATGCACAGCTAACTTACAAAACTAATTATCAGTCCTAATAACCTCTACAGCAACCCTCTGAAGTTCTTGCATATAAAAGGACATAGAAAGAAAAACATTCACACAAATACCTTAGCATAAATTTGGTGCCCTGCTAATATAAAAGTTTTCAATAGCTGTAAAAATACTATCCTGAGAAGTGTTTTAAGTTTTGCTCTTTGGTTTGCCCAGTAGGTTCATATCTTAATAACTGACATGATGTGACAGACATTCAGCACGACGCATGAGGATTTAACTACGCCATTCCCATTGTGAACAGGAACTCATTGTTGCACTCTTGCAGGCTGCACTGAAAACCTTCCCCACCGTGTCATTGTGAGGGACTAATCATGTCACTTAAAACCGAGAGGAAAGCTCTTCTAATCGAGGATCAACTTTGGCATCTGCTTTTACTCTTTCTTGCTAATGCTAACCTTGCTTTTCGGTGCACATGCATTCATAGGCAAATTCTTTTTGAAGAAAATCATTCAAATTAGAGAACTTGGGCCAAAAGTACATACATTTTCATTACAAGAACTTGCCTAATGGAATTATTCTCTTCTCCACAGGAGAATTATCGAGAGAGTGCTTATATACATATACATTCAGTTAAAGAACAGTACACGACACTTCATTTAGCATCCACCTTTAAACAATGAAACATCATCTGCTCTGTCCAAACTGCTACACTGATCTCAAACTGTTTATGATTCCTACTTAGTTCTCAATAAGCAACAGCAAATAAATACTAATTAGACTTTTAAAAGACCTGAATGGACAATTTTTTTTTTTTTATGAAGCAGAACTGATGTCACAACTACAACCTGCTGTTTGAGACTTTTCTTAACCCCTGCATGCTTTCTGAACACCAATAATACTCTAAACCCAGACAGAATCAAAACAAACAGGACACAAATGACAAGGCAAGCCAGCACTATCCTACAGATTAAAATACTACTGTTACAAGAAATGGACTGATGCTTCTGTATGGAAACACCTCATTCCAGATACTCTCGTATGAGCAGACTCTTCTCTTTCAAATGTGAAACCAAGTGCCCAATGGTAACCTTCCCATAATTTGTTCATTTAGCATCAGCACCATTTTCTACATGCCCTCGCTTCTTGATAATGTCTGATCTACATCAGAAGTTCCTTTTCATATTTAAATTTTCATCAAAAAAACAGCAGAATAAAAAGGCATGGCATTCCTAGGAGAACTCAAGGCCAGGAGTCTACTTGTTTAATGTGCATCTTGACAAAGACTGTGCACATGCAATACAGCTATGTTTTTCTATTTGTTTTCTTTCCTCTGGTGGCTTGTAGGAGCAATAATTCACTTTAGAACTTTAGTTTTGGTCTGGCCCAAGCAAAGAACTGATTCAGAAGTTGCAAAATTCTTACAATTCTGAAACATAATGCCAGGTTAATCAGGCCAGAAAGGCACAGTGTTTCAGTCACATGCACATATAGTTCTACTACAGCTTTTTCGTTTTTTTAAACAAGCAAAGGCTTACTTACAAAGGAAGTCGTGAAAGAAAGGCCTTTGCCTCTTCCTATCCCTGATCTTGCTAGAGTGCTTCTTTCTTGCTTTCAGAAGATCATCAGAACAGCCTCATGAGTAAAGATACTTTTTCAGTGCTGAAGCCTCTTTACTAACCCACCTTCTGTTGTGCAAGTCTTGGTGTCCCTTCTGTGGTAGTGCATGTATCTGGGAAAAAAATCTCTTCTCCCAGGATTAAGAGAATCTCTCTTAATTCAGCTTTTCACAAGACAAAAGTACAGGACCAACCCTTTATGCCTGACTTACCATCGTATGTCTGATCTCCACTTCTGCAAAGCCCTCAATGGACCTCTGATCTCCCTTTGAAATCTTTCCCTCCCATATCCACTTTCCTACACTGATCCAAGGACTTCTTCAAATAAAGTGAATTTTAGAGTTTCACACAGTTTTAGCTGAAGTAATGATGCCTGTAGACCTGAAACACTGTCAGCATGCATCATTCACCCCACTCCTGCACAGCTCCTCAAAAAGACATCCATCGAACTTATTTTAGTAACATAGCACAGGATGCCACAGATTGTGCTTTCTGAAGCATTCACTTCCCTATGCTCATTATAAAGCCTGTCCACAGCAACAAGCTCAGATACAGACACTGACACAGTAAAAATTAACTCCTGCTAGACATGTAAACACACAGGCTGAAATTTTTGTCCCAAGTCCAAGACGCTCCAAAAATTTACATGATTAACTTTCTGTGTACAACACAGACCTATCAGAAAACTGCCCAATGCAGGTTGAAGAAGTCCTTAGTCCTAAAAGTAGCTACCTCTCTGGCGACAGATCAGTCCCAGAGGATGTTCTGCCACATATGATTTTCACCCCAAAGGGCTCTGGTATGCCAGAAAGCACAGCAAGCAGACACAGCCTTCCCCTTGCAGCATCCTGCAGCTTTTCGTGCATGCGGAACCCCAGCCAGCAAGCACCCTGAAGATTATGGACAAATACCTTCACTTGCTGTTCCACAGAAAGGGAGATCAGATTCAACTTGTGGCAGCCAGTGATGTTGAGATGACACACAACAAGACCCTAAACCAGCTGGAGCTTCTAAGGAACTGCAGCCTTCATGCCCAGGAGTATCACATTACAACGGTCCGGAGGAAAGTGATGAATAGGTAAGTAATTGAGATCAGGTCAGCTTCTGACAAGGGGAGAGTTTCCCCATCAGCAAGAGGCAAGAAAAAACATTCTTTGGGAATGCTAAGCTCCCACAGAACAGATGGGAGCACTCCCAGATGTCTTGCTGAAGCCACATGCCAAACAGTAAGTATGTACACTTAACCAATGGCAACCTCGTGGGGCTTAACAATATTCCAGATACCATCACCATTATCACCTCCATCTTACCCACATTTCATTTCAGCTTACACTCCTCCCTCTCACAAAACCCTAACTTTGATTCTTCTTGGTTGTTATTTATATCCTTTTCATGTATACATCATTTGCCTACTCAACTTGCCTGCTGGTCTGTGGAGAAAATAATTCTTTTCTCATACCACAAAAGAAAGAGACCTAGCAAGGGAGCTGCAGATTTACATCATTATTTCTGATATGCACCTGTATATAAATGCCAACGGAAGGAATATTAGGAAAATATTTAGGGTCCATTATTCCTCTCTGAGGACACAGCTTTCAAGAAGGAAGCAGAGCCAAAGGGCCAGTCACCCCCAAAATGGTTCATAGTGAATGTATGATTTTAAGTAATTGGTATTTCTTTCAAGAAGTCTAAAGAAAGAAAGCTTGGTTAAGCCACCTGCTATTGCAGAAGCAGAAAACAAAATGTGTGGAGAAACCTCAAGACACAGTGTGTTCCCTACCCAACAAACCTGATGCCACTCACCAGCTGAAACCAAATTGACATATACATTGTTATGAAACCCAGAGTGACAAAGAAATCATGTTTCATCAGGTTTTGTTGGAGGTGACACTTTCTTGTTTTCTTATCAGACACTACAAACTGCCACCCAAATTTCCATTCCCCTACCTTCCCTGCCAGTTCCAGTGGTAAACCTGCAGATGGCACTAGGGGCTAAGAAATTTCTTTCCTACTTTTCTTGTCGGAGGCCTTTTACACTTCGTTCTTTTCATGTTCACTGAACTGTACTATAGAACTCGTCTTTTAAGCAACTTGGTTACTTCAAATCTACAAAATTTATGTTGTCCTCCTGCTGCACCATTCAGATCCCTTCAAAAGTTTCAGAAAAAAAAAAAATCTTTATTCATCAAATATAAGGCATTTGTAATAAACAATATAAAATAATGGATGGCTAACACCGTTACCTTAATTAAAATGGCACATTTTACAGAGGAAAAAACCCCCATTATCTACATGCAAAGTTGAATAACAAATAAGTTCATGTAGCAGGCAAAAACGTGACTTTAAACTTAGGATGGTATCATGTTGCTCCTTTGAGATACCCAGAAGCTGAATTCATTCAATCTTCATCTTTCACATGTTTTATGAAGCTATTCCTATAAAATTTAAAATTCACTGTTCCTGTAATCATCTGTGACTTGATTATCTCACAGGATGCAGCAGACTCATCTGAATTGGAAAGATGCTTTTCTTCTTGCTCAGTGCACCTTTTTTATCTAGACAGATGGTACAGCAGTTTCAGAGCAGAGAGTTAAGTATCTGACAAACAGCTGGAAGATTTTAAGCATCCCACTTACCCTGTCTGGGAGGATAGCCATTCTCATCTCAGCTTATCTGAGATTCTTCACACAAGGTATTTAAAAAAAAATAGCATTGAAACACATTTAGTTCCTAAGGCAACTCAAACTTCAGAAAACATAGAGCTGACTGGGCATGACCTTGGCTATACTTAAGAGGTAAATAGACCTGTAATCTTCTCTTTTTACGGCCAAGACAAAACTAGTTAAAATATTCAAGGTATATTTGACATCTATTCACCTCACAAGGCTAGACAGCATAAGAAATACAAATAAAACCTTTCCAACACTGAGCTCTGTATTAAGATGAAATAGAGAAGGATCGCTCCTGACAGCCACCTACAAGGAATGCCAACAGCTGTGCTCCCCAACTAACTCGATTCTGAAGTGAAGGGGTAAAAAGAAAATCTAGACACATGCCTGATTTCATGGCTTGATAGCACTCTTTCTGCCCGTTTGTAGGACTACATTGATAAATGAAACCAACCTGTAGTAACAGCAAAGGAGGACTACAATATGCAATATTCTGGAATCAAGGAGAGAAACTGAGAATTGTTAAAGCTAAAGGAGAAATGGCAGAGAACTAGAGGAACCACATGATGTACTGCAGAATTTAGAAGCTCAGATGCTACTTCAGACAACAGGGCAAGAGCGTCCTTACAGACTGCTGACACAAAAAGGGAGGCCATAACTTCTCCACAACAAAGCAGCCTCACTAAGGAACCTAAGTATCATTTGTTGTGAGAGTACACTTTAAACTACCTCCACCAGTGAATCAGACCAGCCCAACAGAAAACAAACCCAAAATGACAACAACATCCGTTTTTCTCTTTTCCCAGATTAACAAGTTACAGTAGTTGACAGAATGGGAAACATCAACACTACTGCCAGTGCACAGGAGGGGTAGACCTGCACAGGCAAGAGCAGGGAAGAGAAGAGAGTGAGCAGGGAAGAGAAGAGTGTGATCTCTCCCTTCCAACAGCAATAGCCATCAGACCAACTCAGCTGCTTGTGAAACCACAATGCAGGACCCCTCTGGCCAATTCTGCCGCTTCCACTCAACATAATGAGCCTTAAGCCACATGGTGAAACTATCCTACTGCATCACTTAGCAGCCAGCCAAAACAAAAAGATTTCTTGCATGCTTTCTGAACTAAAATACGTAATATATCCAGAAAGATTTTCAGTTAAGTTAATAAAGCTGTTTATCTCCAATTTTTCCCTGAATCATTAAAAATTCAAGTATTTAGAAGCTCACAAAAGTATTAGTCATCTTCTTGTAGGTGCAAAGATTTTTCTTTTCCTTACACCTTAAAAACTGTCTTCCCCAAAAGAGGCAATTAAAACTCAAACAACAATAATACGGCAATAATAAATACATCTTAGGTACTAATCCTATACAGAACAAATGTTCTTGATACTAAATTGAGAAAAGAAAAAAACCAACCATTTGGTTCGATTTATTTCTGAACTCTGGTGACTATATGGGTGTATAACTTCTGACACAGTAGTCTGATACAAACCTAATTTTCCACAATATTCCTCAATTTCAGTACATCTTTCACTTGTCCACCAGGAAAAGGAGATTCACACTTCTTCGGGATTTTCTTGCTCTCTCTCATTTTGTTAACAGGGTTTCTTTTCCTCCATAGAGCTCTTTTGAACAACAAGACTGAGAAGCAAGAATGCAATGACTAAGTCAACAGGAGTAAAACTTTCCAGAGCCCACTATAACTGAAACTTCCCTTGCCAAAGGAAAAGATTTGCAGAGTTTTAATACCTCTATTACAGAGATTCAGATTGCAAGAGCTGTTACAAGCATCAATACAAGATTTCAGATGAACTATTAAATCCCTCAGCAAATCATGAAACTAAAATTAAAGTTACTTCACTACAAAATGGAAAGCTATTACACTAAATTTTTGTAAGTCCCAACAGAATAGGAAAGCACTTCCTATTCCTGTGTCCAAATACATCTGCAGTAAGCTAACGTTTGGTCACTTGCACTCTCAGACACCACCATCACTTCTGTATTACATCAAAGTCTTAATTAGTAAAGGTTCTCCTTCCCTGTAGTTCTTCTACTATATTATTCACAAAACTCTTCAATTAAAAAACGTCACTGAGTTTCTCTAGGTATCGTATGTTCCCTGAAGATTAGTATGAAAGTCGTTAAGTATTTCCAGTTTTACTTGACAGGTACACACTGATGCTGAAAAAAGGCTGTCAGATGACACATGCACAATACAGATGTGCACCGCAAGACAAATAAAGTTCATGAACTGCTGTCCATGAGGGGAGCTGCCAGCCCACTGAACTATGTCCTTCTGTTGTTTTCAATTTAAAGTGATTAAAACAACATACACAGTGCCTAGCTTTTAAAAGCACTACACAGCTGAAAATCTCTTGAAACCACTGGAACGCTCTGGACGCAAACTGGAATTGTTTCCTACATATCTCCAGCAGCCTCTCTGTGATCAGCCCTCAGAGCACACACACTCCACCTGACTCCTTTCGTCTGACTTCCGTAACGTACTTCTCCTACTTTTCCTTCTTGAAATCCGTGGGTTTCTTAGCTTTCTTGACTCCTTTCTCTCTCATTAGCTCTTTCTCTAGTAATTTAGTGGTAACGCTCCTATTCCCCACTTGCTAGGAATTCTGTCAGGACCCTTATCCTCTGCTTGAAAAGCTTCTTTGCCCCTGGCTTGGTACACTTGGTCCAAACTGCCTGGCATTCTTCTTGCCATTATCAAGCAATCAACTGAACCTTACTTTTGCCAAAATTGAGCTCCAAACTTCTTTCCCAGAAGCCCTCCTGCTTCTTTTCTCATTCTGTGAAAAATATTTCAGCTGTTAATTGAATGCAGTATAATTAACGGCAAACTAAAAAAGATAAATGTCACTTAAAAAAAAACCCCAAGCACAAAAAAACCAACCACAAAACAATGAATCCCAGCTCCTTTTCAACACTTTCATCAGCAAACAGAAGTCTGCATCTAGTGCATTCAGATCATTTGCCTCAGGCAAGCGAGACCTCTGCATGGTATGTCATCATTATTTTGCGCTTTAAAAATCATCAGTAGGGCGTACATCCTTAAAATAGCACAGAATATTGTTACCTGGAGATTACTTTCTGCCTCAGTCTAAAAATGTGTTAGGACCACTTGTGTATGAAGCAAATAAATAAATAAATAAATCAGGTTGGATGTCACTTTCTTTACATACGAAATAAACGAGGACTTTTTTTTTATTTTTTAGTATCACAGGATGCCAATAAAAAGTTCTCATTTACTTGGCATCATGAATTTCAACATTTTCTGTAAATAATTTTTCGCTATTTGACATCCCAAACTGCCACTGTATTTCAATATTCATAACTTAAGAGTTATATTGAATTTGTAACACCCAAAGCAATCTTGCATCATTTGTAGTAAAAAACAAACAAACAAAAAAGCATTTTCCAAGTTAACTGCCAGCAGTGTTTGAATGGAGGACTTCACAATAGCTGGTGATGGCAAAGATAAAAAATGGCAAAAATAAAATAAAATTAAAAAAAAAAAAACAAACCCTGCATTATTTCAATCGCAAAACTTCATGGACGAGTTCCAATCACTCACCTCCTAGGATACCCAACCACACTAAAAAAAACCCACAAAACCCAAACTTCACAAAATGCAATTATCCACATTTAAATTTTTCACAAACTTTTCTGCTAATATTCTATGTCTTGCACCCTGGCAAGCAGTGGCCCCAGGCCATTCTATGTTTTTCATATAATTTAGGTTGAAAGGAACCTTTAAGATCATCGAGGCCAACCATCAACCTAACACTGCCAAAACCACCACTAAACCATGTCCCTCAGCACCACGTCTACCCGTCTTTTAAATACGTACAGGGATGGATGTTCCACCACTTCCCTGAGCAGCCTGTTCCAATGCTTGATGACACTTTCGGTGAAGAAATTTTTCCTAATATCTGTTACACACATGTTGCAACCTCAAGGTATCCAGGGGTGTCTTCTTCAGACTGCCTTCCTCTGCCTATACTGCCGTTGTGGGAGTCCTGCACATAGGCATAACCAGGTTAGCTCAGGAAAATACGGAGCTAACATAAAGTTTGTAGACTGGGAGATAGTGATGTCAATATGTTTCTCCCAGGGTTCTGAGCCCACATCTCTAAATGGGGCTGCACACGGAAAGTTGCCAAGATTTGCCCAGAAAAAAAAGACTTGCTGACAGTCACGGAGGCAAAATGAAGAACCCAATCTCAGGCTCTTATGTGAGAGGCTAGTACCTTAACCATTGAATATTAGGGGAAGTAAGAAAAGAAAAAAAGGCATCCCAGAGACCACACAAAATTCCACAACTAAATTCATCTTACTTAGTATCCTGTCCTCAACAGGTATCAAAAATCAAAATACATAGGAAAATTTTGATTACAGGCAAACACTCTACTGTCTACCACTGTCTGCAAGCTTTGAAATATGGTATTCTGGAAGATTATTAGGAAACAAAAAATATTAAGATTTTAAAAAAGCATGAAGTATTTGAGGGGGATTTTAAAAACGACTGGTTTAGTGATGTCTCTCCCATAAGTTACTGCAAGAATGTTCTCACACAAAAGTCTTGTCTTAAGGCAATTTCCCCTCCCCTTTGATTCTGCTCTTCAACTAGCTTCCAAGAAAATTCTTTGAAGTGATTAACACAATTAAAGGCCCAATGATGAAAGTGAACTTTAAAAAAAAAGTTTAATCACTAAACTCTTTATCCTACTTTATTTTATGCATGTATCTTTTATCATAACTTAAGATACTGCAAAATAAATTGCAGCTTGGCTGCAATAGCCACACAAGGGAAAACACAGTTTAGGTTTGTTATTTCCTCTTTTTCACAAGTCAGGCTCAGTTTAAACGCATGCCAAATATGAGCCAAATTTACCACACCTTCAACAAGTAATCATACTCGAGAACAGGAAAATAAGCATTGGTTCACTCCCCACAGTCCATAAGCAACTGATAAGCTTACCTTGCTATATACAGTTTTTTTTTTTATATATATATATATATATACACACACATACACAAGAAATAGTTAAACCAAGGGGAATACCTACTGAAATCAGGATACAATATTAACACCAATAAACCTGCCTCTGTATTTTGCCCGTTGTCTAGAAAATTTTCTTATATGCTGTTATCAGTGCCTCATTTAGTTTTACGTTAAATTTCTGCAGTCCTCAACAACTTCCCAAAGCAATACATTTCAATGGCTCTTAATCTTTCTCTTCTACAGCTGACAGGAAAATATGTTCCTGGTGGTATCTTTTAATTGTCCAAGTTGTTCCCTGAAATGCTGGACACAGACCAGAAATCAAAAGCAAAACAGCAGTCCTGTTCAACAGAGCAGCATAGAACAGCCCATTAGAGAATTATGCAGCAAATATTATCCTTCTCCACTGCTAATATAGTAAAAGCTCCTCAGGGAAGAGCTTAACTCACCTGTAACTTAATTTAAAATTTAAAGATTTAAAGCCCCAAGTAATTAATTAAAATAATCTAGATCTCTCATGAAAGAACAATTCATCATTCACAGGGGAGGGAAGAATTTAAAAGTATTCACATCAACAAATGATGACATTTTTGAGGTAATCTAATGAAAAACTCCATTTTGAAAGAAAATAACATCAGGTATGGAAACACTTCTTTTCACCATAACCAGCCTGCAGGTTTCTGCCTTCTGTGTCTCAGTAATAAAAATAAATAAATAAATAAATAAATAATCAATTGATGGTTTGTGAATTCATGAAGATCATAAATAGGGAATTTAGAGTTAAAAAAAGAGCTAGCTCTATTTCTCCCTCTAACTCTCTTTCTAGAGCTAGACCAGCTCTGAAAGGTTTATTTAGCACTCAGCAAAGAAGGAAAGGATTTCTCATTCTTGATATAGAAGTGTAAAAACATCTCCAAATTACTCATAATAAGGCAAGGGTTAAACGTATATAAGGTTTGAGCATCTGCTGTCTTTAACAATACATGTTTGGAGGTAGAAAACAGATAAAACTTGCACATAATCACTTCCCAAAGTGGTTTTTTTTGATGGGTTTGGTGTTTTGTTTTGGTTTTTTTCAATGTGAAGTGTACAACTACACTCTCTCAGTAATTAGCAACACCATTCCCAGGCTTCATGTGTTTGCATTACATTCTATAGCATGGCAATACTAATTCCATGTAGATTTAAAGTGTTAATGTCATCTTCAGTCTTCTTCAATGTATTTTCTTGCTTTCCTAATAATTATACTCATAAGAAGGGCTTCTATTTGTTTTTCTTCAGATTTAACACATGGGGTACAAATCTTTAAAGCATAAAGATACTATTTGATACAACAGCAGAGACTTTTGCTTTCAAATTCCTTTGAAAAACAGACTGAACAATGTTTCATGAGGTCTAGTGACAGTAGTTGGTAAGCATTTAAGTTATTTGTGAGCTTAAACAGATTTTCTTCACATTCTCAGGACAATACTTCTTCCCCTCTGTAACACTCACTATTGTGGTCCCTTTCCTACCACTCCATTTATCATAGCCAGAGAAAATCAGGAAAAAGGCTTAAATGGCACATTTCCTAAGGCATACCGGTGTGTACATGCTTCCCAAACTGCTCAGTAAGTAAGACTTGTTTACACCGAGCTTCACCACATGAGAACATGAAAACACCTTTCAATATTTAACACCTACATGCACACCAAGGTAATCTGAAGCAGTGGTACCACCCAGGGACAATAGATTAGTCCAGACTTGGTATTTCCAGCAAGTAAGTCACCTGGCAATTACAACAAAAGAGGGGAAAGAGAGGGGAACAATTCTTGTTGTGAAGACACCTCATCTTCTGGTTACAATGCACGTTTAATTCTTAGCAGTTGTCTGGGAAAGGTTTTTTTGATAAATGGACTATTAGAAAGATGGTATATCTGAAAGAACGCTGTGGACTGAGGACGAGACCTGTCAAAATTAGAAATCAAAGTTCTCAAATGAAAATGTATTTAAAGGAGCGAACTGCATGCACTAACCCTATAAAGCAGAACATCTGTGCAAGCAGAGCAAGATACAACCCATTTCTGGGTCCACACAGTGCTATGCTGCCAACCATTTACATTCACGCAGTTATTAGACATGCGCTGTGGTCGCAAGCTGAATCCTTACAATAGATCTCCATGGTCTCAACTGGCACTCGGGTGAGAAGACATGGGGAGCGAGCCTGCCTCACCGCCCAGGCGGCTCCTCCCGGCTCAGGGCCCGGTGTGCATGCCAGGCAGGAGAGGGATGCACGTACACCCGCTGCAAGTCTCACCTTGGTGCATCTGGGATGCACTGAAACTTCACACTGCAGGCTGGCATCCGTGTGTTAATTAAAAAAAAAACCAAAACCAACAAAACACACCACACAACCTCTTGAAGTTTCATTCATAATGTTCTGCTACTAAAGCTTAATTGTTCTCTGGCAAGCCCTGGTAAAAGACCCAAAAGATTCAATGGGACTCCTAAAGAGTTAAAAGTAGAAAAGCAAAAGAGCAGATGAACACTTAGTTTTGTTTTTTGTTTTTTTTTTTTTGTTTTTTTTTTTTTTTTTTTAAAGAAAATCAAAACAGGAAAATCTAACAAAACTTCAGCTCTTTCAAAGTGTCACAGGAACAAGGATGGCCAAAAAAATATATTCTCCCCTCACACTATCTGTTAGGACGTAACTTCCGCCTCCCCAAAATCCACAGGCAGCAATATGATCCCAAGTGATTCACAAGCAAAAAAACAAGCCTACGTTTCTGTTGCTATAATATAACACATAATAGTCTTTTTTCCTCTGATGTCATTTTTATAACATTATTTTGGAATTTGACTATTTTAAAACTTGGTTGCTACGACACATTATAGTTGTTACACAGATTCACTTCCTACTTTCCAACTGGCAAGACTATTTGTTTCAGTTTTATGAAGTTATATTATGGACAAAAGACACATAAAATATACTGTAAATTCTAATAGTAGAAACTCCTTTAATGCCTTCCATTCCTTGAGTAAATGCCTATTGGAAGAAGGGCTTCCCCCACAATTACCCTAAAGGTCTCCGTATTTCCAGCTTCCACAAGTCTTCTGAGCCTTAACTCTGAAAACGGTCTTTTTGCATTATTACTCCTACTGATAGATGACATCTGATTTCTTGCAGAGACTGTCAATGACTCCCATACTATCTAAACTTACAAATAATCAGAAAGTGGCAAATTCTTCCTGTGGACAATAAAACAAGAAGTATACACCCTCCCCACTATTTCTGGCTCTAAAAAGTGGGGATCAAGAACAGACGATGAATTGATCTCTCAGCCCTTTACACTTCAGCTTCACCTCCACAAGGCAACGCAGGTTTGTGAAGGACGTGTTTTTCCTGTATATTAATTATTGAAATATGTCATACCAGACAGATTCACATTCAGAAGTCAAATTCTAAAAGAACAATCCAAATATGAACTTCATATTGTAGCATTAACATCACTGAAATCCCTTTAAAATACGCACACAGTATACCTTCATCTTCACAAACAACAGTAAATGCAACACACAGAAACGGGAAGGTTACCGGGATCAAAAACTTTCCCCTGTATAACAAACATGCATGCAGGCTGCACTGATATATCATAGGAACCTGTACTTTCTAGCCTGTGAAAATAGATGACTATTCATAATATGAAAACATGGGGGCTCTGACATGTTCAGTCTCAAAGCTCAACACTAATTTGACGTGAACACAGTGCATATTTGGGAAAAAAAAAATCACTAACAAACATATATATATATATATTTTTTTTTTCCACTTGTGATCACAAAGCTTTGCCTCGTGTATTTGACCTAACAAGTATTCCATTTAGCTCTTCACAACTTGAACTTTCTGTTAAGTTTGATTAAAAGCAGTCTTACCAAATCAACTCATTATGGTGCTTCTGCTACTGGCTAATCATTCAGATGACAACCAGACACAAAGCGTGTTGGCACAGACCATTACCCTCAAATTGCCTTAATCAGGACTACGCATTTGCAGGACGGGTCTACACAAGCACATCCTGTTACAGACCCAGACCTACTTTGTGACTAAAATACAGACTTTTTTTTTTTTTTAAAAGGTGCAACATGTAATCTATTTCAAGGACCAGTGACAGCATATAGATGCATTAATTTTTTAACTACAATTATTTTGTGGGGTGTGATGAACAGGCAGTTAATGAAAAAGATGGCTGTCATTCCAGCAAGTTTGCACGTTGAGTGTGAAAGTCTAGGAAAAAAATAATGGAAGTTGTTAGGAAGAATGGTTTTGTTTGGTTTTTTTAAAGAGTTCAAATTCTATAATTTTGAAATAATTTTGAGCATATTAGTGGCAGGTATGAAGCCAATCAATTCATGTTTATAGGACTGTTTAAGTAACAAATAATAAAAAAAAAAAATATCTACTTGATCTCGATGAAAGCTCCTTCTAAAGGCAGTACTTTTTGAAACAAATTAGAGGTAGAAGCTATAGGGTTTGCTTGTTCATGTTTTTTTAACTAGAAAAATAAAAGCTGAATCAGTAGTTCCTAGGTATGACTTCTTTCCCTAGCTGGGAAGAAGTCAAGGGGAACAAAACAAACTAGATGTTTACTATACACCTTCGTTCTATTAAGAAACAGAGGATTACCTGTAAGCCTTTCTTTGGTTTTCCCCAAAATGGAAGAGCGGCTACAGAGAAGAATCAACTACTGCTATTCTGAAGAAAGGAACTGGAGGAACAAGAAAGCAAAATGTGAACAACCATCACATGTAATTTAAGTGGGAAAAAAAATAAGAAAGATGAATGTCGAAGCTGGAGCCCCTCACGCTTCTTTAGGTATAGCTGAGGATTGAAGAAAAGATGACTGCGGCTCACCTGAAGAACCTCCAGCAGGCTGAACAGGTCCTAGAGTTTCCCAGTTAAGTCAGGTATTGAGTCAAATTTCTAAGCCCTATCATTATTAGTAAAATCTAGCTAGTTCACAGCATGTGTTTGATAAAAGCTCATGTATAATGAGTCTCACCAGTTTTTCCCATATCATCATTTTTTCTTTCCTTAAATGAATCTTTCACACACAGCAAGGGAGAAGAAAAAAAATTAAGCTAAAGCAATTGTCAATGCCAGTGAATTGGCAGGGACAATTCAAGGACAGCAAAGCAGCTGCTACAGATTTTAAACTTAATTTTTGTAATAGATCCAACTTTTAAATTCATGGTGTTCCTTTATAGTCTGTCAGGTTTTTCTCTAGCAGTAGTTCCTTTAGGGCAAGCACTGCAGACAGTCTGCCTACCCTGAGGGAAACGAAGACATTCAGATGTGGGGTAAAGGAAAGATATTAATAATTTAAGACAATGGTCTGCCACCCCGAGGAGAAAGCAACAGTGTTAAGTACAGAACTATCTGACTCCTGAGCTTAGGTTTGTCCTTTGTGAACTTTGTATTTTCCTGAAGAGATTTACAAAGTGCTGTAGAGGATACAGTGGTACCCATGGATTTTGGAGGAGTTCTGAAAATGCTCATGGTGATTTGTTAATGGGGTCTCCCGCCACTGCCAGGGCCTCCAAAGCAAGGAGAGAAGTCAACTGGGAGACAGCATCAACAAAAAGGCAGCGGAGGGGGGAAATATCTTGAGTAGTGGAGAACGCTTTTTGCAAGCTACAAAATATAGCCCTCAGAAAGAGTAAAAGGCCTAGGAAAAGTATTTTTTTCCTTATTCTTGTAAGACAAGAAAGTTAACTTGTCACAGCCAAATAGAAGATTCACTGAATGAAAACCATTTCTAGTGACCCAAATATGAATTTTGGTTACTCTATGACATCAGTTCTCATTTGCACTTTATATATATAGGCATATTTGGTAACCCTCTTCTGGGTTACAGAAATAATAATTTTGAAACTGTTTCCATTTATTCAGGTACTCTTTTCCTATGTAGAGCAAACATTGACATAACAGTCATTCACTGGTACATTAAACTTGGTATTCAATAGTCACATGTGTTACAAATCAATTGTACTTGAAAGCAGAAAAGAACAGATGTGAACTTTAAAAATTACCTGTATTTTAAAAAGATGCTTAGGCTACTGTGTGCCTAAAGTACAACCAAGTTTGCTCTAGGTGTGGTATACGATGTCCTTTCAAGACTGACTGGCCCTTGGATCTGTTCATTATATGTTCTTTTTCACATGCTTGAAACCCAAGCTTAAGAAAACCCAAGGTCTTTCAACTAATCACAATGAGTTGCACGTGAAATTCTGCTGAAATCTTCAGACTCATGTTCCCTATAAAACATACTAGAAATTATCAATGTCAGGACTGCATATGAATTTTCATTGTAAATAATTCTATCAGAAAATCCCAAACAGCAACATCACCTACTGAATATACTTCAATTACTAAGACTTCATTTACTAAGACCGCCCTACATGCTGAAATAATACATTCCTCAAAATGCAATGTATTCAATCCAACACTGAATCCATGTTCTGGATTCAATAAATCCCTAGGTCCACACTGAAATCAGTCACCCACGCAGGAGGGCAAACACATGCCACACCTGAAGTTACAAGATATGCCTTACTGAACTAAGCCATTTCAAGCTGACAAGAGAAACAGAACTATTAGGAAACCAATGCTATCAGACATTTTAACCAAAAAGCACATAATCTTGAAGATACTCTGGATTGCATTTTATGTTCGGTGCTTAAAATGGCTACAGATCTACATGGAATGGGCTGCAACGAACAAAACCTGGTCTATTGAGGCTTTTTATTTCTGTAATAATCCAGAAAAACTGTAACTAAATCTACTTAAGCATTTATCACCAACAAACAATTCTGACAGACTAAAATATAATGATTCCTCCCACGTGCTAATGACAGAATGGCTGGAGCTAAATGGTATCCCATAATAATTTTACGTGTATGGAGTGTTCCATTTCATTTAGTGATGTTATAAAAGTGATGCATTGGCCATAACGTTTACTGTTTACAATCTGCAGCAAGCTATACCCTTCTCAAGGGAGATTAAATAATCAAGAAAACGTTATTCACGCTATGTATTTGAGAAAAGTAGATCACTGTGCCAATTACAGATTCTTTCCTATATTAAGAAGGATGTATGCTAGACTAGAAAGGAGGGGGAAAGAGAAGAGAGAAGACTGGAGATTTGTTTGCTTCCCAACTGAAAAAGAGGTCATACGTTCATGCGTTGAAAAAATCTTCCTTTAGTCCAACAAAGTCTGAAGAGCAAAAAAACGTAAATGTTAGTTTTGAGTAGCTGCTGAAAACACTTCATTATAGGGAAAGAAAACTGAAAGCTCTGAAGAACCATACAGTGACTCACAGGAATACAAACAGAAAGATCCAGAAGTAGTCAGATTTCCAGAGTATCCATTAGAGGTAAATATTTTAATGATAGCATTTGTTTAAAGTATTCTTTATTAATATTGCTTATGCACCATTTTCCACTCAAAGATCACAGTGATTGATACAGGCTGTAATGAATGAAGTGTAACACCTCCAGAAAACAGATGCTACATTATTCATTTTACAGATAAGTAATTGCAAGTATGAAAAATTAAGTGACTTGCCCTAGTCAGAGCGCCAAAAGCACAGCTGTGAATATAATCCAGATATCCCAGCTTCCAATGATCTGTTAACCACTAAACATTAGACTTTCTAAAATGCAACGTGACCTTTCCCTCACATTTCACCCTCTTTCTAACAAGTCTGGCAAAGCTAGTACTGAGGATGTTCACTTCTGTGGCTGACTTTTAAAAAAACAAAAACTTAAAAAAAAAAAAAAGAAAAAAGATAAACTTGACTTTACCACAAGGATGACAGAACTCCAGATCCCTCACTGTAGGGCTCAGTTACCCGTCTCTGCCCTCACAAGAGCGGAGTCAGCAATCGCTCACAGATTTAAAGCTGCTGGCCAGGCACAGGCTTGGTAGGAGGTATCAGGGTCGCACATCATCCCAAAAGAACACCTGCTGCAGTCCTGATTCATGGCAGGCACTTACACCCAGGAGCTGCCACCGCCGCATCCAAACGAGAGGAAGAAATGGATGGGATCATCAGAGCAACGTATACTGCCCCAACAGCTGTTCCTCCACATGTCCTGGCTCACGTGGACAGTTATCTTTAAGCTGCCTTCTTTAAGGCTCTCCGCACAGGCTACGCATTGCAACAGCCTAGTGACCCAAAGCTTGGTAAAAGGTTAAAAACGCTCACCAGTACTCCTGTTACACTAAAGGCTTTCAATGTGGTGGCAATTACGTCTTATGCTGTCTCAGCTCAGAACCTATTCTGCGCAGATAAAGCAGAGGGGTTTCTGCCAATGCTTAAGTAACTCCTAATGGTCTAAGGAAGACTTCAAAGGCTAGTGAAGCCTTGGGACAAGAAGAGAGGGTAGACACAAAAACACTGATGACAAAATGCCACCAGTTAAAGAAGGTTAGAGAAAAAGTTAAAGAAAAATAATCTCACTTAGACCTGACAGCAAGCAATCAAAATTTGATTGTCACCACTCATAACCTCAAAAATAAATGAGTAGAAACTTGAGAAACAGCACGTGCAATTAATCAATTTTACTGCACAGATTTTTCAGATGTTCCCACAAACAGAAAAATCTCCTTAAGTGCTGGAGTACTTAATAGATGCATACAGTATTTATGCACTCACAGCCTGAAAGGTTAGAGTTGCAGAACATATCAATCACTTAAGTTTTTCAAAAAAATCACCAAAGAACATATTTTAGATACCCATGCTTTAAAATATTTGCCTGAACACACAACAGGTAACTTATGTTACTTTATAAGTATGGGTAATGAGCTAGAGATTTGAAACATGTATCTAGTTTTGAAAAAATCAAGACCTGTTTCCCAAACTGCTTAGTAAATCAGATCGTAGATCTCAGACCCATAATGAAAATCAATCACGTTTACAGTCAAATATACAACAGTAAAATTTCAGACAGAGATTTTTAAGATAGAACAAGGTCAAAATTCACCTTGTTGCAAAATCATACCATAAAACATAGTGAGGTACAATTTGTGCATTGCTACAGGTGTACTAAAACTTGTCAGCAGGAAATTAACTCTTCTTATAATACAAAGGTCAAGGCCATTAGAAATGCATCTGGAACAAAGCCTTTGGAAATACCAGGAAGCCAAATAAGAACATCCAAAATAAGGGCACACCGTTTTGGGTTTTTGTGAGTAAATACTGACTTGTTTCCAGCAAGACACATCAGGTTAGTAGTATAGTCTGAGATATACACAAATTAAAAAAATGAATTGATTCAATCCTGCTGACCCTGTGCATGATTATATTCCTACTGGTGTTCCACAAGCCACAGGCTTACAGAGTTATGCCCGAACCAGCCCACTTAAAGCAACAAAAAAACCACCACGCCACACATCGCAGCTCCACCACAAAACCTCCAACCACGCCCCAAAATACTGTATTTAAACTTAATTTACAAATAAACCAGCAACTACTACACATTGAACAAACTATCTAAAGCTAACGTTGAAGTCCCACTTCAGCATTGCGAGTCTCTGATACTTCTATGACTGCAGTGGAAGCTACAGAGCCCAAATTCATTGCACTTCAGTCCTCCTATTCCCTGTACTCCATTAACCGACCATAAAGTTGGATCCAAAGACAGAAAACCATTTTCTTCTTGTCCCTCCTCTTAAAAAAGAAAACCAAAAGTCTTTGCTAAGCTTACCATAATATCACAACCTGCATTTATAAACAATTCAATAAAATCCCCTCCACCAGCATTTTCTGAGGTTAGGCATTTTCCATTTTTATTAACAAATTGATTTGTTTCTTCCAGAAAAGTCTACTTAAAGCCAATATCTAAATCCCCCTCTCTGAAAATTATGTTTCTTTAAAAAGCTATGTTTGCCCCCTTTCCTCCTTTTGTTCACTCGAGACAACCAGATTTAGAGACAGAAAGCCTGAAAAACAAATCTTGTTTTTATATCATTACACCAGAATTGCAGAGTTGTGAAGGACCACTACACAGCTACAATTTATATTCTTTAAAAGAAAAGCAGAACACTTGTTTTGAACAAATGCTAATTTTTGTTTTACACCTGTTCAAAAATACTGTGCATATTAAACTTGGGTTCCATTAACATTGCTATATTTGTAGTCATAGCAAACACAGTTCAATCAAACAAAAACCATATGCGCACACACACACCAAAAAAAAAAAAGTGCCCCAAAACCCCAAACCCACAACCCAATGCTCTTGGAAAATTGCACTATTTATTTATTTATTTTGTTAAGCCTCTGGCATTTCATTGTTTAAAAAAAACACTGCTAATCAGTTCTTGTTTTACAGTCAAAGAAAACACTGCTCAACAATCCAAACTTCTGCTTATTGGCAGGAATGCAAGTCTTCCATCAGTTTGCCTTAAAAACGAAGGAGTGGCTAATCAGTTTAGCAACCCTAAAAATCTCAACAACATACAAAAACTCACAGCTCCCAGCTGGATATTCCAAAACAGAAAATGTTTTCTAAAGCTCTTAGTAACAAAACACACACTCCACAGCAGTGCCATTTTGAGCTTTTGAGTTGATTAGTTCCTCTGTTTTTTCCACTGGTTTCCTCACAATATAATCCTTAATATTAAAAAATATCTAACTGTTAGCGAAACAGCCATGTTTCTTCTATTACCAAGGAAATTTTTTTTGCACATTGCGTGGGGAAGGAAACTCATTCATCGCACGTGGCATTACAATGAAGTAACTTCCGAACGATGGCGGATAACTGAAGGAAAAACCTGTTGCGGCAAGGAAATGAAGATCCTGGAGCGGAGAGCTGACGGCCCACGCAAAACCTCACGGCTCACCGCAGGGTATCCCTAGGGACAGGCCAGTCGCGACACCTCCACGGCCGCTCCCGGCCACCCCACCTGCCACGGCCGAGTCGCCCACCCGCCCGACGCTGACCACCGCCAACCACCCGAGCACCAACTCCCCGCAGCCAACGGAGCCCCAAAACTTCCCACAAGTTCTGACAAGCCTCCCGAGGGCTGACGGCCGTTCCCACCGCGGAGGCCGCGGACGAGGCCTCAGCGCCCCCGGGACCCCTCAGCCGGGCGGGCCGGGTGCTTACCGGGCGGTGTCGAGCAGCGGGTGCTTGGTGCCCACCAGCTTGCGGACCTGCATGGCGATGTTACTGAGCTCGTCGCTCAGCAGGCACCGCAGGCTCATGAAGGACGTCGGGTACCCCACGATCTTCTCCGCCTCCGACACCACCTGGCTCCAAGGCGGACCGACCGACACCAGCCCCCGCAGGCCGCCGGCGCCGCGGCCCCCTCGCCGCAGCAGGGCACCCCACATCCCCCGTCCCCCCGGGGCGCCGGCTTCCTCGTCCGCTACAAGGAGCCCCACAGACTCAAACGTCCGCGGACAAGTTCCCTCTCCTCGCTCGACTGCTCCGCACCCCGCCGTCAGCGGGCGGCAGGACCGCACGGCAGCCGCCCTGCCTGCCCGCCTCCCCCCCGGCGGCGCGGCGGCGGCCGGAGCGGGCTCATTGTGCCCTGGGGGCAGCCATCTTGGGCGTCGCAAAACACGGCGGGCCGTAAAGCGAGGTCTCTTTCTTCCCCCTCCCACCCGGCTTCCTCGCCTGACGGCCGTGGCGGCTGGGCGCTGGTGCTGGAGGTGGGCGGTTGTGCGTAAGGGAGGTGGGCTCCTGCGGAAGGGCGTCTGTTGGCTACTGGCCACATTCCCCTCTTTTTCTTCAGCCTTAGCCTTTGCACTGGGCAAAGGGCCGCCACCTCTACCCCCCTGTTCTGTGCCTGTGGCCTCCCGGAGCGGTGTGCATGGGCCGGCCTCACCAGCCCGGCAGTGGCAGAGGGCCCAGCTGCAGGAGGAGCGTTCCCCGGGCTGGGCCAGGGCTCTGGGCTGGCTGGGGGTCCCCCACAGAAAGCGGTATGGGTTGTCTGCTCTCAGTGGTGCATACAGAGACCGACGGGGAAGAGAGTTCAAGTTCCCACATAAAGCGTTCGACACATAGTCTTTAGCTACACAGTCATGTTTTATAATTGCACAGTACTCCGTGTGGGTGTTCTTAAAATTTTTGTCTTCTGCCATAGTTGTTTGGGATGTGGCACCAGCAAGCCTTATTTACTGCATTCTCGGTTTCTTGTAGGTTTGTCCTGTGGTGCTTCTCTGTGATGCAGCTGAGGGTTTATGAACAGCCTCCCTGTGAGCTGGCGTACTTTTTAACAAAAGGTTAACATTAAAAGTGACAACCAGCTGAAGACGTCTGGGTCCTGCAATTCCATAGTGTATCTACTGTGTATCATGTAGCCGTCACTAACCCCTCTTCGCAGCTACAGGCACCTAAAGCTTCTGTGAATTCAGAGAATTTATTTTCTGTACCCCGTAGAGGAGGAAAATTCACTGGCCGTCTTCAGAAATGGGATTTAAATGACTTGTTCAATTCCACAAGTACTTCAGCAAAAATATGATCTATTCTGTTTTTGCAACCACTTACATTCATTCCTCCTGTAACTTCCAGGCTTTGTTGCAACCTGAAAAATGAGTGTGTTACATTACATTTCTTATCTTTACAAATGCAAGATACAGGTCACTTTATTTTGTTTGCATTATTCCACATGATTAAAAAGAGTTACATTGAAGGATACTGTAAGAGAAGGTGCAAGCAGCAAACAAATCCAACATGAAGAAAGACCAAGTGCAGTCCAGGAAAGCACAAATAACTCTTGAAGTTACAAGGGGAGAGCTGCTAAAAAGGAATGCCCTTACCTGTTTCCAGTGACAATGACAAGGTGTTTATTCTTCTTACACCTGAGACAACTCAAAATGGGCACATAAAAAGTTAGGTGTAATGTTACTGTCTGAAGAAAGGGTGTTTGACTGTGGAGTTGACAACAGCTGGACAATGGCAGCATCTCATAAGGGTCTTCTCCCACATTGGAGAGGGGAAAACTAGAATGAAGAGAAGCTGCAAAAACTGGAAAGATGACAGGAGAGTTAAGGTTCTGCTGTCAAATCTTTGCTTTCTGTGCTACTTTGAGAGAATAAAGCTTTGCTTTGAAGGAGCTGCCACTGAGTCAGTTTAGTTAGCTATTGTCACAGAACAAACTGTTGCTAAATAGGGAGTTTCAGCTTATAAACACAGTCTGAAAATGACAGAATGCAATGGCATGTTTCTGTGCAGAAAAACTAAGTTAATGAAAATTACCGGAGGGATGCACTTAAGAGGAACTACCAAGGCACCTTATCCTGTAATGGTGACAAGTTCCTTGATTCATTTCCTGAGCCACATCCATTCTTGCACTTAATGTGCTAAGTGTTCTGTGAAAAACCAACACGATTATGCAATTAAAGTCTGCTTAAAATAATACATATAAACTGAGGAGAATTAGGGTTCTATGGGCGGTAAACCTACCATCTCCTAATGTATGAGACTTTAGCTTTTCAAAATCGTTGTTCTTTGTGTTACAGTCTAAGGAACTGAACACCTCTGCCCCCTTTATGTAGAATTCTCCTATGTCTAAATGGTTTAGAAGTAGGGCAAGACCCTTGGTATCCACAACGCTGCACGCTGCCACTAGAGCTTCCTCAGAATTCACCAGCAGTAGGTTGGTGTTCTTTAAATGCAGCAGTCACTGGAGAAATAAAGCATACATTTTGTCAGTGAGTTTCACAGCTATTTTTGACCACAGAGACTCTTTGAAAGGATTATACTGTAAAACCCAAGAACCCTCTGTCTTTCACTCTCGGCCCAATGCCTTCATCCCCTTCCCTTCTCTTAACAACGTAACATTCCTACTTTGGTAGTTCATTTTTGACTCCTGTTCCAAGTTCATCGTTTCTTTCTCCCGACCTCCTCACTTTTTCACTTGAGTCCTGCACGCCATCCCTACTGCCTACTGTTTTTTCATTCTCGTCCCAGCCTCATCATCTTTTTCTTATTAAGTTTCAATCATCCTCTTGTCTGCACAGCCTGCACCCTAATCACGGATTCTTCTTTTCATACGTGTTTGTGGGTGGGACTGTGGGGAGCAACAGCAGAACCCTCTCTCAGTTCTTGCGCTCACCTCCAGAAAGGCCTCTGTTGCTAGGAAAAGCCACTTGCCCATCCCCACTAAACCCACAGTAGATGTCCGTTACTGTTGGACTTTTCAGACAGTAGAATGTGGAAAGCCCATTCTGTCTGTACGTTTTTTAATGGAAACTGCCTGAGATATCCCCCACCCATAAAATCCCTGGCAAATCCTTTGCCAAATTTCAGTTTTAGAGCATGGAGATAGGAGAGTTTCTCAGTCATGCAGTCCAACAGTATTTTTTAACATGAGCAAAATGTATTTTTTGCCAACCTCATTTTGCAAACTGACTGAACTATTTTAAAAATCAGCTTCAGGCTGACATACCAATCGCAGAAAAAAATCATTACAAATTAGTTAATATTTGACAGTTACAGGCATCAAAAGCCAGAGTCTTATAATGGGTAGTGATGGACCAACTTACCCATAGGCATTGCTGCTTGCACTGCCTGTAATTTAGAGTTTCTCAGTTTTTCTCTCCAAAAAAACCACCAGAAGCAAAAGTATGATGTACTTACCATATTTTAAGTTGTGGACAAAACAGCATTTTTTTTTTCTTTTTTTCATTCTTTTTCTCCTTCTTGGCTCATTTCCCCTCAGGATTCAAGAGAAAAACCCACACTATTTCAAGAGCTTCAGTGACTGTACAATAGATGTGTTTATTTCTTTAGAGCCTTAAGTAGAGAAGAAAAATGAAGCTCTTTTTTCTCTATCATCAGTTGACTTTGTTAAGCCTCCCCAGGAGGAGAAAGAAGCCACTGCAGGGGGGCAGTATCAAAGTTGAAGAACAAAGATGAAAGGTGAAGAGACACTTCTGTTTACAGCAGCGTGCTCTGGTCTAATATACCAGAGAATACATCAAAGCCACCACTAATGACAGCTCTGGATATATTTTCTAACAAGTGAAATGTGGAAATATTTTCCCGACTACCATCTGAAGTAAAACAATTTCAAAGCCCTCACATTTGATTGGGAACATTTGACCTTTCAATCTTTCATAGTTACACTGGCCTTATCCGAAATAAATGATGTCCATAGGAGAATGACACTAGCAATGTTAATATATTACACTAACTACACCCTGCCTATATAACCTATTTTTCTAGATGTTGCTTAATTTTTTAATATGTTAAAGCTTAGGTGCACTCTAAGGCTGTTTACAAAAATGAAAGCTAACAGAAATATGTCTGCTGCTTCCAAAGCATCCAGGTAGTTCCCCCTGCCCTATACATATACAGAATTGATTTACTCCATAACATCCTGGGGAAGTAGACAGTTATGATCATTTCTATTTTGGAAGTCAGGAAGTTTAACAGCGAGGTTGTGTGATTTGTCCAAGGCTTCACAAAACCCCTAAGGCGGACTGAGAAAAGAATCCACTTCTCTTGACCTCATTGTCTGTGTCTTGTCTGCAAGGCTGCCTGTCTTCCTACTAGCTGACAGACTACCAAGAAGGACGAAGGCTTTATTGATCCTATAGTTAGGCACTGAAAAAACAGCATCATTTAGCATCAGTTGATTTCAGTAGGAGTCACATCCCTTGGACAGAATTTGGCACTAAAAGGTATTAATCTTGAAGCCTAAATATACCTACTGAGCTACCAATGTCAGAACATGATGTGTTGCTGGTTAGTAAATGATAATAAATGCATAATTATTTTTACTTTATTAAACAAATAAATAGATACAGCTGTGATATGTAGGGATCCTTTGTATGGGTAGGTGTATGTTACCCCTTTCACTCTGCACACAACATGCAGCGATACAGTAGCTTGTCAGTGCATGGCACGGATGAGAAGCCAAAGCTGCCGGTAGCTCTCGGCAGCGCTGCACAGGCAGTGGGACGTGCCCCTCCTGCGCCGCACGCTCGCAGAACGCAGCTCCTTTCTCACTGGCTCGCCAGCTAACACTGCAAAGAAAACAATATCAATTGAAATCCCTCCATTTCAGCCAGCTGAATAGGAACAGGAGCAGATGAGCATGCGGCTGATAACACCCCTCCTTCATAGAGTTGCTGTTTTTTCACCTCCCAACCCAATTTCACTTGTAAGACAGCCTCTTAGGCCATCTCCTCTGATGGGCAGTGCTCCACTCAGGGGAATTCAGACAGAGATTCTCAAAACAGCTATGTTTTGGAGTCGAGTAATGTACAGAAGAAGGAGGAGGAAGATAAGCACAACGTTAGTTCTGGTCATATGCGATCAAAGCTGACAAAGCATCCATCATCCTGTACAAAATTATCCTTTAAATATTCAGCTTTATCAGTTCCCCCATTCCTAATCCATCATTAACCACCCCATGAAGCCTCAGCTGATTAGCCCCACCTCTGCAGCCTGGCAACCTATTAACTATTTATTATTTGTATTTAATTGGACTCTGGTAGCAGTGGAAAACTCCAACCAGACACATTTCAAAACTGGAACAAAGGAGATGGTCCCTTGCTGAAGGAGTTCATGGTCTGGGCAGGAGTGAAATGCAGCAAAAAGGAAATGACAGCCATGCTGAACAAAGGCTTACTCACATGCCCTCTGTTAAACTACCCACCCCACAAATCTATAGATTTTCTATGTATTTTGTTTCCAGCAAGTTCCACCTCAGCATCCCTTAAAATCACAGAAGATGATGTGATTTGGGAGGGTCCAGCAGAAAAAAAATGGGATTTTGTATGTTAGGTTAAAAATAGATTGAAAAATTCTACCTAAATCATTCCACAATTACTGCCTAGTGACACAACCCAGGGATTAAAGTCATAGTGTAGGAAACTGGCAAACATATACGACATACATATTTTGTATGGATTTAAATAAATAAACGGAAGCATTTCTCAGTTAAAATTCTCATTTCTCAGGGGCTAAATATATGTAATTTATGAAGTGTTATTTATATTTTGCTGCTTGCTATTCACATGCACAATCAAAACATAGATACAATATGAACCGTTCTTTCTGCCAGTAATGCTGGGTTTGTGGGGAGAAGATCTGTACACCTTTTTCTGTCTTTCTCTATTTTTTGACTTTGTATTCTCCACCGAGGCTGGCTGCACATTTCCTCTGAAGTAAACTTTGCAGAAGTCACCGATGCCTTTGTTACCTCCACCTGGGTTGCTGTACCTTTCTATTTATGAGTCCCCTTTGAAGCGTGCCTGAAGGATTCCAGTGCCTGAGCAAGCCACTGCCCCACTCCCTGAGCAGTGCCACACAGCACGAGCACTCCGCACCAGAGACTCGGCACTGGCTTGCTGTTTACTGATTGACTTTAAGGCCCAGAGCACTTGAAGAAATGGTTATTTTAGGGGCTTCTCTCACTCTGTGCCCACTGGCTGCCTCGCTATCAGGTGGACATTAATGTCTTTCCGGGAACCGTGTCTCAATATATGGAAGTCAACTTGGATGATAAAGAAAATGGTTTTAAAATTTGAGTTAGAAAACCCAAGTTAAACAAAATCATTTGAATCCATCCTTGTAATTCTCTGTCTGAACAAAGTAATGTCTTTTAAATAGCACTGACTAAATGGCTTTTGGGGAAATTAAAACAAGATAAACAAAGGTATTCATTATACTAAACTGTACTATCTATGCATTTTCCCCTGGTCTAGGTAAACCCTTCTGTTCAATATATGTCTTTTTCATTACAATTCCCTCTGCTTTTGAATTTGTTCCGATGTCAGTCTGTTGGAGACAAAGAGCGATGACCCTCAGGGTACAAGGGGCGATGCATTTATTTTTACCTAGCATTTGACTCACTTGCATCTGTTCTCCTTTTAATCCCTGTAATTAAAATACCTGCCTGCCACTTCAGTACATGCTCTAAAATGATTAAAATTTGAACATTATAGCAATCACAGTTACTGCTGCTGTACAAGAGGAAGAACAATTGATCTAGGCCAACACATTTAAGCTATAGAAGGGAATCCATAAGCTACTAATGCAAAATAGAATATTAGAGTATTGGGTCAGATGAAAGGAGCATCTAAGGTAGCATACTCTGTCTCTGATAGGAGCCAGTATGAAATGCTTGAGGGAAGAGAATGAAAAATTGAGCAAGTATGGAGAGAAGTATGTCCTGCAGCATGTCCCCCCAGCTTCTACCTGACCGTACTTTAGAGACTTCTTGAGCCAGATGCTTTATCAAGTCTGTCATGTTTAATATACCAAAATGGATCTATGTTCCAGAACTTCCAAGTCTGGCTCTTCTAAGCTCTTCTTTGAAGCTGTTTAGACTTTTGCTTCCTTGAACATCCTGTTGACATGTGTTCCACAGTTTTATTATGCGTTACGTGGAAAAAAAACCACTTCACCATGTTTATTTTAAGCCCCTTAACAGTTTGCATTCAGAGCCAATGAGGCATATCCAAGCTAGTCTAAAAGAAGGCTTGAACAACATCTCCATCCCTTTCTGTTTTATTAATTCCCCCATCTTCCTTTTTTTCTCTCTCATTCCCTCTTTCTTTTATCCCCGCATTATCTCTGGAGGGTGTTACAAGCTACACAGGCTTCTGATTTACAAATGCATGCCTATTACATAGCAAAATTCAAATGACCGAAAGCATGGCAGCCCTTCAGAGACACACTCTTCCATGATGATGTCACTTGCTTGTAAGTTTAGTCTTAAAATTCGTCACCTCGTTTCCTTTCTGAGCTCCCGAGTGATGGTGACCTGGTTTTCGGAGGTGCTCAGCACTCACCGCCTCCCAGGGGAAGCTGCAGGCACGCGGCGCGCACAAGAGAACACTTTTATGCAAGGCATCTGCCTGGCTCTGGGCACTCAAGTATTAAATTGTCATTCTGGATTCAGCTTCACAGCGTAGTGACACAGGAAATCATCAGCCCCAGAGTGAAATTAAGAACCTTAGGACTGACGGTGCAACCCTTACTTATGATGATTTAAGGTAAGAAGTCCTCTTGAATTAGATATTACTAAATGTGAATCTTCTTATTTTTTCAGGATCAGTGGCAAATGCTACAGAGTACAATCATCTTACAGACTTTGTGTAGTATAAATGTATAGATCATGGCTATATGAGAAAGAACTCCTAGCTTGGACATCTGATTTTCAGCTTTATATCTGTTTCTGCAGTAAAACACACCAAAACTTGAACTTACACGTTCACCTGCACAATCATCCGATAGATACACTTTCCATCTGCCTTATAATTTTTCCTTCTTTCTCTGTTCATCTCTCACTCTTGGAATTTGCTCAGACCTATTCTCTAGCCAAATGTCTCTTTTTTTTTATTATTTTTTTCTTCAGTGTACTCCTCTTTGCATTTCTTTTTGCTTTTTTGCCACCTTTCTATGTGTCAGCCTTGTTCCAGTTCTTCTCCCCAATGGCATTCAGAACTCCTGCTACTTTCATACACTCTCACCATTTTAAGCCGCTTTCCCACATGCTCCCTTTCACGGAACACCTTCCTTCCACTGATTTCCAAAGCACAGATGCTTGTTCGCTTTCCATGATGGCAACAACAGCTCTAAGAGAAACATATCATTTCCCCTCCTGCAATTCATGCACAAATCCCTGGCATGTGCTGCCTGGAGAAAGCCTTTCGACTTTGAATTTCCTTGCCTTTGTGGAATCTGTGAAAAAGACTGATAAATTTCAGCTTTGGCAGTTATTCCAAATAACTTTATTTGCAGCCAACTGAGGCAAAATCTGTCAATGGTGCCATCCCTGTGTTCCTTCAAAGGTCATTGGCGTTTCATGAGTGAGCTCAAAGTCAATCTGGTTCAAAGGGAGGCTCACATTTCATTTTTTTTCCAAGAAGGTTAGATTACGTGTTCTAATGGTGACAGGACTGTCCTACAAGACATAAGAGCTGGGTTCTAGTTGAGGCCGCGAGACTCTTCAAATACATGTGTTTTGTCACTTTATCTCTCTCCCGATGATTTCTCATCTGCAAAATAGCTGTAATACTAACTGGTAGTTTTAATATCAGTTAACAACAGACAAGAAAACCCTAACTAATCATATGGGTGGCTAGGTTTTGAAGTTGGTCTTGGACCTGGTTTTGGTGTTGGCAGTTCAAGTAAAGTCAGTAAAGCTCAGTCTACAGCTCCTCACACCGGGACTTCGGAGGCATTAACTGTGACACCACCTACAATATGTGAGAGGCAATTTCTCACGTTGTCCCGGGGGGTGAGAGGAAGCAATAATATGGAGCCTTGGCTCTGCAAGCCAACTGAATTGCTGGCTGAGCGTGCAGGAGTGATGGGGCACCGGGGGACCTCTAGTGATACTCAAACGACAGCATGGCAGGGGTTGACATATATGTGGGCGGGAGTTCAATGCATGCTAATCGAGATACGCACCGAGTTCCTGACCCTCAACTCCATGAAGTTACCCAAAGCTGAAGTCTTGTGGCAAGCCTTCTCCACACCAGCTGGGTGGGATGGAAGTTGTATGTGACCATCTCCCATCAGCACCCTCTGGTGATCTGAAAGGGAGTAGCGAGGACGTGTCAGTTCTGCTTTAGCTAGTAGTGTTGTGAAAAGAAATTGGTAAACACACGTGACTTCACGAGTCTCAGATGGAGATGGTACATACATTGATCCTGTTTTAAGGCAAAAAATCCTACCTGTGTAGAGAAGGATTCTCAGGACTGTCTTTGAGCAAAATCTATTTTTGGTTACGGCAGTAAGAGACATAGATTATTATCATTAATGTTACATGCATGTTTTAATCAGGAAAAGCAACACAGTTCAGGAAAACAAAATCTTTCCAGATAATAGTTATACTAATTACCTGGAAGATCATAAATCAAAGCAAATTGCATAAATTACAGGAGAAACGGGATGACAAGAATCTCATGAAGTTTAGCAAAGAAATGTGAAGTCCTGCACCTGGAGAGGAATATTGTTTGTA
This sequence comes from Dromas ardeola, assembly GCA_013398915.1. Classification (NCBI taxonomy): domain Eukaryota; kingdom Metazoa; phylum Chordata; class Aves; order Charadriiformes; family Dromadidae; genus Dromas; species Dromas ardeola. The sequence continues at coordinate 96,640 of VYZM01015469.1, forward strand.
GGAATACAGGTGGAGGACTGACTAGAAAGCAGCTTTGCAGAGAAGGCCCTGGGGTCCCTGATGACTCTGATGGGGATGGCGGGTGTGTGTGTAGAGATGATGCAGCCAGGCTCTTCTCCGTGAAAGGACAAGGGGCACATGGGCACAAATTGAAATACAGCAAATTCCATTTAAACATAAGAAAAAGCTGTTTTTACTGTGAAGGTGGTCAAACACTAGAACAGGTAGCCTGGAGACGCTGTGGAGTCTCCATCTTTGGAGATATTCAAATCATGGCTGGACATAGAGCCAACATGCTCTGCTTTGAGCAGGGAGGTTGGACTATATGATCTCCAGAGGTCCCTTCCAACCTCAGCTATTCTTTGATTTGGTGAATAAAGAACATTTTCCTACGCTGAAAATATGTGACATGTCCTAGTCCTGAATATATTTCTGCTATGCATTCCAAAGATATGTTTGGGGTTTTTTTGACAGACTTTTTGCCACAGCGATGTGAATGCATTGCTGTTATATATTAGGATGTGTAAAATTCATGTAAATATAACTGAGAAGATCAAGAGATTGAATCACATGTCATGTAGGATTCTGGTGAGATGCTGGCAGGAAAGCAAGCATTGCAGTAGAAGAGTAATTGTCAAATAATGACATGTCAAAGACCAACTTTACCCAAGTCTAAATCATTTAGTACATGTCACTGTAGATACTTTGACATGTTTCTTTGGGTCCAGGAAAGAAATGAATAACCCACTGTATCTTGTGGATGCAATGCAGGGGGTAATTTGGACAAACTGATGTAATGTTTTTGAAAGCATGACAAGAAAATTAAGGATGAAGTAACTCCAGAATGACTTTTATGAATGAAAAGAACCTGTAATTGTTTTCCATCCCTTGACAGATGTTACTTAAACTGACGTACTATATCATGCAACAAAGCTCACAGAGGGAATACAGGATTATGAGAAAATGTATAAACTGCTATCTTTATTGTAAAAAATTCTTTCATTCTTCGCAGAAAGACAAAGAGAGGAGGGATTCCTTTTAGGAACAACTTGATGTAGATTATTTTCAGGAATGTATCAGCACAATTGATCTATTAAAAAAAGAATTAAGTTAAAAAGAAGGGAGAACTTTCTGCTGTATCCCAATCCCACACAACCTCTCCCTTTTTCTCTTGTCATTGTAGCTTTTGGGAGACTTACACATTTCTTAAAGTGAAAACAAGAAGACTCTCTCCTGCTACCTCTGCATGGACAAGTAAAACAAGGTATGTGAGAAACAGGGGCATAGAGAGTAGGAGGGTCTCTCGGGTACCTCAGACCTTCTCCAAAGTAGCTTTTGGAGGTCAGCATTTTGGGTGTCAGCTGCAAGGAAATAAGAAGCCCACAGGAAGGGCTTGGTATATGCTCTTACCAACCTGTATGACAGAGCAAGTAGACCACTGTTTCGAACCAAATGAAACATTTTAAGTTTCACAAGTTTCATTCTGAGGTACAGTCCTTAACCGTCATGAAGTCTAGAGGTTGCAAGTGCATAGTTTGTCGCAGCCGAGTTCCAGTCTGGTATAATGTGTCTAAGTTTCTTGCTCATCCATGGGTCCTTTGTTCTCCTCTACCTGATCTTTGGCATTATATTCAATATGGGAACGTCACAGCAGAGTCACTGAACAACCATAGTGGATAGATAGGGTGTAGCAGTAGACAGATGATAAAGATTTTTCCCCAAAGTCAATACTGGTATCCGGGGCATATTTTACTAATTTGGTTTTTAATGCATTGCTGATACCTTTTTAAATGTTTAATATTGATTGATTTTTAGTGGCGTGGGTGTTCTCTGATGCTGAAGAAGGAAAAGACTTCTCCTTGCTTACTTTTGGTGTAGGGAACATGAGAAATAAAACAAGAAACAAAAAGGCATTTTAACAGAAGACTCTGAAGTATTTAACAAAGAACCACAGAAACAAATTAACATTTCTTTCTGTTTATCAAATTATGTGACATTTCAGGCAAGAAGAGCAATCATTAATTAATGATTTAATAACTTAAATAAAGTTTCTACCTGTTTGCCAGAACTTTAAAAAGCATTAACAGTATTAAAGCTCTATCTTGCCATTAATCTGAACAGATTTGACACTGATACCCTAAAGCGGCACAAAAATTGAAATATTCATCAATATTAAAATACCTCCAAGCATTTCCAGACTTTCGTATTTGGAAAGCCGCCACTACTCGCATTTCAACTGCCATACTGTGTCTGCTTTGGAGAGGGTACCTCTTGACATTTTGCAGAACAGCCTCTAATCATCTAAGGAAACTCTGGATTGAGGTTAGTATCCACAGCAGAAAGAAATCTACAGACACTGCTGTGTGTGAGTAATGCTGCAGGCGTTCATCCAAGCTCAGGAACGGGTGGAATGTACCCCTTCTCAAAGGTATGGGTGAAATAACATCACTGAAGTGGAAGTGGGGATTGGGTGGAACTGAAGCAAGAGAGAAGTTCACGTGCGTGTTTTCCATGTGTATGAAAATGGCTGTCTGTACTAAAAAAAAAGAATTAAAATTGGGAGCCAATATTTTAATTATTCAGTGCATTTATTTGCTTCTGATGGCATAAATAATCTATTGCCTTAGCATGTCGTACAAAAAGTCAAAGGAACATTTCCACTTCAAGTCAAATGAAAAAAAAAATATTTAAAAAATCAATGTAACGGTACTTTTCTATGAACACATATAATGAATTTCTTTGTTTAATTAAACACTTCATCAAACCAAATACCTGAATTTAAATTGCTGTTTATTGTGGCTTCCCCTTGGATACAGGTGAAATGAGAATAGGTTAGCTTGTGAAAGGCTGCGTAGACGTATGTTTCCCACATTGACTGGCATTACTAAGCAACCTGATGGAGAGCTGACAACATCTTGGCAAGCAGGGAACAATAAGGTAAATTATCAGCAATATTAAGAGAAACCAGTTAAGAACTGCATCTTTACTTTGGCCTGCAACATCTGTGGCTGTTATTTGGAAAAAGCCCACAAGAGCCTCCCTTTTTACCTTCAGCTTTCTCCCTATACGTGCGGGTGTACATGTGTGTTTATGCGTGCATAAACGCACGCAGACTTGTGCTTCCACACATTTGGGTGTCCGAGGTTCCATGATGCGTTTCCCACCGTGCCGAGAAGGAGAGAAACAGGAGGGGGAGCTCTCGCTGCAGCCGCCGCCGCGGCAGCCTGGGCTGCGCCGGGCAGGGATGCTCTCCGGAACAGGGATGCTCCCGGACAGGGATGCTCCCTGGGGCAGGAATGCTCCCCGAGACAGGGATGGTCCCGGACAGGCTTCCTCCTGGACAAGAATACTCCCCGGGACAGGGATGCTTCTGGGCAGGGATGCTCCTGGACAGGGATGCCCCCCAAGGCAGGGATGCTCCCACGTAGGGATGCTCCCCGGGGCTGGGGGTGACAGGGCCTCGACCCCTGCCTCCCACCTCCCACAGGGCAGCACAACTTCTGCAGTAATTTTGGGTGTTTTTCAGTCCCAAGTTTGGGTCTGGAAAACCATCCCATCTTTTCCAGTGTGCGCACAGAGTACCATTTGTTTGATGCCATTGCCTTTTAAAGCCTTTCATTTTGAAGCCATCGTGCCCACTTACATATTTACCAGCTGGAAAATCAAGCCTGCTTGTTTATCTCATCCTCTCTGGTAGGCAATAATGAGAAGAAATAGCTCAATAATAATATTAAAGAGAGTTACACATTAATAAAGACCAAATTGAAGAACTTCTAGAAAAGTGTTGCTTTTGTGTTATCTAAAAAGCAACTCCGGTAAGTGGATAGGTGCCCTTTTAAAGCATGTAAATACTAATAAATAGGAATATGAATAATAGAATATAAATTAAACCTGGGGTGATTTATTTTAGGCAACTCATTTGCACCTGTTGTTTTATGAACAATATTTGTTTTTCAGAGGTCCAAATTACTGCGCTTGCAAAAATCCAAGTGCAAATTCAGAGCTGGAAATGCAAAGCTGTGACAGAACAAAAATAAGGAGCTTGGCAAAGCACCTTGGGTGTAAAACATGCGCTTGGGCAATGGAAGGAAAAGTTCAGGTTCTTGCCATCACTCAGATACAGCAGGGACCTGAACCTCAGTCTTGCAGGTGACTTAGCGACCACCAAAAGATGGATCATGCGGCTTTTTTTCTTCCCGACTTTGAAAATAACCAATGAGCAAAGCAAAAAAAAACCCAACCCCAAACCCTTCAACAGGCGAGACAGTGAGTAACTTACTCTATTGCAGTGTGGTTAGAGCATACACTCATCACGGGAAGCCTCATATGCAGCTCCTACTCCCTTTCGAGATGAGTTACAATAAGGAGTATGAAACTTTTTTTCCCTCAGATTGAAAAATCTTATTTTTGCTTGAATGAGAATGGAAACATATTTTGAAAACCCTACTTTTTTCTTTATTTTTTTTTTCTTTTACAACATGGTATTTTTGTTTTCCAATGCACTCTGTATAATAAATTGATTTAAAATCACTTTGGCAATTTCACAAGGAATTTGGTCTCATTAAACTCAAATCTTCATTGATTTCCACAGGATCAGGATTTCATCTTTGGCTGGAAACGGCTTACTGATACCGTATACCCCCGTATCTAGTAGAATAAATGCAAGCAGCCCTGTTGATCCAATCAGGCACCCTTATTCACCTTTTTAAGATGTTTGCAGAATCCATATAGAGCACTGCTGAACCAGGTTTCTTTACCAAAAATACAGGTTTTCACACAAGAAATATGTGCTGTCACGGTTCAGTAAATGTATTTAATGTTAGGGTCTCTGCAATGTAAATACCAGATTTATTTTCTCATAACTTTTTTGGAGACGTTCAGATCAATGCCATTGTATGACTGACAAATCCATGGCTTCCATGGATTCTGATATTCTGCCTCCCCTTACAAGTTCACGAGCTACCATTAAAACCTGAAAGCGTTCCTTTTTGTTAGTCATTCGCTCCCCAGTAACAAGTGGAATAATTAGACAGTTTCCAAAACTTATTTCAGTAGCTACGATGTGTGTCAGATAACGTCTGAGCACTCTAAATGCATGAACTTCTGTGTTGACAGTTGATGGTCCTCCATATGCTATCACTAGAAGAACAACTTCCCAAGAATATGTAGTATAATAATATGCAATATGTAAAGGTAATAACAGCTCTAGAAAAATAGGAATCGTGACAGATGCAGACATAATCTGCTGTCAGATGAAGAGATATTATTAGGACACAGAGAGGTAGAACTTTTGTATCCATCCAAAGCCTGTATTAGATACTGAGAAAAACAGGATATGCTCTAAGAACATGGCTTTCATCTGGTGGTTGATGAGGTTCTGGGGGACTGTAGGCTGTTTTTAAGGAGCTTACCAGAAGTAGCTGAGAAAAGGGAGCCTACTGTCAGGAGGCAGAAGTTCACATTTCCATTCAAAAGTATTTGGAGTGTGCAACTGGAAAAAAAACCTGACTGAAAGCCACTATTTTTGGTGACCAAGAAGCGAGGATCAGTGTTCAGAATTGGTAGTGAGAGGGGTGGGAAGTGCTTCAATTTACAACCAAACCTTCACCCGTTAGTCAGGAAAAACAGTAATGACAGATTTGATCCTGAAGACATTCTTTTTGGTCTTCTCAGTGTAACCTGCTGAAGACAGCTCGCACCATTTGGGCTTGCAAAGCCCCTTTCAATATTAAAAGAAATTCCGTCTATGTTGGGAGTTTGGAACTAATCTTTTTCTCAGATTATGAATTCAGTCTATTACCTTTATGCAGTGAAACAGAGATTTATTACCATACATACAGTAAGTGTTGAGAAGTAGTCTTCAGATGTTTCACTGAACAAGAACCATTTGAGGCAATAGTCTGTTTCGCAGAAGTTCTAAGTTTTTTCGTTAAAACTCTGCTATCAGCTCTACAGAGAAACTTGTGATATGTCCCTAATGCAAGAATTAATTTTGCCTTTTTCATTAGAATGACTTCATGTATCAGCAAGGTGGTGGCGATTCAAAGCAGAATAGTTGTCTGAGGTTGGCTTGCTTTTTCCAGCCAAAGGTTTCAAAGAGCTCCAAGGCTACATGAGATTCTGTTTATAAGCAACTTCCCCTTGCATTGCCTGTCTTATCCCTACTGGGCGAGAAAATACATTGAGAGTCTGGGAATATCTCCTGTACTTGATGAGAGATCAACCGTACCGATTCATTTTTAATAAAATATGGTGAACAAAACACAGAGATGAGGTTGCTGGTGGTGGTGGTGGGGCACAGAAGGAGAGAAACCCCCCTATTAAGCACCATCCTTTGGAGTTTACCTGTGGAGTCACAAGTTAGTTTCCCCCTAGTTTCAGAATTCGCTGTGTTTGAAAATCTTACAGGCAAGGGAAAAAAAAGATATATAAATCTCAGTTCTTTCTCATGCTCGCTGCTGGTGAGTCTGAGGGCAGACCTTGTGTTCCTGGCGTGCGCGGAACAGACCGAGCCCACGGCACGACCCCTTCTGCAGCTTGTCTCCTGCAGCTCCTCGCTGCCGGCAGAGCCTTCTCCAGGGTCTCCGCGAGGTCCTGCCACTCTGCGAAAACAAACGCAGATCAGATCTGGGTTTTTTCCAACATCTGCCCGATTCTTGCAGGCAGCACCTTCGCTTCACCACAGCCGTGACCTTACCGCTGCAGATGGGCTCTAGGATTTTACAGACTGAGGTCTGCTTGCTATCTCACCTTTTGATGCTCGCTGCTCTAAGGCTAAAGCTGTGCAAAATCCCAGTTTCTTCCCATTTTCAATGCCACAGGGGAGAATATGCTCCGTGCCTCTAATCACTCTGCCATCTGAAAGCAGGCGAGCAAGGCTCATTTTAGTCACGAAACGAGCAAAAGGAGTTCTGCTCAACTTTTCATACTGAAAAATGTCAGTAATTTAAGCTTCAGAAACAGAGAATGTAAATTAGACATTGTTGCACGCAAAACGAACTTATCTTTGACAGGCTAAACAGAGATTTTTATGGGGAGCCTACTCATACCCACACGGAAAGCAGTTTATCTTTCAACTGCGGGGTTTTTTAAAAAAATAAGGGTAATTTTAAGGTGTACCGCAGTCATAATGAGAAGCCCCGTACAATTACAATTTTGACTAATGGAACAATGGACACCCCCGTACCGCACGGTATTGTATCGGGTAATTAGGGACTGCCAGGGAGCAGGAAAGCACAACCCAGGAATAATCAATGTACCCCCCGCAGTGTGCACTGCAATCCAGCACCTCGTCCCACCAAACCATTCATCCTCCTTCCCCAGGCGCAGATAAAGGGGAAAAAAACGGGAGTAATCACACCTCGGAAAGACAGGGACCGGAGAGCCCCGGCTGACTGCGGCGGGGACGGGACGGCAGCGCTGGGGGG
>VYZM01015469.1:109270-167883 GCA_013398915.1 Dromas ardeola
AAAAAAAAAAAAAATCGGAGTTCGTATTGCGGCTATAGAAACGTTTTATATTTCCTCGGTGTGGTGAAAGTGAAAAGTGAATTTGTGGGGCTCTGCACCGAGTAGGTTATGCAGGCAAGGAAATGGAATGGAGCCACCGTGCTTCCTCCCAGATCTGAAATAAACATTCAGCAGTAAAACCTAGAAGAAAATGAGTCTGACAGACTCGTTCTCCCCTGTGTTTCCTGCCTCCGTGTTTGCCAGGCCTCGTTCGGTGAAGCCAGGCCTTGCCCCCTGTGAATAAGGTTCATAGAGAAGGAAAGGCAAGAGGTCTAAGATGGAAAGAGAAGCGTGGCTTAGCTTCAGAATGTATTAATTAGTGAAGATTTGGGAAAATGATGCGTTGCGATGTAAAAAATCAAGCTGTAGGTGTACTATTACGATGAAATGAATCCTAAAGCGGGAGTAAATGTGATTATATTTTTGCTGCCTAGTGTATAAGTCAGTCTCACAAAGGAGAGAAACCACAGTCTGGCGAGTCAACACACTCTTCTTCATCTTTGCCATGAATAGGAAGCAAATTCAAGTCAAAATACCAACGAGCATAATAGTTAGTTATCCTGGCTCTTCCAGGAGGGAGGATATTTCTGTATAATACAAGAAGAGAGAAATCATACAGTTAAAACATGCAAATTACACATTGCCCCGCCGTGGTGATAAGTGGTTTGGGACTTAGCGGGGGGCGACAGAAGAATTGCCATCTATGAGGAAGGGAGGGCTTTGGCGGTGCTGTGTGACTGGGGCCACCGGAGCATTTTGGGGCCGGTTTCTTTGGCAGGGATGAGCTGGTTGTGCTGCAGCCACGGCGAACGCCCGGGCAGCTAGGCAGCTGCCCTGGTGCGCTGCTAGAGGAGCGCAGGAGATTTGGCTGCGGTGGGATGTCAACCCACTTGCCTGGGTGCAGTCTGAAGAGGCAGCTGAAGAGGTTGTAGGTGTTTTCCACCACAGCCTTGGTACCTTGGCTGCCTGGTGCATGCACAAGAGCTTGGCATGGCGATGTGAGCCACAGGGCAGGATTTCTGTGCTCGTCTTCTCAGCTCTGACACTGGCCCATGCTGTGAGCGGCACCGGGGCTCTGTCTCTTGGTTTCCCTGCAAGGCACTGAGCGTTGACTCCCTGTCAGGGTGAAGTTGGCTTCGGTGCTGTAATTTCGCAATGAAAGCCGCGGATCCCTGCAGGACTCCTTTTGGGTTCAGTGGGTTTCACTCTGGGCTCAAGGGTCGCAGCTTAGCAGTGTGATTGGTGACTTGGGGTTTTATTGACGATGGGCAAGGTTTTCCCTGGTGCACTGCCTTTCATGTCATGCCAGCCCTCAGGCAGGGCTGTGGGGTTGGGGTGGCAGCTGCTGTCCTGCAGACCCTCCACATGCTTTTGAGGAATGGGTCTGAAAGTAGGAGGGTGCATATGCTGTCTTGTTCCTGCAAAAGCTTGGAATTACAGTTCCTTGCACATCCTCCATCTGGTCATCCACACTTGTTTTCTCCCTGGGCTTTGGCAGGCCCGTTGTCTCTCAGTTCAGCTGATTCCTCTCTAGTCTGCTTTATCACTGCTTCTTCTGCTCTCCTGGTCCAGCATCAGGTCCCGCATTCTTGTTTTTCTCAAGCACCATGGTTACAATCATCTCCTTTCTTTTTACTAAGTCTTTGAAGCTTCTAAATCCTTCAGTGAGCTTCTGCTCTGCATGTACAGGTTATGTATTAATTGGCTTGCTTCCTTTCCTTAACTTCATCGAGAACTGGGCTTTTTTTCCCATTTTTCCCCCTGCGTTCACACAGAGACAAATTGCCTCCTCTCATCTCACCAGTTCTATTTTGACTATTGCCACCACCCTGGTCTTTACATATTCCATCTTGTTACCTATCTTGAATCCATATAGATTGGGCCTGCCATTGAAATGGAAAGAAGGAAGAACACATGGAACAATGAAATAATAGTGGTCAGCTCCAGGGCTGTGGCTTCAGTGAGCGTGTGACCTGTGCAACCATCATCTCGATGGACAGGGTGTTAGACATGTCTGCAAATGAGTATTGTAGTCAGGAATGTGAGGGAAGGTGATGGCATAGTTCTGTGGACGCCCGTCTACGTGAGAGAGTTAGTGTGGAAGGAAACATTTCTCAGCTTTGACTGTCAGCTTGTTGAGGATGGGATCATCCTCTTGGTTTGCTGTGTACAATGCGCTGTGTAATGAAGCCCTGGCTGTTAGCCACTGGGACAATAGTATTAAGAGTGATCACCATCATTGTAATACGTAAGATAAATTATGGAGGAGATGGCTTAATTGTTTCTTTCATCCAAGCATCCTTGTTGAGAAATCACAGTGCTTACTTTTGTTACTGCTAAAATGTGACCTCATTCTACTCATTGAAGTTAATAGCAAAGAACCCAGTGATTTTTATTTTTTTTTTTAAGAGTCAAGTCTCTATTTTGAGTAATTTCAGAATCAAATGTATTTTTTTGTCATTACTACTGTTCGGTTTTGTGCATCACTTATCATGGATGATAAAATGAGGCTTGAAAAGTACTTAAACTTTGTGCTGTTACAAACCCAACCATCACTTTGACTAGAATCTGAGGAGACATATACATGTATGAATTTCCAGGAAAAAACAAACATATATACAGCCTTGCTTGCATATTCCGTGATGAGTAATTAGAAATTGCTCGTTGCCTGAGTTGATCAACAGTGCAAATAAAACACAAAGCATCCACAGGAGGCAAATTTAGAGCTACTCAATTAATTTGGTTGCGTGGGGTTTAAGGCAGGAAGGCTTTGGTCTCTACCTTGCTAGATTAGTCTCTTGGGCTGTGTCTCCATAGTTGAAACTGAGCAAAGCAAGGGAAGCTGGTGGAGCTTGCCTTCAGGCCTCGATGGGCCTGTTGGGTCATTCTGGGCGAGCTGCAGTGGCAAAGTTTCACTCCCAATGTCCAGGTCATTTCGTTGTTGGATTGCCATGGGTTAGAGACAGGGTTAGTGTATTGGGACTTTCAGCGCTGTGAGAAAAATATTCTAAAAAGCTGAAAACCAAAAAACTTTAGAAAAATATCCCATTTTTGCTAGTATCTAAGCCACTTAAGACCTTGCATCATTCAAATGAGAGATTAAATATATATTTTTAGAAATGAATGTAGGTATTAGCCACATTACACTGCATTGTACTCGCTGTTGCAAACTGTAGTAGTGACATAGTTCAGATGTAACGGGCTGTTGTGCTTGTGGTGCTGACACTAGAGGTAGAGGTGGAACAATGCGATGTTTTCCATCAAGTCGGGGCTGCAGACGACAGCCACGGCATCGAGACTTCCAGCAGGAGGTCAAGTGGAAATGAAAGGGGAAAAACCAGCGGGAAATTGATGCTTCTGAGGGTCTGCTGTGGCATTTTGTTTTGTGTTGTTTTTTTTTTTTTTTTTCCCCTTTTCCTGGAACATGTGTTTGTAGCACAATTGCACAGAGGATACTCCTGGAAGAGTACAAATTGCTTGTGTTTATTGCTTATAGCTGCTTTACGGCGCTCCTTGAGTGACAGGAACACCTATGCAATCTGGTGTGATGAATGAGCCAGGAGCAGTGCAGCTCTCTGACGTTCCGGGGCAGAGTGCCTGCTGTAGCTTTGAATTCAGAAGCAATTATCATCTGATTAATTTTATTTATTTATTTAAATGACTGGAGAATTGCTGTGTTCTATCATTAGACTTGCTCCCACTCAAAAATTAAGCTAGAGCGGTTACTAGACAAAATCTAGCAACCTGCAGATTTGACACGTACCATTTGTTTTGAATTGGTGTTGTATTCCCCTTATTCCTTTGCTGGTAGCCAGAGTCCCAGAAGACGGTGCTTATCAGGAACATTATTTTAGATGTCAAGATCTAACAGGAAGATGAAGTTTGGAATTTGTTTTAAAAGAGTGATAAAAAAATGCAGAGACCAAATCGAAAGGCTTTGTGTGTGGCTTTTTCGTTTCATTTTATAGTTGTCATACTACTTTAAACTGATCTTTGCCGTCGCAATAATTCATTAGCTGGTTTCCTTTGGTAGTTTCCTAAATCCGTAAGCCCTGGAGCTCCATGGCACTATTTGGTTTCAGAAAGCTTTGTTGCCTGGCTGCAGATTTCTTAACTTGCTCCACTAAATCTCCTGGCCCAGTAATGAGCGTTTTCTACAGAAATGTTTTTGCCACATGACCTGGAGGATGTGTTTTTAATAGAATTTCAGAGTTATGACAGTCATGTTCCATATTTTGCGTTTCCATACAAACATAAAATGTAACCACACGGCTGCTTGGAAATCGGTTTGAAAATAAATATGGCAAAACTGAGAAAGGTTTTCTTAAACAAATATAGGAGGTGTTTATCTGAAACGTTATGGCAAAATGCTTTCACGGTGAAGAGTTTTTAAGTGGTTTGACTGTGCAAGGCCTTATAACTCTGAGGAAAGGCATCTTCGCTGTGATTTTATTTGATTTGGTTCATGGGCAACTCAAGGAACTGTAATTGTGTCAGTGACCTGCTCCAGCTGAAAAGACTGTAGCGCAGTAAGATTGATTAACTGCTGGTCGAAAAAATTCCTAGTTTTCTGTTATTCTCTTGCTGTGGTCTTAAATATTTCATGGCAACACAGACAAGTTTGTGTGACGAATGTATGTTAAAATATTTCTGACATTGAATGCCAGAGCAAAAGTCATAAATATCTCTCCTTTTCATTTTCTTTAAATTACAGATGTATGAGTCTCTGTCATAATTACACGTGCCAGTCGGAGATTTAAATGCATTACACTTTATGCACTTGACTTATGAAACGAACATTAGTCTTTGAGGAGGTGGGCCAAACTTGACACTTCCTCGTGTAGCACAGATACGGTTCGATTTATGCAGTCCTCCCTTCCTTCCAAATGGTTATTGATTACATAAATAAGTAGGTAATTTTTCTCTTTCAGAACTTTGCAGAAAACACTATGAATGAGCTCCTTGGCTGGTATGGTTATGATAAGGTTGAATTGAAAGATGGAGAAGATATTGAATTCAGGAACTACTCGGCAGACGGGGAAAGCCGCCAGCACATTTCTGTTCTCAAAGGTAATGAGACTTAATGTTTCTGTGTTCGTGCAAAGAAGGATTAATATCTCAACCTGCCTCAATTGGCGTGGACTGGGAAGCGTGTTCTGCTGCTTGCTCCGTGGTTGGTTTAAATAAAAATATCGGAGAGTCCCTTCTAGTACAAGGAATCCAATAGAGTACGAGGAAAATCACTTAACAAAATTGCAGTTAGTAGGCACTTACTAATCTGTCTTCACAAATAATGCCTTTTGTGAGTCAGTTGAAAGTCATGTACCTGTGGTACCAACAAACTGCTCACAACTGGAAAAAAAGGGAGAGCACTTTCTTAGCTCTGTGGCTTTAGGGAACCCTTTTGCTTTCAAAACTAAGACTTCTTGGGCTATGGCTTTTTAAAATGCTGAAAGATTTTGAGCTGGAATATTCACAACGCGTGTGGGATTCGGCGTGAATGTTCACAAAAGACTCCTCAGGGATGTTTGTGCTCTAGTGCCTTCTGCAAGTGCTGTAGAAGTTCCCCAGGGGTGTGGAATTTGTCTGAGACACTGCTGGATCTTTGTGTACTGTAGTATGAGATAATTAAAAATGTGAAGGATGGGACCCGGTCTTTTTGTTCAGCCGTTCAGTTGCTGCCTTCTGACTCTTCAGCCAAGCGAATGGGTAGGGACTTGTGATCAGAGCGAAGCCAAGAGCAGGAGATTGCTGCATCTTGACTTATCCAACAAGAGTCCCTCAAAGGCGAGGGAAAGAGAGGAAATTGCAGGAGCCTTTACGCTTTTGGACTGCCACTTTTCACTGTGTTTGTGGCCAGCAGTGTTTGGGTTTTCTTTCTGATGGCCAGCAGCAGCACTGTATTCAGTGAGTGTTGCAATGAGTGCTAATACTAGAGAGACCAGTTCTGAAGGCTAGAAAAAAGGTAGAAAAATTAGAGGTAAGGTGAAATAACCTAATCGTGTTAAAATTGAGTGTTTGCAGCTTGTTAGTTCTATAGTGACATTGGTGATCAATGTTTATTTTTCATTGAAAATGCAATGTCATTAAGCCACCTTTGAAGAAACTTGTTCCTATGCAGTAATGCGATTAATTTATTTATGTTTTAATAAACAGATCTTTTATTGAATGATTTGTGGCTCCAGTCTATGCCTGATGAAATTTGTGACATAATTTTTTTTTGTAGACACATGATAGAAACCATATGTTTTATGTACCAAACAAAGATGTCGAATACCCGTGCCAGGTAGAAACTTTTGGTGTGTGCAGTCTGTGGGAGGGAAAAAAGTGTGTTTCTTTTTCTGAGAGATGGGAGGAGAGGGAATGCTAAGAATTAAGTCCTGCCCCATAGCTAACTGAGGTGCATTAGAGAAATTCACGCAATTAAGAATCCTGAGGTGATTTGGGATTAAAGAATTAGAATAGTAACTGTCATCATTTCATGTGTGCTTTGCTGTAATGTCAATATTTTATTCCTTTCTTTAAATCCTTTCCATTACTACTACTACTCCACTTACTGATAGAGAATTAGAATTCTTTTTATTTTTCAGTTTATGCTGCTTGCATTGGTGAAGTCACAGTACACTGGGTGTGATGACCATGCAAACAGTGGAAATGAAGGACATGAATAGGGTATCATTGATTAAATCAGGCGTGCTAAGGATATGTATGACAAAATAATCTCACCTTTAAAAAAAAAAAAAAGATAGTTGTGTTTAGTGTGAGTTTGATTTATTAAAATGGAGCATTTCTGAAGAATACTGGAAAGTATCCATTTTTTTAAAGGGAAAGTATGTGGAGAGGGTTGTGCACTCTTCTTGTATTAGGGTAAGTAATTTAATGAACAGATTGGTGAAAGTACATAGGGTCATTTAAGAAAGATATTTGTGATACTGTACAATGTGTTCTTTGTGTTTTACAGAAAATTCTTTGCCAAAACCAAAATTACCTGAGGACAGTGTTATTTCACCATACAATATAAACCCAGGCTACCCAGGGCTTGCCACAGGAAATGGACTTTCAGACTCACCAGCAGGGTCGAAGGATCACGGGAATGTACCCATTATTGTCCCATTGATTCCACCACCTTTCATAAAGCCACCAGCAGGTAAATCCTAATGAACATTTAAAAATGGTATCTGTCATAGACAAGTGTCCTGAGATTGCTAGGTTGTGATGTCTTTGTAAGAGAGCTGATTTCAAAATTTTTAAAAGCCAGTCACAGGGAACTTTAAAACCATGGGAGAGTGACTTTATTTGTTACTATTCTTGAAAAACCTCTGCAAATGCAGTGACAACAGACCTGTGCTGCTTGTGACACTCTGTGAGCTGGATTATACTCTCAGCACTTCAACAACCTCTGCTTTTTGAAAAAATAAAAATATTTTGTTTTGATGAATAAAGCCTTTAAATAAATTAATGGAAGATGATTAAATTAAAAATAGGCTCCACGAAGGAAACGGCAAAAGAGACAAAGCTATCAAATCAATATCATATCTTTATATCAGGTTAACAAGCTCATCCTGGGAAAACTGTCTCTTGATTCTCATTGAAATCCCTGACTGTTGTCTCTTGAGGGTTTAATATGATCTTGACTCTACCCAGGAGACTGTACTGAGATGTTTTACATTTTCATTAGATTTTTATCAGGAGTGATTTTATAACATGCCATTCCTCAGAGTTTGCGTGAAAAATGATTTATTCCACACTGTATGCTGTTTACCATAATCTGTGAAAGTAACTCTTGCAGCTACACCAGGGTGATTAATTGCTGTGTTATTGTTTACTGCTGTACACAGTGCGATAATTGGTGAATGTAGATAGCAACAGGCTCAGTCCTGCTTCCGTGGATGTCCCTGGGTGTTGTTCTGGGTGCTCTTGGGTGACTGAGGCACTGAGGAGTACAGGATGACCTGCAATACCTACACAAGAATGGGAGCCGACCACACACAGCGGGGCAGCTTGGCTAAAGAGTCCTCATGGGATGTGAGGACGCATCTGCAGAGGCAGAACAGCCTGTAGGACCAGGTCCCCAGGTGTTAGGTGGTCACCTCTGCCTGCTGTTGCATTGACTAAAGGTAACTGTAAAATACTGATCGGTCCAACAAATTGTTTGCCTGTTGACAATCATGTGAGAGACTACAGTTGCCCCTCCCAAATTATTTTTATGCTATTGAGTTTTATCTCTAAAGAAATATACTAATATGCTACGAATAGTTTTCAAATGTTACTCAATACGCATTCCCTGCCAAAGACTTTTCATCTATTTTATACGATATTTGCTAATTACCAAAGCTATTTGGGCCCATTCCTGCAGCCTTTACACAGCTAAAGATCTCGGGCCATATGGGCTGGATCCTCAGCTGTTGTTGATTTGGCCCTAAAGCTTTAATCAAGGGCTTGTGCCATCCCAAGCTATTTTCTCCTCCAATCTGAGTCATGAATGAATCCAGAATGCTGAATTTGTGGTATGCGAACACAAGGCTATAACTTGCATTGTGCAAACTGCCACAGTTGCTGGATTTGTATGACATCAAACAAGCAGGAGGAGATGGAACTATGAAGTAGAAAAACAAATTACTGCAACAGTAGTTAAGTGGACACAGGGGAACCTTGGCCAAGTCAACTGCCTTCTGTTCTTTGCCCGTCCACCTACCACGTGTGATCCTGTGTTCAAATGCACTGCTAAGGGTAATGTGCAGAGAAGGCTTTTTGGAAGTATTTTCCAAGTTTAGATTTTTACTTCAATAATTCATAGTCGTCGTTTTACTCATACAGGGGATATGAATGCATAATCTCTGCCTCCTCTGACTTTATCCCATGATCAGTAATGAACAGTAGATTACCATGACTTCTGAGCAAATGAGCATATTTATCTTTGTTTTAGAGAGCAAAGTTTAGGAGGACCGGAGTGGGAGGAGAACCTTTGTGGGATTTGCAATAAGCATCGGTAGTAATTGTTCTGTTTTATCTTAGGGCGTAGGTGCCCTAGTCATGATCACCCCAAAGAGCCTGGCAAGAAACAACTGGTGAATACAAGTAGAAAAGGGAGTACAAAGGAGCCAGGAGAGCCGGCGTGCGAGGCAGTGGTCTTGGCACTGCACTTTGACACCGTTTTGTGGGCACTACATCAAAGTGGTAAACTTCAGAGTCATGCAAAACCAGACAAGAGTAACTCTGGGGATGTTTTCTCGAAGCCCCTCACAAGCACAGGGGGTGACTTTGGAAACAGCACAAAGGTACTTCTTTGAGTTGAGCAGGCAAATGAAAAAGATTCACATCATTAATTGCTAAAGCTGAAAGTCAACATTTTCAACATGGGGGAGAGACAGGCTATGACTGACCTGCCACAAGAACAAAAGCAGCTTACATTTGTTTGAGTTAATAAATGAAGAAAGGGGACAGGGAGGGAGAGGCAGAAAGAGTCCAAGAGAAAGCTTCAAGGTTAAAATGGTGGGCAGAGAAAGGGATCTTTGCAGCACATTTTGAATACGTGTGTATGGGACAAGGTTACATTACAGGCCACAGAGAAAACCAGGTAATGATGCACTGCAGTGACTGAGATGCTGAGAATCAGGATGAGTCCAGACTTTGTGCATGGATGGGGAAAGCTTTTAGATACTGTACAGGAGAAAAATCTACAAGATTTAAATATATCTCAAAAGAGAGTGCCCATAGATGAAAATGATATCTAAATCATGAACCTGAAGGACAGGAGCGATGACGGTGCGGTCCACCGATATTGAGCGAATAATATGGAGTGAGCACTCAGGGAGAAATTATTAAGACTTTAATTCTTGCTGTATTGATCTTAAACTGAAGGGTCAGCACCAGAGAGAAGTGTCAGAGAGACAGGCTGAGGTGTTCCGTTGGACAGGAGAGCAATGGTCTGGAGAGGATAAGCAGATCCAAGAAACAGTCACAATGAATTATTAGTTGAATAATTTTTGCAGATAAGATTCTATGCAGATAAGAGGGAGAAGAGAAAGAGCAGGGCATGGGGGATGCTCACAGAAGCCTGAAGGGAGAAACAGGAAGGATACTCTGCAATGTGCACTGATATAGCAATTGCAGAGGCAGAAAAAGCGCTGGGGGAAGACAGTCAGGAAGCCAAGGGAAACAGGATTTCCAGGGATGCAGATATAATACTTGGTATCAGAAACAGCTACCAGCTGGAGAAGGAGGAGGAAGGAGTACTGGTCCTGAACTACGTCTAGAAAGCGGTCATTGAAGATTTCAGCAGATTAGGTCTTCCTTGAGCATGCTGGAAAACTTTGAACAGTGTCCTATCTGCATTCATATTTTGTATTGAACAGGCTAACACTTTGACCAGTTAACAAAATTACCTTTTTTCCCCTCATGCTTATTTTACAGTAAAGTGTTGTTTTTCTTTTGAAAACCCAAGTAATTTTGAACAGTCTGAGTAAAATTTTATCTCCAAGCTATTCAGCTTTCTGTTTTAGTCGAATGAAATATTAGGTAAAAATTTGCTTATACAATCCTGGAAAACATTATACTGCTATGTGGCCAAATATAAATGGCTCCAATAAAGGCACTCTCTTCTTGCCGTACCTCAAAATTACATCCGAAAAAGTGACTTAAACACATGCGCCCTATGTGATGCACTCACCATCTACAGATTCTGGTGACAGAGCACTGGAACAGGCTGCCCAGAGATGTGGTGGAGTCTCATTCTCTGGAGACATTCAAACCTGCCTGGACGTGTTCGAGTGCAGCTGCTCTGGGTGAACCTGCTCTTGCAGGGGGGTTGGACTAGATGATCTCCAGAGGTCCCTTCCAACCCTGACCATTCTGTGATTCTGTGAATGGCACGTCAGTGGAGGATACTAAATCCAGTCATGGGAAGCCTCCCCAAGAAGGATCCCAGTTTGGGATCCTGGAGGCTGTTTGTCAGAGCGCTCCCCTGACCTGCACCACCAGGCAGACAGACCATGCTCGGGCAGCGCCCAAATCAAAAGGGGCTTTGTCAGTCAACATCAGCCATCCGACCTGCATCTGGAAGCAAATAAGAAGTCAGTGCAGCCTCCAAAGAGTTGGTGTACTTGTCTCTTTGTGGCTGATAACCATCCTTGCCCAGCAGGCTGATAGCTACGTTTAGTGCCTGCAGCAGATTCTGAGTGATCTTCAGGGTTAGTCTCCAGTACGAGCCATTGCGACAAACTGATACTGAGATTAGTTCTGCTTGGTCAGAACATTCTTATTTTCTACACAGCAACGTAAAGAAAGTATTTTTTTAAGTTAAAAAATTACATAGAAATAGCCAGGAACAGAAAAGCAATAGCCAGGAACGATCTAGAAATAAAAATCCCACCGCAGCTGTGCAGGGTGTATGGCCATAGTATGCAGCATGCAACCATCCTAACTGTTATTCTTCAGCCCTTAGTGATAGAGTAAATCTGAGAGGGCACTTAGGGTGACTCTGCCCTTTCGCTTAGACAAGTTTGGACGGCTGTTGTTAGATGGGATGAAGGAGGGCTAAAATCAAGGGTAGTCAAAGAAGAATGCAAAAAATTCTTTCAATGCAGGTGAGAACATGCTTCCTCCTTCCCCCTGCACCTGCTGGAGGCTATGGTGTCTCAGTTTCCCCCTTTTTTTTTTTTCTTTTTCTTTAAGAGTGCTCTTTGGTTTACTTTCTCTCGTGATCCCCATGGCGGTGCCTCGTTAGGGGTGGTACAACTGCTGGTTGGTCTAGCCTTTGAGCATGGGTGTCGGCAAAACCTTTCCCTTTCCTGCCTCCTTCTGTGTACCAGTGATGCACGGGGTACATCGGCTGATCTAAGCACCCCAAAGAAGACCCATCTCCCTGCCGTGCTGTGCTGTGGGGGGAGGTCGCTGTCAGGGGATGCAGTGGAAAGGAAGGCAGAGAGGATGACACCGTGCTGTTGACTGAGCTTTCCACGGGGAAAGAAGTACAAGGGGAAAAATAACGCTCCCTCACAGGGTTTTCACAAGATAACGAGCACATTTTGGAAAGCAAAAGGGATTTAAATCCTCCAGCACGCAGATCAGTGCCTCTACATAATGTTTGGTCCGGTGGTTTTCTAAATGATAATGTTTGGGGTTGTACCAAAAGTTATCAGAAACTTGTGAAAGTGAAGGAGGAATGGGCTGGAGGAACTGTGTCTGGTGAGGCAAAATGTCTTAAAAGAGGAACAGAAGCAT
Source organism: Dromas ardeola (assembly GCA_013398915.1). Lineage (NCBI taxonomy): Eukaryota > Metazoa > Chordata > Aves > Charadriiformes > Dromadidae > Dromas > Dromas ardeola. Next base: position 121,532 of record VYZM01015469.1, read on the forward strand.
TTCTAGGACTGAGTACCTTGTAAGATAGGCCTGTGACCTAAGTCGGCAAGGAAGTGTCGTATTCAAATATTAAAACGAGTAATTAGATATTTTATAGAAAGGAATGAGTGATTTTCTGTGTTACAGCTTAACATAACTTTAGATTTAAAGTTTACAGGATTTTTTTTTTGTAAATATAAGTGCACACGAGTAACTTGGTGCAACATGTGGGATTAAGCAGAGTCCCTGCCCTCTGAACACTCTGGAACTGCCCGCCGTAACCTCTCTCAATATTTAAATTATGTTGGAGGAATCTGGAAGCATAAAAGATGTTTTAAATGGTCGTTCGCAGGGCAGTGAAAAATGATTTCCAAGATCATCTGTCTAAATTCACCGAGGAATTGGTTCTATGACTGCATTACCAAGAAGTCTGATTCCAGGCAGGACCCAGTGGCAATTTTCCCTAAATAAAGACCATATTATCAGATCTAATTAAGCCTATATATTGAGGAGGCTTTCATTTTACTACGGTCTGGATTCCGCTTCAGCATTTCCCAAATCTTATTCCAGTTGCTGAACAGCATTACAATTTCTCTAACTGCAGGTTTAGCTCTGTAATAAAGACCACCACAACAAATCCTAGAGTCGCTACTCTTCAAATTCTTTCTCTTGTTTTCCGTTTCAAACATCATCTCATTTACACTGATCGGAGGGTTATTAGTGCCTGTGTTTTAAAATGCCCACGGTTGCCAGGATGCCTGCCCCATCTAGCCCGCTGTTGATGTCTTTTGCTCTCTGTGGAGGGCCAAGTGTTTTCTTTGTGCTAAAAAGAAAATCACAAAGTCCACGTACGCGCTTTAATAGCATATATTCAAAATACACAGGGAGTTCCCCCCCTATTAGCTGAAATAGGTGCTTTTTTGTTGGCATGTTTAAAACCTGCCTAAATGCCAGCTTTTATTTGTGTTGTGCATTCAGTCCTCACTGAACTATGCATGAGAATGTGCCTCAACTCATGCATAAAAAACGTAGGCAAGCAGTGGTTCCCCAAAATGATTTTTTAAAAGGAGCCAGGACACTTTGCTTTATTGGCAGAGTAGTGAACTTCAAGAGACTGGTCCTTAAAAGGAAACACATTGTAGAGCCCCTGAGGTATTTCCATAGCGGTGGTTGCAGCAAGCTTTCTATTGTCAGCCCTGTTTTTTAATTTTCCTCTGGTAATTACTTTTTCCAGGGTTCTTTTTGTACCTTAAGTTTGTCACACACCCCATCTATTTGTTTAGAGGATCGGCACTTAAGTGCTATCACAAGGGGATAGCAATGTAGCAATGTCTCAGGAGTTTTGTTTGTGCATTTTTCAGTTTGCGATTAATCAGATAAAGCATCTTGGATGTAAGAAAAATGGCTGTAATGGTGCTTCTGCTTTGCTTGGGATCATTGACCTCAGGAACTGCTTTGGGGTGAAAAGTCCAAACACATGCTACTTGGTTTTCTTCAATGGCAAGCTGGGATTTCAGGAGCGGGAGGCGGGTAACTTGGAATTAACCATTCTGAAATCCTGGCAGGTCCTGGTGGAAACAGTGAGCCCTTATTGTTAATGCTGCAGATGCTAGAGTCAAGTTAAGATCTAATGTCTTTAAAAAGGAAGCTTTGCAGCTTTTCATTAGAAAGTAGTAGTGAAAGCAGCTAAAATATTTAAAGAGGTATGCCAGTGGGTTAAGCACAGTTCCCAGCGTTGGGTAAAAGGGTTATTCTAGCTCCCCCCAAAAACCCTGGCATCCAGACGGCCTGGGTGAGGTGATGGGATGCAGCAGCAAAGAGAAAAGAAAGGAGAACAGAAGAAGGCAGTTGTGGGGAGACGAGGCTGCTGATCGCTGTGGTGGAAGGAAACTCACATGCCAGGAAGAGATGGGTGGTGGGGAGACACCAAGGAGGGATGGGGATGCCAAAATATTTTCTGTATCAGATCACAGATACAACCACAGCCAAGGCAGAGGCTTCACACAGGCTCACTCAGTCCAGAGGACGTACCCTTTGAGATCTCAGTCCCAAACCCTGTGCCCATGTTGTTTTTCCATCTGCACAACAGACTTCTTCAGTACTGCAGTTGAGCACCTTCAAGAGTGATATTTTCTTCTTGCCAGAAGAGTTGACTATCTCCTGCTGAATTTCATGCAAGGAAATGTGGAAAGTAAGGTTTTGGAGTACTTGTCCAGGGATCATCATCGTCATAATCTGCAGGATTCGAGCTGTAGCTGCATTTAGTTTCACCTGAATTCTTGGAAGTGGGGTTGAAGTTGAAAATACATATTAGTTAGTTCAAAAGAGTATTAGTAGAACGTTGCAGCCTAAAAGTTAGTAAACTGATCAGGATTTAACTCCAGAATTGTAGGGATTTTAGGATTGTCCGGGTAAACATTGTAGGCCATGCTGGTTTTCTTAGATAAAGGGACAGAGCTGTACATGATAGATTTACTCTGTTGTAGTCGTTGCCTTCCTTCTCTACCCCAAACCTCTCCAAATTACGGTTCCAGATAAGATTGATTAGTCTAAACTGCTGCTCATTGGGTTTAAGAGGAACAATTTTCTGCAGCTCCTTCACACTGGTTTGAAAGGGAAAAAAATTCCAAACATTCTGCTTAATTAAGACCTAAAGAGGCAGTGCAAACTTTTGATGATTAATTGAAGCATGTTTTAGACTGATGCATATTTAGTTATTATAATGTGATAATTTTATCTTGTTATACAAACTGCTCCCTTTGGGAACATGATTTAACACTGCAAACACTCCGTGTTTATTGCATTGTTCATTATGAAAAATACACAGGCTAAAAACCACAAGGAGATGTATCTGAACAGTATCTGTGCGGTGGGTGCAGGGAGTGCTTCTTCAACCTGTAATGACACAACCCAGGGGCAGAAAAACACAGTATTGGAACTCCCACAATAGCTCTCCCTGTGAAGAGTTGAGAACGCAGGAAAGCAGAGGCTGGAAATTCCGATCTTGTACTGTATGCGTAAGGAATATGTCTTTCTATTACCTCATGTAATTATGGAAGACAGTGGTATGGATGTTCTGCTGAAAACTCTCCTGTGACTATTCAGTTGTCTCTGTGCCAGCTCCTCGTTGTCTCACCTGTGTGAGTACCCACGCTACCTGCCGTAAGCCCGTCAGATCCGAGAACACGCTAAGCACATTGCAAGAGCAGGTCGCAAAGTCGCAAGCCCAGACGGAGAAAAAAAATACAGTTGTTAAAAAGTATTTTCTTTCACTTCAAACTGATCCGTAGCAGGACATGCAAATGTTATTTTCGTGCTTTACAAACATGTGTCAGCCTGGCTATGTGGGTCCTGAAAGCGATGGCCAATGATCCTCATCAGAAGAGCTGCTCCAGCGAGGGCTCACATGATGGACGTAGGCATGCTGTCAGGGGGTGCTCCTGTTACTCAAGCGGATATGCTAAGCTGGACTGCCAGCGAAAGTTTGTCTGTGAGCAAAGGAGAACGTTGCCGATGTAGTCTACTGTGGAGAAGCTTTCTTAGTGCAGACCTAATCAGAAAAAGATTAGAACAAAGATTCGAGACAGATAAGCAGTCTCAAACTACTGGATTTGAAATTCCCCGCCTCCTTGCTTTCTTGTTGCAGTAGGTTCTTCTTGCTGAGTGCTCTAGGGACGGGGATTTGATACGTTTTCCTGAAAGGAGGAGAAGAGTCTGGTAAAGTGATTTTTGAAGAATTTGGCCTTACGAAACAAAGGTCTGTGAAAAAGTGAGAGGAATCTTTATCTTGAATGGAAGATTTGAATTACTGGTTTCAGATTATTCCAGTTTGTGTTTAGCAGAAGACGGTGATTAAATCACCAGCCTTTGGCCTTCCTTCTTTCACACAATCTTAATTTTATTTTTTTTTCAAGTTATTGCTTCCCACTGCTGTAGATTGGAATGGTAGGAATACATGGACTATTACTTTTCCGTTAATGTTGCAGTCCTCTTTTTCGGTCACTAAGCTTAAAACACTGTAATGAAACATTCCTATTAGTTATTTTTACAACTTCTGCTCTGATCTCTACTGCAACCAGTGTCGAGAAGGAATGCACATGATCAGGTTTGGACCTTTATCATTGTCCCCAGCTGTCATCCATACCCATAAGCCATAGGGCATGGCTCGCTCTGGTCCTTTTCTTTGCCGTTCTTAGCTTCACTTGAAGCTAAAAGAAAGGGACTGGTTTTAGAGCAAGTCTTCCTCCCACTGGGCTCCACAGGGCTCTTGTTGGTGGCCCACAGGGAATTAATCGCGTAATATTGGATGTTTTCCTTTTTTTACCTGATGAATTGCATTACAAGCAGTGAGAGTTGCATCAAAAATTTACTTGGGCAAACCTACACCCGATGGAGCAAGGGTGACTTAAAAGAGACATATTAGTGTACTGTTCCAGGAAGCACGTGCTCTGAAGTACTGTTGTTTCCTGGCTGCTTTATGCGGCTATACTCAGCTGATCCTTTTGTAGTCATGTTCCTGAGTCTTTTAAATGGAAGAGGCATCTAGTTTTATTATTACTGTTACTGTTAAAAGGACTATATTCCATATGACCATTCTTTGGTGACTGAGGGAGAAGGGAGTAGGAGAGAGAAATAATTCAATTCTCTGTATTTAGGCAGACTCTTTCTCTCCCTTTCTCCCTTCCTTCTTTCAAAATGATGAGCATTTTGATTAATATTGATGATGCCTTCTGGATATCAGCTGTCTCTTCCTGGAGGTGCAGACACCAGCTGGAAGTAGCTTGTGGACCATTCTCTGCTGTTTTATTGACTATCAGATCCATGGACCACAAGTAAAGCAATGCTATCTCAAAGGGTTCCTTTTGAGATGGGGTGAAGTTCTGCTGGTCAGGGCACGGGAAGATGACAACTTGACAGAGTAGGTGCCTCTCCCTCTTCTCTCCTTTTCTTGCCAGGGACTTAGAGAAGTCTTTGGCATAAGGAGGTGGATTGACCCTTACCGTCTTGCCTAACCTCCTGCAGAGACACTTGTATGGTGGCTTTTCCATGTAAACGGTTGTTGCTGCTGCTGGGATGCTGTATAATTGTAAACAGACACTTGTGTGGTCTTTCTCATCACCCATGGGAGACAGTTCATGGGTGTTGGTGAAATGGGAGTTGAATGGTAGCAGTGGTGCTTCCCCTGTGAAGTCAGGCATGAAAGCCCCTGAGAATCCTAGAGGTGGAGCTCGGTGCTTCTCCTTAAAAACTGTGCCCCAGATGAGCCAACCTGCTTCAAAAGGAGGTACTCCAGCACCTACTTTGTCAGTGAACTCTCTCTCAGCACTGAAATTTTCTTTTTTCATTTATGACAGTTAGTCTCACCAGAAATGAAGGCTGTTGTAAAGGTAGATCTTCTATTTTCCAGAGATAAAATACTTCTTATCAGTAGGAGAATATATGTTGCTGTTATGTGAAACAAGAGGTTGCCGTCTGTTTCCTTTGGTTCACAGGACCTTCTGTTGTCCTGATACATTCAATGGGGCAAGTTCAGTCCGTAAGGAATCGGTTTACTATGGTGCAAAAGTAGCTGAATCAGGACACTTTTGTGAAAGCTTAGCACTTCAAATGGCTCAGGATAAAAACGGCGGGAAGAGCTTTTGGGCTGTGCTGGAGTAGTCAGCATTCTGGGCAAGACTGGTCCGGAGAGAAAGCTGTGCCAGCACCACCGTAACAGCACCCTGCGCTCCTGCGCTTCTGGCTCAAGGGCAGGCTTCTTGACCCTATAGATGGCTAGTGATAATTTTGCCCACACTATTTTGATTTCCCTTGATGTCCGGTATGTGAAAGCATTTACAATATTGGCAAATCCCACTCTAAAGGGTAAGTGATAAAATACATTAAGCACAAATCTGTGTTATAACCTAGCCTTAAATATAGGTTTAAAGGTAGACAGCCTGATTAAAACTAAAAGGTCATTATTTTACATTGTACAATTTTATTTGTAGCTATAAATCAGAACACAATTTGTGGAAGGAAAAAAGTTATTAAACTGGCAATATTTATTCCGTTAAGGTGAATAAAATGCAGCACGTAGTTCTGAATTATGATAGCCAGGGAAAGGAGCCAAATCACTCTGCTAAAAATTAGTTTGCCAATAATTTTACAGAACGATGACAGCGTAGCTTCAAAAACAAATCCTTTATAGGGAAATGGGATGGCTGCATGACAGACTTTCTGAGCTATGAATTCTCCACAGCTCATGGACCAGGAACTGCTTTAACAATTAGTCTTCAGGGATTATTTTTTTTTTTCCAGAAGTTAGACAATGGCTGCTGTCTGTAACTGAAAGGTCACGCTGTATTATAGACTGGACATAAGAACTGAAGAATTCAGAGTTTTAAATCAGAAAGATTCCTGCTAACTTACTGTCTTGATCTGTTTAGGAGGCTTAACTATTCACTGCCCTCATCTGTGAAGCTGGGGTGGGAATGATGACTGACTGCACAAGGACATTGCTAGCACTTTAGTAATAAGCCCTGTTTTTTTGTGGGATTTTTTTTTGGTGGTTTTTTTTTGTTTGTTTGTTTGGGTTTTTTTGCATGGCAGAAGGCATACATGCCACATTCGTAACACACGTTAGAGAAGAGCTCGAAAGTCTCTGTCTGAAATGAAATCTGACTGATGAGCATAAAGACTGGAAAATTACCTGGCAGACTTTACCACAGTGCTGCATCTTCCTTCCTGCTCGAGCCGGTCTTTCTGTGACTGCTATATTCACACGAAAGCTCCCCATTTTGTACACTAGTCATTATTTCGAAACAGCACTGAGAAGGGGTTATTTCATGGTTCTTCTTATTTGGAAGAGGGCTCTTGTTAGAGACCTGCCTTGGTGCAGTACCTTCTGGGGGTGTTTTATCACCAGCTTGCTGAGCAGAACATCTCAGGGGCTCACTACAACAGACTGTAAGTAACAAGAACAAAGCAGCAATACTCATTAAGCCTCTAGTCTTGGTTACTCGTTTAATAAAGAGTTGTGCACTCTTAAATGTGCTAAAGAGCTCTCGAGATTTCCAGAGCTTTTCAGCAATGCACCATTTTTTTAAGCTAATAATCTTTTCCAGCCATCTTAGAAGCTTTGCCAATCTGCTGAGCCTGGCTGGCACAGGTGACCGGCTGCCTGAGGACGAAGCTGGTGATCACAGGCATGCACAGTTCTGCTCTCAGACAGTGACGATTTAGAAATAAGATGAGCCGGTGCTGGTTGTATCTAAGAGTAAGTGTGCAGATGTCTGAGGAGGGTGTTTTCATCTCGTGTAAACATTGTTCTTATATTTTTGTTGTAGAAGATGATGTGTCAAATGTACAAATAATGTGTGCCTGGTGCCAGAAAGTTGGAATCAAGCGCTATTCCCTGAGTATGGGAAGTGAAGTGAAATGCTTCTGCAGCGAGAAGTGCTTTGCAGCTTGCCGAAGAGCATATTTCAAGAGAAACAAGGTAAGAGAAATAAGGAAAGATGTAACCTACATAGACATAGCTTTAATCAGTCCCAACCTGGGTCTCATTTAGCATCTAATAGAAGCTCTTTTGTTTTCTCTGTCTCATCTAGTCCCTCCACTTTCCATCTGTATTGTCTGTCGGACTGTCAGCCCTTTACTAACCCTGTTTCTTTCAGTTTCCTTCAGCTTCATGCTTGGGTTTTGTGAGAGTCAGGGAATTTAAATACTAATAAGCAGTAACATAAGAGTCCCAATTTGGCCTTAGAGTCTCAGGATGCTTGCTGCATATACACAACCAAGAGGAGGAATCATGAAAATAGACTAGAGGAGGGTTGCATATGATAGCGTCACTAAGTCCCATGGCATTGGGATCATGGCTAGTGGGTAAATGCTTTTAGGACCTAAGTCTGGGTCCCATCACAGTAGCGGATAATCTTCCCACTGCTGCTAGTGAGCTCTAGTATCATTCTTTTAAAGCATATAATTACTAATAAATTACCATTGCTTTAAAATTCAGAGACTATACGAGTTTTGGGTTGGGGTAAGCAATGTTAGAACATCTAGAGTCACATGAAAACCCCTCCTACTCAATTTAAATTTAACTCTGTCTAAAATTAGAATGCAATCCTAATATTGAATGTCTACAAAAATTGCTGTAATCACTGAAGTACAGTGCCTGAAAATGCCCCCTAGGTTACTTCAGCAGCTGTTTCTGCAGCAGAATGCGCGATATGTCATTTAAAGAAAAATAACGAAGGAATGCTCTGGCATTTTTAGTTGTTGAAAAAGTAACTGTGTCCTTTTGGTGCTTAATAGTGTTAGTCTTTCGGTAGCCTTTATTGTCTTAGAAATATCTATTATTCATAAAACCCTTTACGTTTTGGTTTTGTAAATGATACTATTTCCCCTCATGCTACAGAACATTCAAAGGCTGTCAATTTCAAACTGAATTCAGGTCTCTAAATCTGGTCTTTTACATGTGTGGTAATAACAAATAAGTACATATGGATCCTAGATTTAGGATGCAATGTTATAGCAAATTACCCTCCTTTATAAATTTGGGTCATATCATCCTGCCAAAAAAAAAAAAAAAAAAAAAAAAATGCCTGAAGAATTAGGTTGCAAAAATCAGTAGAGTGGAATTTTAGTGGCAGTCTTGGAGAATCAAGCTCATAATCTCTACTGAAGCAGACAGGCAAGTTAAAGTCACATGAGTATTCTGTGAGGAGTGGTGTTTACATTTTTTTTTTCTAGAAAAAGTGTAAAGGAGGGAAATACATGCTCCTTAGATGCTCCTCATTTGAAAACAAGTTCTCATGGATGTATGTGTCTGTGCACACACGCACATTTATGCACATGTAGCTCAATGTGCCTTACAATGTGTAAGACATTCTGGGGTGACAGGATCCGGATCACCATCAGCTGATGCTCCTGTGACTTTCAGTCACAAACGTACGTGGGCAAGATAGTTCCTAGTAATGGAGGCATTCTCAGTGATCCTAGTTAGGTGGTCCTTTATGTCCAGCAGTGATGAGGACCCGATAATTTGGGAAACCTTGGGGAGGCAGATGAAAGAACAACCAGTTCGTGGTGGATTCTCCATCTACAGCTTAGATCCTGAAATAGGAGGTTTAGATCCCTTACTAAATTAAAATAAATGCCTGTTAATATAACGCATAAGTGTACTTCAACCTTCTACTAACCCATGAGTAGTAAGACTCAGTAATGGTTTATGGCCATGAATTCAATCAGTTGGGCAATATACGCAAAAGTTCCCTTTTACCCGACTTACAATTTATTACCCGTGTGCTTTATTGGAGGCCTCCTTGTCCACGTGTTATGAGAAAGGATGAACGAGAGCATCTCATTGCCTCTGGTTCTTTTTCCTATACCTCTTTTAAATTCATCTGGACACTAAAAGATGCTGAATATTTCCATCCAGAAAGCTCTCTGTATTCATTATATTGTATATATCTAAATAACAACAGGTTTTCCAAATCTTTTCATATACCATCATATCCCAGTGAAGTGTCCTATTCTTCACTAAAGAGGTTGCAAATTAACAAAATGTCATATGGGAGGACTTGGCAAAACATGAGAAGATAACATATAATTGATAATGTGTTGGTTGCTACATTGGCTCTGCTTCAAAGCTAAGCGAGTGAGTCAGATTTTCTTCCTCTTTGCACCTGTGGAATCTGGAATTGCACAGGATCCGACCCAGCAGGGGAAATCTGGAGCTGCCCCTTGCATGTGCATTTATGGCATTAGATGATCCAAGGACAGAATATTTAGGAAATTTTGCCGTTAAATTAAGACAGGTGCAGACTTCAGCAGACCCTCATGCTTATGTTGTACTTCACCTGTTAGTAACAGAGTGGATTCTTGAGGAACAGGATCAAAGGAAGAGGCTGCAATAGTTTCAGATTTAACCACTGACCTTTAATCTGTTATTACTAGTCCAACAGCGTACCTGTCTTCTCCATGAGTCTAATGCTTATTTATGTATTTGAGAAGTTATGCCACTCTACACTTTCTCGTTCTTCACACAGAGACGTAAAATAGTCACGTTTCACCTGCCTTATGTATGTTTTTTATGTATGTCCACAACAATATAGTGTTGTATTACTTTAAATATGTACAGCTGCTGCATTTCTGGGAGCTGATAGGACTTTGCGGTCAATTCATTTCAGGCTTGAATTTCCTAATGGATCGTGTTAAGCAGTCTTCCCTCCCTCCCCTAGATAAGAAGTGCTGTAATAAGCACTTGCTTAAAATGATAGGATTGTTTAAACAGTAAAGAATAAGTCATTGCTAATGTCTCTAAGTAATGCTGCAAATTATCCATCCCTGAATGCCAGTTGCTGTGTTCAGAATTAGGATTTTTGTCGTCATCCTAATAACAAAATGCTCTCCCATACACAGGGCAGATGCATGCTGAAGCGATGCATGCCCACAAATTCCCATCTGGGAAAAAGCTTGGCATGAGACCACTGGAGAGTGAAGAAAGTGCTCCAAAAAAGCCCCAGGTTAGGTGAGCACTAACTGCTCCCAACCTCTAACTCCTTCCCAGCCTGCCCCTGCGGTAGGTTTAGCAGGACCTTGCCGGCCTCAGGAGTGTTTGAACCCAAGCAGTTTGGTCGGAGGTGTACATTGGTCCTTCCTGCCTTTTATCCCAGGGGAGTTGCATCCATTTGTGCTCCAGAAGCTGTGTCCCTGCAACCTCTGCATCCATACGTAGCCAGGGTTGTCAGGGACCTGACTCACACGATTGTAAGTTGATTTTCTCCTAAGGAATGCAAATTTTGCCCCAGGTATCCTACAGTCGTGACCATTTAAAATTATCTATCTTAGCAACCATGCCTTGCAAGAATAGAAATATATGTATTTTGAAATTATAATGGGTCTCCCCAAAGAGTGTAATTTTATCTAAATTACTAGAAGTAAATGAATTGGGGGTTTTACCCCTTTAGGCAAAGAGTGAAATGTTTAGACTATATCCAATTTAGAAAAAAACTAAAAATACACCACCCCACCCCCCAAACAAAAATAACCCAAATCTGTATCCCTGATCCTGTTTGGTCTAGTATGCATAGTAAAATACACAAAATGAACTAGTGTATAATGATAACCTGTTGTGCATAATAATACCAATTAAAAGGAAGTGTAGCAGGAAAAGGGAGCATTTTGTACTAATGCTTGCAGCTGAAGATTTGAGATTTGGACCTGTTCTGATGCGCTCTTCCTTAGAGATTTAATTTTACAGGCCAACTAGTATGAAGTTAAGTACCAAAGAGGCACATAAGGGCAAAAAGCACTAGACCACCAAATTTCAGAATATTAAATTTAAAGGGAACAATTGGATTCATAATTGGATCCAGTGAGTTTGAAGCCTGAAAAGATTAATTTTGAAATTAAGTTTATTGACTCAGTGGGTCAGAAAACAAATTTATTATGACCAAATGGCCAAACATAGAATGAGGACTGAATTCACAGGGGTTGTAGGCGCTGTTCACATATATATTAAAGGATAAATTACTTGATTTGACTAAGACATGGGAGACGAAGTGACTGCAAGGTTGTCAGCCAGCATTGACCTTGTTCCTGTTTCACACTGCCTCCCAATCAGGAAAAAAGATGATAGATGTTTTTGTTTACAATGCAGTCAAATTTCATTTATACTAATAAACAAGAAGGCATCAATCAAAAAGTAAGAGTAAACTGCTGTTTAGCAACACGAAGAAGTAAATGATGATGGCTTTTCTCCCCGTACGGGACAGTGATGGGCAGCACCGGGTGCGAGTCGGTAGCGCAGACAGGCAGCGTGTTTTATGCCCTTTTATCTCATCTGTGTAGCAAGAATGAATGTGAACAATCAAATGGGGCTGTAAAACGTAGTCTGTATTTATTTAGTTCTGAGTTCTATTGCATTAGAGAATTCCTTACATTTTCAAATTATATTTAAAGACAATAAAGTGCACACAACGTCTGTACTCCTTAGTACACCGTAGTCCTCCTGCCTGAATAGTTTTTTGGTTGATTAATGTGTATCACTATGTGATTAATATGGACATGTATATACAAACACATACTAAAAACTGGGAGTAAACACAAGCTATCATTGCCCCAAATTGTTACCAAGAGTTGTCAGAGAAAGTTCTCTTGATTTCAAGCTTAATTGTGCAGCCTAGCAGCGCATAAGAAACATTTAACAATCTCCCTGCTAAGTCAACGAGTAACAGCAAAAAAAAAAGTTACTTTCTTCTCTTTCGTATGCACCTGCAAAATTTAATTTGTAAAATGGTCATCATTCATGGAAATTTGGAAAATTGCTTAAAGCAACTTGATGCAAATAATGCCCCTGAGGAAAAAAAAAAAAGCTTAGCTGTTACATTTTCCTTTAGAGTCCCTTTCCATAATAAGTTTTGAAACACAAGGGGGTCTGAATAGAAAACCTATTTCTCCTAGAGATTTAGCTTGCATTAATTAGGTGTTCAGAAAGGTAGAAAAGTCAGTGTAGAGCAGGTGTCCTCCCTGGTTTGCCTGAAATCGCCTGTATTTGGTTCTGCAGAGCTGTAGAGAAGTAGGATTTAATAAATGGTTCACAAAGTTTCTTCTTCTGCTGTGGGTTTTCGTAGAATGTGTGCAAGTGTATTTATGTGTGCTTGTGTGTGTATGTGCACACCTGCACGTGTGCGTATGCGTTTTTGCCACAGAAGCCAATTAATAAGGTTTCTTGCGAATGCTTGAGGGTAGAAGGGCAAAAGACGACAAGCATCTCCATAGCTATGATTGCTATGTTGAGATATAAATGAGCGCTGATGAGTGAACGCAGATGAGACGCTGAGTCTGCAGAGGAAATAGTTCAAGCGTGGGGCACAATTGCGAACTTCTTTGAGGAACTATCTGGAGAAGGAGGGGGAAGGAAAATATCCTCCCTCAGAGGATGTTTTTAAAGTTTGTGGAGGGTAGAAGGCCGCAGACAGCGACCAAGAATCTGGAACAGATACTGAGATATAAAGCAAATCCTGAGTTGTGAAAGAGGTGGGTGGCATCAGTCGTAAAGGAGAAGAGTCGGCATCATTGTCTAGCTGTCATCAGCTGGCCTTTTCACTTATTGGATACTAAACCCGGAAATCTCATAAAACTCCTTCCCAAAACCAGAGCTAGGATGTTTCATGATTAGAAGAGGCAAATGAAATTCCAAATTAACCTGCTGAGACCATCAGTCAGAATATCTCATTTCTCACCCACACCAAAGCTCACCCACACCAAAGCAAAACGTATTAACATTGTAAACGATGAAATGCATCAGCACCTGACTGATGCCACTGATGACTTAATGAAGGGATCTGGCAAACCCAGCGTGCTTGTCAGTTTGCAAACTCAATGGACATTTTACTGTCCATCTGCTGCCATTTAATACTATAAATTTGAATCAAATTCCCATTGTCTGAATTGCTAGCAGGTATCCAATCCAATTAAAAGGCGTGTTCACTTTTAATTTTAACCACCGTGTCACATTACATCAGTCGTGTTGCATTCTGGCTGCTTTGTTTATATCAAGATGAATGTGCTAATTACAGCTTGAGAATCTGCTGCCTCTTGGACAGCGGGCATTTGATTCAAACGAAGCGACCAGTTTACGCGAGGTGTCCTCGCCTCAGTTCTGTATAATTCAGCGATTGCATCTCTCCTTCTTGCCAGAAGTAGGTTTTGTTTACATACAGATGTTACAACAAAACACCACTAATTGCATTAGGACTTGACTAGAAATGCTTTTACGGTTTTCACACACTAGGTTGTATGCAGTTTAGACCAATGATTTGGATGTAAGTAGATGTTATGACACCTTGATATTGGAAACGTGAAAGAAGTTGCTGCCTGCCAGAGTGAGTGAGGAAAAAAGATGGCTAGTAGCTATTTTTGTGGAGGTTACTAAGGTGCTTTGCTGAAGTCTTAAATCACTTAGGATGAATTTTTGAAGGGGAGAGGGAGACACTAGGGGAAAAGCAGACGTTTTGCTCTGTTAAAAAGTTTGACAAGATAGACTTCATGATCCGTATCCAGGACATTTTTACATCAGCAAGGGATTTTTGATTAAAGAGTTTAGATGCATAATAATGATGCATTCAGAAAATGAGCAGATATAATACACATGGGTGCTTACTTTACCTGTGAACCCCTTTGGCTCCAACCTATGTGAGCTACGCAATCGCTCAAAAAAATACTGCTCTCCCTACAGTCCATGTCTTGGTTCAGGTTACGTTAGATTAGCCCACGTTGCCTTGGCCTCTTATGAAATTAGGCACCTTCCTGCATTGTTTCCACGCGATCAACACAAGCTGAGCATCGAGAACAGTATTTATGCTGAGGAAAACTTAGTGTAGATCTCCAAAGTGAATCTAATTTGCACAGATTATATTTGGTGCCACTTTTCGGTTTCCTAATGAACACATCAATCATTAATACTAATATGAGCTGGGCAAATAATGAAATGCATATTAAATAATATGTTTGTTCAAAAATATCATGACATTTGAATAAATTATTGCCTTAATGCATCTGTTCACTTATCAGTCAGCTCATTAACTTAGGGAAATATTGAAAAAGGAGCTTGAGTATTTTTGCACCCTATATATTTTTATTTAAAAACCAAAATTAAGCAAATATGGCTTTCAAAAATATGTTTGGATTAGGAGCAGTGTTGTGAACGACACCCTTTGTACACACTCCTGAAAGGACGTATGGAATATTACAATTAACTGTGTAGTTTAATGGGATGAAACTCTGCCCAGGCAGGGGACCATGGTGGGCAGCAGTAGAAAACCTGAGGGGCCCTGCTGAAGGTGGAAGGTCATTTCTAGTCCTGAATTTTCTTGGGAGCACAAGTTGCTGTCACACTTCGCTAGGGGCGAAGGAATTTATGCAGGTGAGGCAGCAGGTCAATGGAGTTGCAGCATTTCTTGTCAGCTGACGGTCTGTGTTTAATTACTCTCTTACTCTTCTGAAGCGGTGACTTCCCTCTCCATCATGCCTAGAAATCTTGGGACAAATTCAAGGATGAAACTGAGTCAGACCAAGGGAGTAAATCACATCGTATATCTTTTGGCTCTTTCTAGGTAGGAAAGTTTCATCCCTTTTAGGTTTGTTTGCAAACATTTGCTGGTTTATGGGAAGACCGAAGAAACCCTTACACACGTTAACCTTGAATCTGGCCTCGTGAGGCTACGTGAGGCTAGGAGAGGCCAAATGGATATAATTTATAAGCTGCCGGATGAACAGGAAAAATCTACTACGGGGAATTGTTAGTTAAAGTCAGCTTCTCGCTGTATATCAAGCTGTGCTCAATGCGCAAGTGGTAAACTTGCTGGAAGAATGAGGTGGGTTTTTATAGGGCAAAAAAAGCCTGAAACTGTCAAATATCTTTCCTGTAGAAAATCGTTTCTGCAATACTAAAAGAGAGTTTGCTGGCCAGCTAAGTTCAGTGAAGGGCTGCTGTCAAAAACACCAAGCATTTACAACTCATCCATTGGAATTTAAATTGGGATGGAAGTAAACATATGTTGCAAGTTGTCAGCCTGGATGCAATTTTGTTTCTAAAGTAAATGTACTCATCTGTTTAATAATTTTTAGAAATGGTCATAAAATATGTGATGGGGGGGTTGTGTGTGTGTGTGTGTGTGGCTTCAGATGGTTTTGGTTTATTTAATCTCCTGCCTCCATTGCACAGAGGGGCTGGTGGAGATGCTCAGGCAGGAGACGTGGCCCCATGGTGGTCCATTTACTTTAAAACCAGAGCAGAGCATCTCTCTGGCTCTTTTCTGGGCTTTGCGAGGGGAATGATCTTCAGTGGGGTATGGTAGCCCAGCACAGCTTTACTGAGGAGCATGTGAAACCATCAAGGACTCAGCTTCCTCATCAGCGCTGGCCAAATACAGTCATTTTCCCTGTATCACATACAGGCATACAGTGGTGCCGTGTGGCCCTTTCCTCCCCTGAAATTTGGACTGTCAAATCCAAGGGAAGACCTGTTGAGTTAGAAATCAAACAACCACCCAGTCTCAATTAGTCTTACTATTTTTAATTTAGCCCCCGGGCCTTTGCAGTCGCGGTGCACAGTGCTACTAAATCAGGTGGAAGAGCGCTCCTAGAACGACCTATAAGTCTTAAAAGCTTAATATACAGATTTAGACAGAACACCGTCATTTAGATATTTATGAGGAGGTAGGTTTGAATAATTTCATGGTGTAGATGTAATAATGGTCAATTTTGGCTGTTGTCGAATGGTCCAGTCTCATGCCTCCATTTGCAGGAGCAATTAATTTATCAATATCAATGCCTTGATAAGGCAGCTCCCACTGAGTTCCGTCAGGTGGCTGCGCTCCTAACTTCCACATTGGAAGATAGTAACTTTTATCCTAAAGAAAGGAAGGACCAGGAGCTCTGAAAGAGAAGGCTCTAAAATACCAAGGAAAAGGGTTAACCAAGAGAAAGTTGCTTTTTTTTAAAAAAAAAAAAGGGGAAAAAAAGAAGCATTGAATCACTCTGGAGGCTATTTAAGAACACCATATTAGATGCACAGATGGTATGTATACCTCTGAGCAAGGAAAAAGTAGAAAGGGGAGAGTAAATCTGGCATAGTTTAGTGAAGAAGTGCATAAGCTTAAAGGGACACTGTCAACTTAAAAATCACACTTTTATTGGAAAACTTGTTACCTACTACTGTTACAAACAACACCTATGATTACTGTAACTGAAAGATGAGACAGAAAAACCTCCCTCTGTTTTTTTGTTGTGCTTCCTTTGAGCCTGATCCAAATTCCATCGGCGTCAGTGGGTGACGTCCCGTTGCTTGTGATGAGCTCCGGGATCAGGCCCCGTGCGTATTTGCCTGTACATTGTGTACGGGCAGTTTCACTATTTTGCATGCGGTCTGCTTTCTTATTGTTTCTGTGGTTTTTCGCACAGCAAGAGAGGAAAAAAAAAAACCACATTTTTTTTCCAAATTCAAAGTGTGGTTGTTAAACTATGGAAATGCCAACGGGGTCCCAGGCACACTTGTGACAGAAATACCAACTGTTTTGCGTTTTTAAGACAAAACTCATTCTTCAAAAAATATGAGAATGGGATCAAATCAGTTATAACCAAAGGTCTCTGAGAGAAAGCGCAGGAATAAAAAGACAAGGGAATTGTCTGAAAGGCATATGTACAAGGCACTGTAGAAGGTATAGGAAAAAGCACCTGTAAGTCCCCCACTCCCACAGGCCACCCAGCCGTGACTCTGGCCCCTTTTGAGAAAGCGGAACAGCAGAAAAATTAAATTAAATTTTCTGCGTCCATCCTCACCGCAGAGGGTGATGAGGAAATTTCTGTTCCAAGGACACTTTTCACAGGAAATCAGAGGGTGGCCCTATAACAAAAATTGAAGTCTCTTAGGAGGAAGTTACGGAGCAACTTCAGCAACTCGAGAGCAGTAAATCACCAGGAGCAGATGGTACTCAGCCGAGTGTTCCTAAGGAAATAAAAGTGTGAAGCAGCAGAGATATTGACAAGGATCTGCAATATATCATTAAAACCAGCAACTGTTCCTGAAAATTTGGAAGTCATTTTTATGGTGCTTAAAAAAAAAAAAAAAAGAGATAAGAAGGTTGCTTTCTTCTTGAGCATAGGAAATGAAGCTGAGAGTTCCTGAATAATTTTTGTTTAATTTGCTTAATGGCAGAATAAAGTAACTTTCAGCTAGGCTTGACCTGGCAGGTTGTAACATTGTAAAAAACAGCTGGGATATAATTTTTATACATAACATCTTTTAGAAAAAGATGTTTAGGTGAACATAGTTTGTTTGGACTCAGGATCATGTTTGCTGGATAAGGTTGTTTCTTTTCGATGTGTTATTTGATGTCTATGGGTAGTTTGATGCCCTCCATGGAAAAAATTAACGCATTTTGGCACAGCAGCATACCTCGGTTCACGTTTTCATAGCAAGTTGGGCATTTAAATAAAAAGCTGATGGCATTCCAAAGGACCCGAGTTCAGTGCCAACACAAAAATTACTTTATAATGCTGAGGAATGTTGTTATATGTGCTACAAAAGTTTTTAATTCAATTTGCTACAGAAAACTTAATTTTTTTTAGAAAAAATCTGAATTTTTCAACAAAAAGCAGATACTTCAAAGCACAAACGCACTCAACTAAATCCCCATTTTCTGCAGTTATACCATATGGGCAAATAGTAACAGAAGAGTACAGAGGTTTTGCCAAGCAAACACAGCCAGTATGTACACACAGGCACGGAAATCAGCTAAGGGAGGGAAATTAGAAGTTCTAATGGATTTGGAATTTAGTAAAGCACTTGAAATAGCATCTCATGAAATCTTACCCTCAGATTAATTCAAACTACTTTGGATATGAACACTGTCAAGTGGCCTGAAAGCGGGCTCAAGGAATAAAGTAAAGGGTGGTGATAAAGAGCAGCATATCAGGTTGTGGATAGAGAAGTGCCAGAGGGACTTTCATGAGGTTGGTCTTGTTTCATATTTCATTAATGATCTCCAGGAGAGAACAGAGAGCAACTTCTTAAACTCTGCAGATGATGCTAAACTAGGGGGCAGTTGCAGATACCAGACAGGACAGAAAATAGTTCTCTGGAGGAATTAGAAGTAATGGAAAAAACCAACCAAATTACTTGTCCTTTGACAAAAGTGAGTTAATATGTTGGGGGTTGGAACTGAAAAAAATATCTTAGTGAAATGAGGATAGGTAAGGGCAATAAATTGGACTGTGCAGATGTAATGGTAGTTAAACGACCATAGCTAGGGTCTGGAGTCTGGGGGTGTTGAGGATAGTTGAGTAGCTGCTGAAACATGGATAGAACAAAGAGTGGCAAGATTTGGAGGGAGTTTGGACAGGCAGGGTTAAGGGATGAGCAGAGTCAAAGATAATTAATTTAGGGAATACGAAGGTTTTAAGCCTGTGGAGGAGGAGGAGAAGGCTGGAAAGAAGTTAATCTTTTGCAATTTTGATGTATAATACTTCAGTGTGTTAGCACTTGGAACTGTGGCCTGAAATCAGCCGCTTTTCTCGGGTTGGACTAAGCTGGGACGAGCAAACACTAGTAAATAGAGAAGCTGGCACTGGCAGAGGGAATGCATACACCGTCTTCTGTGTATTTTCCATCTCCGAATTCTGCAGAAATGAAAGGATAGCCTACTCGGATTCAGCAGGCGGTATTACTTCCCAAAATTACACTGCCCATTTTTAGACTGAGCTATCACAAATAGTGGTTAAAGGTCTGAGCCGCAAGCCGCTGAAGTAAAGAGGAGTGCTCTGTCCCCAGTAGCAGTTGAACTGGGCCTTAAATTCAATAGTATAGTTGCATAGGTTCGATAAAACTGATGATTATTAGCAAAACGTATAGCTAAGCCAAGTGAAAGAGCAACGGAAACCAAACCTCATTCATCAGAGATATTGCCTGCCAGTGTAAGCCCCAGATGCATCCTATGACTGCGTAGATTATAGGATATTTTTCACTCCATCCTTCAGGTATTGGCTATTGTCAGCTGCAATTTGCCAGACGAGATGAAAAAATGGGCTGATCACTATGGCGAGACCCATCTTCCTAATCAGAGCGGTTGCACTGATGGCATAGCAAGCGTGAAGGGCTCCAAATCTAAATTGACGTGTCCCGTTTGGTCAGCCAAATTCATAACTGGTATAAGCAGCCATAGCTTTATTAAAATCATTGGGGCTGTTTGCATCAACTGTGGTTTTGGCCCAGTGTGGGAATTGAAATAGCTCCATTTAGTTCTCTACTGGGTCTGGAGAAGCAATAGGTTTGCTGTAGTGTCACTGGAAAGTTTTTTTATTATTATCATTAAAATGAAAATGTTTTGTCTCACTTTCAGTCATCCTCAAATCTCTCATAAAAGTTTTCAACATTCATAATGCAGTTATCAGTGCCACTACACCGTTCTTTTGAAGAATTTTGAAAACGTCAGTATTTTCTAGTATTTACTGTTGATGCAAATATAGAAAGTGTGGAAAACTTTTTAAAAAAGATTAAAGCAATATGTGAGACTGAACACAATCTCACATAGTGAGGGCTATTTTTAAAGAAGTGTCCTGTAGAACTCTAAGTCATTGTATCTGGCCATTTCGGCATTGTGTAGCACCTTTGCTGTGCCTAACACAACTAGAGATATTAGAGCACGTTGCATAGTTTGTAAGATGTTTCCTAAAACTGGTTTCCTAAAGACAGCTAATTACAGATGTGGTTATTTTGCGCTTTTTGTTTCTTTGCCCTTGAATTTAGGTTTGAATAACTCAATATAAATTGCAGAACAGAATATGCAATGAGGTACTGACCACCAGTTTCAAAACAAAGGAGGCATTTTGGTCCTGCGGATATCAGGGGCAACATTTCCACTCATGTCGGTAGGATGAGAACTGAATCCCAAGCTAAAGCCAGTGGTGTCATTTTAACAGGAAAAATGAGAAATTAGATATTTGTCTGCGTACTTCATGATCAACAACTAACACTTCTTGCTGATAAAGCTGTATAAGGTATATTAAATTTAACCTAATTTGTGTTAAATAAAATAAAGCCCAGGCCTGCCACACTTACTCAGTCTGGATAGCTCTTCATCCTCCAGTAGCCCAGGGCAGGGAGGTAATGCGCATTTTTCCTCCTCCACCATTCTGCCTTATCCTTTCCCTTGCTTTATTAAGTGGAACCTTTCTAGCCTTTGCAATACAGCTCCCAAACTTTTAACCTCTTTCTGGCTGTGTCTTTCTACATTTCCTAACCCGTTTCTGCATTTTCACTGGCGAGGTTAGGATAAGGTATGGCATGTACTGTTCCGTGTTGTGTTCTGTATTTGTGGCATGTCTTGTGTTATCTTATGGATGTTTTCTTAGGTGTTTTTTTTTTTTTTTTTTTTTTTTTTTTGTGAAAGGTACTGAGGAGATTCTCAGTTATTTTTCCTCTGTGCCCTTAACGGGGTTTAACTTACCACCCCATTAAACAGTCATTTCTTACGTGCAATTGTAATTACTGGAATGTAGGTTGCTATTATTAATCATCTTTCCATTTGTACCGTTACATTAATCATGTGAGGAGACGCGGGTGTAAGTTTGGATCCAGCAGGATGACAACTTCTTATTCGCGGTGATCCGAAATTCAACCCGTGAAGCAAAGAATGACTTTTACAAGTCATTTTCTTGTTTGCCAATTTTGAAGGCGGCGCTGTGCCATTTTGCAGTGCTCCATGCTAATTGTGACCCGTGTGGATTTAGGGATTTCATGAATAATACAAGAGAGGCAAGAGCAGTTGGAAGAAACCAGTTTCGCGCGTTGTTTGTGTCAGGGCTCAGTAATGGATTTACCCTCGAACGCAGCCAGCGCTAAGAAGCCATTCTGGTTCGCAGGGCCTCACACTGCGCAGGCAGGAGTCGTTTCGGTTTTGCAGGCAGGGCTCTCTGGCTGCCCTCCCTTTGTTTCCAAATAGCGCGTGGCTCCGCCACATACGTGTGCCTTCGGATATTCCTACAGGAAATCTACTTTCACGCCCAGGAGGGAGAAAGTCTAGCACGTTTTCTGCAAACCAGCGTATTCCTTCGGGAAGCGTGCTTGCGGAGGAGCAAAGAGGACAGTGCAGCTGTAAACATTCTGCTCGGAGATAATCAGCGCCCCAGCGGGAGCACCTTCCCCGCACAGCTGTACAATTCCCTTTGCTCTCTAGAAGGCACTGCACCCTACGTGCAGTTTCCAAGCTACATTTAACACAATTGCCCATCAGCACTTAGGAAGCAGTTACCACAGAAACCCAGCAGAGACCAATTAGTCACATGATTAAATTAATTAAAATAACCCAGGGTATCTGCCATCTTGCTTCTTTCTGCTACGCATAGCGCATGACCCAGGCGGAGCTGTAATTGGGTAGCATTATTGTGCCTTTTAATCCTAGAATCATCTTCATACTGTACTGGAGGTGGTCTTTGATTTTCCCTTTTCCACCGGTCTGCGTAAATCCCTTCCCAGAGATCCGCGTTATTCCCTTGCCGCAGAGATGCATTATTCCTTTTCTGGAGATCTGTGTTATTGCACAAAAAAACATTCTCCATCCCCCTCAATAAGCCAAGTAGTATCAAATTTACAAAACATCAGATTTAACAACAGTGAGATTTGTTATGTTTGGGATAAGAGGATTTGGAAACATTTTCAATTGCGCAGCTAAGACTTTTGGAGGTCTTTAATGACAGCTCTAACAATACTTGCCAGAGAGAGCTCTGTAATATGTATTAGCACTTGACCCGAGAATTGTAAAGCACTAAGAAAAGACTGTATGTTGTGTCTTCATTTCCCAAGTAATACTATTATTGCAGTGGGGCGCGTTTAAGTGGAACAAGCTGTCTGCCTTGTAAGACTGCTTCCTGGGAAAGGCAGGCAGTTCGGTTTCCTCGCTTGCTTTTAAATCCTAGAAATGCACTGTCATATTCTAACTTAGTAAATCAGTCCTTTGTCCTTGGTCCTTTGGCTGCCCTGATAATGGCATCCCCTGAATATCCATGTCAACTAGAAGGGTTTTCTTCTATTATATCAGTGTCGTACTTCTGCATGCAAACAAATCATCTCTACCTGAAATGACATAAACCACGGAACAGTGCAATTTCCATCTCATCAAAGATTTGCTGGTGACTGCTCTGAAGTTACCTTGATCCATGGCACCAAAGGAAAAAAAAATAAAAATTAATACTATTTCTGGCCCCAGAGTACAGAGCAGCTTGCCTCTCCAAAGCAGATTCCATACAAACAGACTTGACAAAATAGCACGCATAAATTACACGGCTCTGATGCATTAATTTGTGCCTAACAGAGCAAGTGGCAACAACACTACATCTACAATGGATGGGTATAAGATGGAAGAAATGAAGTCTGTGGGTTAATGTATAAATAATCAACTGTTACGGAATTTGCAAATATTATGGAAGAAAGCTAGCAGGTTTTGCACGTGCTGTATTGATGAAGTGCCGTGCACAAGCACATTTGCTAGGCTTAACTGGCTCTGACTGGCCCGTCAGGAAGGATGTACATGTTTGGTAGTGCCGAGGCACAGATTCTCCGATGTGAGACAGGCTCTGGTCATGAAATGAGGTCTCTGTCCACCAGAGTAATGTCAGTGACAAAAGTGAGCCTTCACCAGGTCATAGGACGTTTCCCGAGGTGAAGCAAGCCTTGTGTCAGGTATAACGCGGCTCTGTGATTTTATAGAAATTATCCCCAACTGACCAACAATGCCCTACATCCAGGACACACACAGGTTACCAGGCACAAATGAAACCAGTGCTAAGAGTGTTTTCACTTTTGTTTTCCTTGCAAATTATCATGGGCTGCTGCAGTGTGTGTAATACCCGCTGAAAAATTGCCTCATGTGTAATGCTTGATCTTGCTATTTTTGCAAGAAGTGACAATAAGAAGACTGAGAAAGAAATTCTTCGTGAGATCACCCAGTTTTACAGTGTAGTAGTCCTATAGAAAGTGGTTGAATTATGTTTCTGTAAAACTGAAGTAAACTAGTGGAAAATCTGGTTGAAGATTGTAGATGCAGCGGCCAGAAGCTGTTTCCAGAATTAAAAAATGTCCCATAAATATACTCATCAAAAGCATCGCAAGAAGGATGCTGTTTCATATTTAAAGTGCTTCATCAACAAACCTGCCCACTAAGTTCTCAAAGCTTTTCTTCCTTTATAACTCAGAAGAAAAAGCATTTTTTTTTCAGACTAGAGCAATGTAAAGTTTTGTCTGCTGTTTCTTGTCATGTTACATACAATAAATGTGTCTGAAAGCAGAGGACAGGCTCTCCCGTGACAGCCAAAGTGACGGCAAAGGCTGAGGTGGCTGTTTTGAAGTTTCCTTCCAGGAAGGGAAGGGTTTGGCTTTGATGTACAGGGGCTCTATGTTCTTGATACAAGTTTCTTGGTACGGGTTTCTAGCTTTTCCCAGGGAACAGAGGCCCCCCTCAGCTGAGCCTTATGGAGGAGCGAACGGTGATGGAAATATGGGTCCCTCTCCCAGTAGTCCTTGGAGCGGGATTCATAAACAAGAGAGCAGAGACTAAACTGGGTCAGTACGTACCTCTATGCCATATCTGCCTTTGAGAGCAATGTGCTGACCTCTTCCCAAAGCAGGAGATGGAGCAATCCTGTGAGCACTGTTCCCCTTGCCGGGCATTTGGGGGGTTCGCAGGGGCCTTTGTGAAGTACGGTCCCTGAGCTGCTGCTGGGATGGTCACTCCGGGAGCACACAGATTAGAGGTAGGGATTACAGAAAAAGAGAAGTACTGGGGAGTAAAGAACATAATGTTTCAATTGTGGTGGTATTGGGCAGTGGGAGGTTTGCAAAGGACTTCAGTGGGATTCCAGGCTTCCTTTATAAAAAGGTGAATAAATTATATTTGCCCTCCTTGGAATAAGAAAAAGGGAGGATATAAAAGGAAACTTGATGGTGCAAGCAATTTTGAAATAACTATTTTGAACGAATGTTATAAATGCACAGTGTATTGCGTGCCAGAATAAGTGAAAGCAAATCAAGATAGTGAAAGAATTTTGGTGGTATATTTTCTGCTCACCACAATAGCTGAGGCAAAGTGTAAAGAGCCATATCACAACGATTTGATTTTTGTGGGTGTTGTGAACACCTCATCTCTCAGGAACTGTGATGGCGCTTACAGCTAGACATCCACGTCTATGAAAGTCAGGTTGTCTTTGGCCTGTTTGTAAGCAGGCTGAAGTCAATAGGAAGCCTGAGCTGAGTGGCAGTAAGTGATTAGCATTTGGCTTACATGATTTTAAACAGGAGGAATGGATAAAACATGTACTTCTGAATCATTTATGTATGATTTTTTTTGTGTGGCAGAGGACACGTAAGGTAGTCTTCAGGGCTAAGTAAATAATCTGATGCATTGCATGAGGAGGAGCACCAGTGAAAGAGAGATGCAGTGCCCTCTCGAAGTCAGGGAGAAGGTAATGTAGGTGAGAGGAGGATAATTTTGTGGGGTTCCTTTTTGCAAGAAGTCACTGCCGCTAGTTGAGAAAGAGCTGGTGATCCTACAGCAATCTGATATCCACAATTCATCCATCCCTAATCTCTCCACTCATTTGTATTCCTGAAATGTCTCTGACATAGAAGTAGTTAGGGCAGAAATAACCTTCTGAAGGCCATCCAGGCATTTCCCTACATTGCAAGAGGGTTTGTTTAATTTAATCCTAGTCTGTCCTCATGGCATTACTAAACAAAAGCTGTAATAAATAGTCTGAGAGACTGTGAGGAGGTACTCTCTCTTTGGATGTACTTCAGTAGCTTTCCTCAACTCCTTGAAGTCCAGAAAGTTTAACAGAATAAGTAGAAGTCCACAGCTAACTTTCCCAGTTTGCATATAGTATTAACTGTGTAGGCTGTGGGGTTGAATTCTGGTCATTCTCATGAGTGTCTCTCGAGTGATTTTAATAGATTAACTATTTATTTTGGAACAGCTGTGTTCACAAGTGGGCCATTGCTTTAGGCATGGACCTGCTAGTATGAAGGATGTTGCTGGTATTCTTGATTAGAAACAGTGTACAATTTTTGGATAAACGTCGGGTGAGAATTATCTAACTCAAAGCGGGGGGGACACCTTTTCTAGTCCGCTGGGATAAAGGAAGATCCAGTTGATTCCAGTTTAGATGGATACACCTTGTTCTGAGGCGATTTGGGTTGGACCCAGTTCCCAAAGCCATATCCTATATGGCTTGTGTTATCATTCAAGCTTTATGTAAACTGGACGGCAGTAGTTTTGCTGTTGCCTGTTTCTCCAAAATTCCTTTGTCTGAAGGCTCCACACTTTTTACTTTCCTCAGCAGCATTTCCATTAGTCTCGATTTCCTTTGCCCGTCCTTCTCTCCCTTCTGCCACCAGCTTCTGCTTTACTCCCTCGACCCTTCCCGTCTGTCGTACCTGCTCTCTCTATCTGCCCTCATGGATCCTGGCACTTTCTATCCGCCACTGACACTTACTGTGCACTCCATGAGAAATCAGAAGAAAACTGTTTCTAAATTCCATATAACTAAGACTTTTTTTCCCCAGAAGCACTATGTTGTCTTTTAACATGTGTTTGTACATATTCCTTGTGCTAGGAAGCGATAGTAACCGTGTCCCTGGTATTCCCCTGCCATTGTCAGTAGATTCGTTGTACGATGGCAAAATAACATGGCTCTGCCTTGGGAGCTGACTGCCACTGCACGTGGCAAATGCCAAATGAGTAATGCTTTTATTTGCCTGTTTTCAACAGATTCTTAGTAGTTTTCCCCCACATTTCTGCAGCAAAATCTGGTCTCTGTGAGGAGCAGAGAGTGACTCTGGGGGAAGTTTTAGTTTATAGATGCAGTCTGTGGATTTCCATGCCCCTTTTGCTCCCCAGCTGTCCCCTCTGCTTCCCTCCGAGCACGTGTACTGTTCCTTTTCTTGTCACAACTCTCTGGGGTCTAAATCCCGGCCCCTTTGAAAGTCAAAGGTGAAACTTAGTTGGCTTCAGAAGGGCAGGATTTTAGCCCAGCCACTTTCACTGAGCAGATGCCCGTCCCACATGGCGTGAGGGTGTGCGTGGCTCTGTGCTGGGACGAGGCAGGGGTGTAGCGGGGTCGGTCAAGGGAGAGCACGCCAGCGAGAGTCAGAGGAGAGGCTGAGGACGCTAAAGCAAGATGTGTCGGTGTTATTATCTCTGCCTTTCTGAGCTGCATACAGCACCGCACGCTCCTCTGTCAGCCCCACTCAGATTAAAAACCACAGTGAAATGTTCCTTTTTGTGCTTCTGAAGGGGAAATCAGAGGTAACTTACATACCTTGTATGTATCTGAAAAGATAAGTGCCGTTTTCTTTCCCTTCCGTTGAAGAGTGTTGCAGAAACAGTTGTCATGAACTATCGATAAGATGGTTCCCTTCTCCAGAGAGTTTATTACCCTTCATCTTTCATTACCCTAGGATATTTACAGGTAGCATATTCATTACCTTGATCATTCCTGCATGCTTGTACGAGCACACAGTGTACAGATGCTGGGAGATGAGCTCCTTAGCACCCAAAGACACGGTATTCTCATTTAGCATTTTCATTTCACCACACCAAACTGCGGAGCTGCAACATAAGCAACTTCAGACTTATTTACTCGGCGTGCGAGACTCAGCGACACAGGGAGTTTTGACTGGTCACATTACGTGTCATGTTAAAGAGCCTTTTGTCTCCATTCAAGCTTTCTGAAACAAGACAAATTATGATATTTTCCTGTTAATTTCTGTTAATTTCTTTCCTTAATGAGTTTCGTTAAAATAAAAGCTTCCGGAAGACTGAGCCATGACAGCTGTCTAAAGACTGTTTCACTTGCTATGGGCTGTTTGGGCTGAATAATTATTTCAGCTTTGTGAGGATTATTTCTTTAAATAAGAACAATGCTGCTCTGTTTGGGAAGAGAAACAAATGCTTGGAGTGGTGCAGCATAATTTCGTAGTGCTGACTTGTAGTACTCAATGGCTTTCAGGAATACCTGGGAAAAGAACATCTCTCTCAGTCTGACACGTTTTTTAATGATTTCACTTAAGGATACAACGACAGCTATTTCAGCTGGCAAGAGAAAGAGGGCTTGGCTTTTAATGAAGCAAATAAATTCTTCGAAAGAGAGAGGGGCTCGTTCTTTACTGTTGCATTGCGGTGAATGTGGCCCAAGAATGAAAAAGCAAGTCTTTCTGGTTTGCCATTCATAAAATATTCCTCTAAGCTGCAGGCCTGATGTTTTGATAAGATAATGGCAAATATTTTAGTTCTTTTATATTCCCAGCACTGTAAAATCTGAAGGATGCATTGTGTGTTTCACACCTATTGTAATTAAAAAAACAAGGCTTTTACAACATAGTTCAGTCTGTTTGCTGAGCTGACCATTTTCTTTTGACACGGAAATTCTTAAATCAAGGGGTGGAAAGATGGGAATTTTACAGTAGTCCACTGCTTCCAAGTCTGAACTGGACACTCACCACCTGTTTTCACGAGCTGTTGCACCGAATTCCTTGTCAGAGTTGCAGAAAACCCGGCTGGTTTGACGGAGCTCGTGTTCCTAGTGAGAGTCTCAGATTTCAAGACCCAAATGGTAGATTTTTGCTTGGGGAAAGTGAGCGTTTTCTGAGGTTTTGTGACACCCTCTCAGCTTCCCAAATCCTTGCTCCCTGCCCCCTGTTTCTAATCCTGTGTCCTTCCTGGTGCTGATTTTATCACAGTACTCTTATTCCTTGGAGGATAGAGGCCTGTTAAGAAAGTGGTTATTTAGAAATGTCACCTTCTTGTTTAACAAAGAGACTCTGCGTGCTCTGTATGTTTCCTGTGTTGACCCAGACATATCTTGTCCCTGTCAGTGTGGCTGGAGAATGAGTAGATGACTTCTCACCCCAGTTAGCATCATCAGGGTAATGGTCAAGAAAGCCTGACACGTGGATTTTTTTACTACCTGGAGTGACAAAACACCAAAAGAGCACAGCTTAATTTTTGAATCCCGGGTTGATTTTATAAGGCAGACAGAAAAGCACAACCCTATCTGCCCTCAGAAAGCCACCGCTATAATGAAAAACGAAGCCGAGCGTATCTGATGTAGTAACTGTCAAAAGGGAAGTCAAGCTCGTGTCGGTACCGCAGGACTGGTCCCACACAGCAGCCGCTGCTTGATGGATACTCGGGACACGGCGTAGGTCAAGTGTTTAAGGTAATTGTTTGTGAACTGGCCAGCTGACAGCTGAAGGTCTGCCGTGAATTTGCAGCTTGGCTGGAGTTTCCCAGGGAGCAGCCTGTCCCACCACCAAACGGCTACACATCAGGAAAAGATGGCCTTCTGCCATTTTATTTTCCTTTCTGATCGACGGCTGTCGCAGTCGGAGAGGTGCTTGCTCCCAGCAGCAGAGGAAAAGTGCCCACAAAGGCACAGTGGAAGCTGGGTGGGTGCTCCTGCACCTCGTGAGCCCCTTTCTCCACCGAGCACCCACGAAGGGAGCAGGAGGGCCTCCCACCACCCCACGGGGAGCACCACGCCTGAGCAGCCCTGATGCAGCCGGGCATTTGCGGCCAGTCCTGTCATCATCACGGCTCTGGAATGAGGGAAAATATTTCTTTTGCTCCTCTCCCCAAGGCTGAGATTTCACCAAGCAACCAGTTTCCCTAAAGGAAAGCAAATGATGGTCTGTCTTTGCTTAACCTACACCGGGCCTTTGAGAATCCAAGCCCAAGTGACCTTGCAAGAGGGAATCACATGGGCTCTGGGACCCAGCACTGTTGTATAAATCCAGAATCCACATCGCAGCCTCTTTCTGTCATGTCTGAATTACTGTTGTGATGTACTTTTAATGGGAAATTTCTGCAAGAAATTGGTCCCCCTTAAAACTTTCCTCTGATGAAAAGTGAGAATCGAAGATGTAGTTTTGGGCTGATTTGCAGAGGGTGGCTTATTCATTGCTAGAAAGTCCAGAAGAGCTGTTGCGATTTTCTCCTCACGCTCATGCTAACATGATCTTCCTTTTATTACTATTTTTTTTTTTTTAAATCAAACAAAATCCAGGAGGGCCACTTTTCAGTCTGTCACTTTATAGGCATCCAGTGTCAAAAAAGCAGGTGTATGTAAGCCTGTTTATAAAAAATACACCCACAGTTGCCTTTTTTTATAGTTCAGATATTCTAAGAACCCTAGATTTAGTTGTTGCCTAATCTCAAATATTAGCACCATAAAATCAGTCGCATTTAAACACTTTTCCTAAGAGACGTGCTGTCTTTCCAGTCAGTTGTCGGCTCGTTTTGCTCCAGGAGTTCAGGACCTGCCTCTCCGCCTTTCCTGTTTCATGGAGTTTCACTGTGGAGACTTGATCTCCAACCATGAGAGCTATTTCAGATTTGCTGAGAGCCCCGCAGCTTCTGCGCCCTGGGAGCCCGTGGAATGAAAGCCTTTGCGTGCGCAGCAGGCTCGCCTCTGCTGCTTTCTGCTTCGCGGCTAAAAGTAGCCGGCGTAAAAATGCGCTGCCTTTCTTGTTGAGTGGCGGCTTTTAGAAATCAGTCCATCTCCTGCGTATGCCCTCGGAGGGTTGTTTAGAGTTCAGGCTTCTTCCAAAAGTGTTGGTTATGTTTTCATGTTAATCACCACCGCCAGTACCCAGGCTGGCAGAGAAACTCCAGAAGTCTGTGCTTTCATCCTCGGTGGATGAACCTGGAACCCAGCTATTTTTAGCATGTATTGTTCATGGATGTCTAGCTGCCTCTCAATGATGTGAAAGCTCTTAATTGAATGTAATCCATTAAAGATTCATTCTCCTGATCAGCTTTCTCTCAGGAAGTGATTTTAAGACTCATCAGATTCCAGCTGTTGCTTAATCCATTCAGCCATCAAGCCTGTCAATTTTATTGTCAGTATTCCAGGTCGGTTCCCTGCCGAGGCCTAGATGTGGGCCTCCTATTCTTCGGTTTTCCGTTTAAGTCAATCTATAGCATAAAGCAGGACTTCCCTGGTGTGTGGGGAGACGAGCAAGGATGTGGAAAAAATGGAAGTTGGTCTGATCTAGCGGATCCAACAAGGGTGGTTTAAAAACCCCTTTTCAGCATTGTTCTTAAGATCTGCTTCCTGCAGTGATCTTTCTACAGCAGCCAGCACTTGATGCCCAAGAGGGATGAAAAATGATTAAAAAAGAAAATAAAAACCACATAGACTTTTGCGACCTCTTGGAGTATTTGACCAGCATCAGCTACATGTGGCAGCTCCACCCTCTTGTGAAGCAACTCAGTTGTGGTTTTAGGATGTTAAGTGTTGACTTTAAAGTTTCCAATTACTTCTCACGAGTGGTGGAACTAAACCTAGAGGTTCATGCTCATCCACATGTATATACACACGGCGAGGCCGCTGTACCTTTTCCTTTGAACCATCTAAAGAGAAGTGGCATATCTTGGCACAGCCAGTATGTTTTACTTCTTTTCCATCACTACATTCTCCTTTCCATGTCTCAGAGCTGCATAAATGTCCCCCATTCCACCTGTTAAAACAGCATGTGACTGAGAGTAGCAAGAGACTGTGGATTTGAGGGTCTCATAGAAACCAGTGAAGCTATTGAAGGGGATTTTGGAAGACCTGGGTAATATAGCTAATAAAACTGTAGTATCAAAGTTGGTTAAAAATGTGTTCAAGGCTAGTATTTTCTTTTTTTTTTAAATCCCAGTTTTAATAAAGAAAATGGTAAAGGTCTTGCTGAGGGTCTAGACAAAATAATTTCCTAACATCAATAATTGCCCTTTCCCTTCCTGCTCATGTGTTACAGGGAAAGTGTCTGTGTAGCTGGTAATACTTTAGCAAGCTCCCATTCCAGTAGTGGTGTTTTCTAGGATGCTTATTTGTAATTGTCTGAATTCCTCTGAGGAGCTCTGCATTCCTTAGATCGGGAGAGAAAGATTTAAACTCCTGCTGAAAGGCATCATGAGAGTGATGACATTTCTGGTTACTTCATGTATCTCTAAGAGTATAATCTAAGTTGGTTTCCTGGATAACTATGTAGTTGAACTCAGAAATGCACAAAAAACAGCAGAAAGAATAATTAGGAATCAGGGTGAAAATTATCTTTGTTGTACTTCTTGTTATTTTTGTATGCTTCCGTGTGGATATTTCCATGTTTCAAGTCCAGTTGTCTCATTTTGGCCCATCAGGATATTCAAAGTTGTTGAGTTTCAGGAGTGCTGTGCTTCCTCACAATAGCAGTAGACAGCTGTAAAACTTTTTGTGGTGTGAACAGACACCTGGAAGGCAAGAGAAGCTGTGACCTCCTGGCTTTCAAAAGCCCTTCAAGGACAAACCTTTCCTAGATCATAGAATCATGGAATGGTTTGGGTTAGAGGGAACCTTAAAGATCATCTAGTTCCAACCCCCCTGCCTTGGGCAGGGACACCTCCCACTAGACTAGGTTGCTCAAAGCCCCATCCAACCTGGCCTCAAACACTTCCAGGGATGGGGCATCCACAGCTTCTCTCTGTAAGATGTGTAAGCCTGTGTAGGAAGAAAAGCTAGTCCATGTCCAGTACCATCAGGAGATATGCATATGTGTTTTGCCCTTACATCTCTCAGCCAGTGTGTAGTGTAACCAGGTGTGCTTGCTGTGCAAGTTAAATTCAACCCCTGTCTCCGAAGTCTCCCACCAGTTTCAGAAACAATTTATTTACCTTTTTCTTCAGGTAGAAATGATAGCCCCAACTAATTTCCATGGGTTACTTTCGAGGTTTGAAAACAGATCCAGAGTTCCCATCTCCAAAATCAATTCCTAGAGCTTGACTGCAGAGAGGCACGGATGTCCCACAACTCCAGGTGACGTCAGCCTGCACGCCACAGGTCAGACTCACGGCTCTTTACATTGAGGCCATCTCTGTACAGGTTCCTTCAAACTACTCTAGTGTGGGAGCACTTGTACCATTATTGTTAGTAGCTGATGAATGTGTCCTTCCAGAATACATTACACTCCTCCTGGATTTGTGCATAGTTTTGGCCTGCACACCATCCAGCGTGGTGACTCGTTCTGCAAAGAGTTATTTTCCTTCATTTATTTTTGCACATTTATTGAACCACTAGCTTTTTTTTGTGAGAAACAATGGATAGTTAATGGATAGTTAGTAGCCACTTTTTCTGGTAACAAAAGTATGGGAGTGTTTTTGGTAACATAAAAATATAGCAGCCTAGATAGACTACTATCATATTCACTCTCGTGTTGGTTTTTTTTTTTTCTAAGTGGGTAAGTTCTTGTTATTTAGTATCTTACGTAAGAGCTGTTCCAAACCTCTGATTACCCTTCACTGATACTATTTCCTTTAGTGCAGACCATGGCCTGGTTTTAAGGAGGAGCCTGCCATGTATTTAAAATAACATTGGAAAAAGAAGGTTTATCCAGTGTGGAGATGCACTTAAAGTCAGTTGTTGAAAATGAACTAACATCAGCAGCAATTAGCGCTCAAGCCAAGAACTTGTTATTTTCCCCCTTTCCTTGCTTCTCTTATATTTTCATATCTTTGATAGGAGAGGTGACAAAATGTCTGTCTGAGACTTAAATTGCTGTTTCTTACCTGTCTCCCTTCAAAAATGTGACAGCCACGTCCCCCTTCCCCTTTGGTGTGGAGTAGGCGAGGAGTCACCTGCAGGGCTGGGGGAGAAGGTGGCGGATATGGGGCGATGGCAGAGCCATGCAACTCGTGCTCCCACGAGACAAGGCAGACAAGCTAAACTTAGCCAGGGGTTGTATTTCGTCCTCCGCAGCGATGTGCTGCCCAAGGTGGTCGGGAGCTGCAGGGGCGCAGGGCTGCGGTGTGAGCGGGCTGAGAGCCCGTGCCCTGCTGCAGGACTCCTCTGATGCCTTTTGGGCAGCCCCGAGGAGCAGC
The DNA here is from genome assembly GCA_013398915.1 of Dromas ardeola. NCBI lineage: Eukaryota > Metazoa > Chordata > Aves > Charadriiformes > Dromadidae > Dromas > Dromas ardeola. Next base: position 154,945 of record VYZM01015469.1, read on the forward strand.
TGGGTTTGGAGGTGCCGTCACAACCATGTCGGAGGAGGAGGGAAGCTCCCTCTCAGCCGAGGGATGTGGTGGAGGCTAGGAGAAAGCTTCCTTGTGGGATGCCTTTCTCCCTCAGCTCCTATCAGCAGGACGGTTAAGCTTCCTCTCCTGCTCAGGATCAGGTGGGCTCTCGCCTGAGAGAAATAAGTTTGGGTGAAGACCATAAAAGAGTGTGATTCCCCTGGCTGAGGGCCTGTGGGATGTCGGGGTGCTTTGCCACCATGAGGTCGTGCTCTCCACAGCCTGCAGCTGTCAAGGAAGCTGCTGGAGCCAGAGGCCCACTTTGGGACCCAGTATCATCTCAGGCAGCAATGGGGCTGGACAGGAGGGATTTTTTTCCCAGGTGTCAGCCGAGGCTTCCTCTGGCCATGGAGCCCTCACAGCATGCAGGGGAAGCACACAGGTCAGCCCTGACAGCTCCAGCGCTCAGCTGTGTGAGGAGTTCATTCCTATGGGATCAGCAAGGAAATGTGATGTCTCCAGTGATGGCTTTCTTATCGGGGCAGTTCCTCCGCATCCTAAAAATGCCATCCCACATGGTGTTTCCCTTCCCTCTTTTGCTTACTCACCACACTTCCTCCACCTACACATACATGCACATATGGAGTCCATCAGTAGGTAGGAAAGGAGATGGGCTACGATCTCACCTAGCTCAGTGCTGCACAGTGCGATATACGTTAAAAAATCCAGGAATAGTGGACGTACAGCCAAACTCACTTACCAAACCTCTCACACACCTACTCCTAGTGCCCTCGTGACAGGTCCGTACCCCTGGATGGACTGGTGGCCCATTGCTCCTCAGACTGTGCTCAGGAGGGTGATACTGGCTGCTGCTGGAGACAAGCCTGGGCTAGGGTGCCTTAGGTCAGACCCAGTGTGGCCGTTCTTGCTCAGATTAAAATAGAGTCCCTGTTACAAGGTTGTGGTGGAAAAAAAAAATCTACCAGACATCTGGTCCAACCAGCACAGGAGAGTTTCCTACCATATGTTTCCACTACCTTCAGCCCAAAGAGCTGGGGGAGTAGGAGACACAGGACTGATCACAGCTTGAAGGCAACTGTGCTGGGCGAGGAAGACAGCCACGACCACTTTTTGGCTCTTGCCCACCCCCTCCTTGAATCCCTTCCTAGCGCAGGCTGCCGGCGAGCACAGTGGGGCACCGGGGGGATGATTTGCGTGTTTGCTGGCCGGTCGTTAGCTGGAAGCCGTCCGCTGGGTTTGGGAATCATTGCCCTAGATCAAACCAACGATGCTATTTGTGACCCACGGCAGCGAAAGGCCGAAACATGAAGTTAGGGCTGATGCTTCCTCTTTAACTTGAGCCACTGTGCTTTTCATCACGGTGCCAGGAGTTGTCAGCTTTAACTCCGGCTTTTTTTGGCTTGTGTCACAACCTAATAAGTTATAGGCCAGCTTCTCCTGTCGATGTTTTTGCTGCACAGAAGGCTTCACATTTTGTAAGCTTTTACAGCACAGCTGTGCTCGGAGATAAAACAGAATGTGTATACAGTACAGTATGCATTCAACTGATGCACTAGATTCTTCCCACCATATGTATGGAGTGGTGTGCATTTCACTCCGATACCTCACTGCCAAAACTGCCAGAAGCAAATAAACAAATGGCGGAAGAGAGACACCATATGACGCAGTGCCAGGCACATGACCTAGGCTTTCAGAAAGAGACCCGGGCTGCTTTTAAAGGATTATACTGGTCCGATTTTTTACACCTCGCCTCCCACCATGTGAAATGTTCTGCCAGTGTATGCTGTGAAGTGTGCCGGTTGTTAAAGAACCCTTATAGATTTCCCCTTCCTGCTAAGCAGCTGATGTTGCAGCTCCTCGTGCTCAATGCACATTTCCCCTCTCTTTGATGCCAGTGATTCCCCATCAGGTTTCTAAACCGAGAGAGAGAACAATGGAGATGTGTGAAGTAGGCTAATGCTGGAAGGAATGCTACTGTAAAAAGACAGAATGCATGTAATTAGGATAATGAGATTAATAATATTAGTAGCAATTTAACGATTAATATATAAACAATGCAAGTGAGACAAATGGTTGTTCCATCTCGTTCCCCACCAAAAAAAGTCACTAAGTTGCATTTCACAGCATCGATGGTGAAGATGCCCGTAATAAACTGACGCGAACGTTAATTACATGGTTAGATGTAATTAATTTAAATTGTAATTCTATTCCTGGAACTCACACTCTGAGTATGAAAAGAGGATTCCTTAGCTTCTTTTCTCTCTGTCCAGGCTGTTGCTAAAGAAAAGACGATGACGGCCGCCATCACGGTGCTCCACCTGCTAGTAGTACTGGGAAACATGGATGGATTTTCCTGTCTATTGGCCTCAATCTTATGTTAGGCTGAACACTTGTCACTTAGCCTGGTGGTTATCGTGCTAGCTCTGATCTTTGCCTAAGCTTAGCTTTACTGGTGGTTGTGTGAAGGGCAAGCAGGCGCTTTCTTCACTTTAGAGAAGCTTTAGGCACAGATTGAAAAAGTGCATTAAGAAGAGCAGAGGTCAAGACCGTTTCTGTGCTTTACAAAGCTGATACCCACTGCGAAATGGTCTGGATGAAGGTGGGAGAACCCACTGCAAAAATCGTCTGGATGCAGGTGGATTTTGATGGAATCAGATATGGAATAGAAAATCGTGTTAAGTTTTTCAGATAGCAGCAATATTCACTAGAGTAAAAATGTGCTTAAAGTCTTTAATTAGAGCTGGTTCTTTGCTTGATGATTTTGTACTTCTGTATAGTGGCAGTAATAAGAGCATCAGTTTTCCCCAAGCCTTGCTGCCTCCTGCTGTAATATACACTGTGACCAAGATAAAGACCTCTACATCTTGGTCAAACAATGGGGAATTTGTGGAGCCGTGCATGGTGGCTGAAAGGCCAAAGGTCACATTTCTACAGGTTTCTCCAGACTCTGCTTAGACAGAGACGTCCTTTTGACTCTGCCCTAAAATGAGACAGATAAGTCTCTACACTGTCGACAGGAAAGGCAAGCGCTTGATTTACAGCCTGGGAGTGGAGAAACAGGAGTACTTCGCTCTCTGGATATTGCAAAGCCCACCTGGCTGCTTCAAGCCCAGCTCTTGAATGGAGGAGCCAGGGGCACTCACTGTGCAGGGGGGGGTGATTTTGGCAGCTCCCAACTCTGTAGCTGTGGTACCCACTTTGCAGTGGAGTGTCCTAGCTCCATCTCTTTTCTTCCTTGTGGAAGCAGTAGCTCCATCTTTGAGGAAAATGAGAAAGACCTATGGCAGCAGACCTACTGCGTAGGCCACCAGCTGGACTTCCGTGGACCCAGCAACACAATGGGTCTGCATTTGAGTTGACACCGAATAGTCCGTTGGACAGTGAGGAAATATTAAAGGACAGAGCTGTAAACAACGTTATTGGCTAAATATTTGTTGGAGGTGTTGGGCAAGTAAGAGTTATATAAGGGCCCTGCACATAAGAGACCAGAATAAACCCATGGAAGCTTTAGAAAGCTGACGGTCCCACCCTGAAGTGATAGGGATGGCCTGGACATACTCATGCATACGCATAAGGAGACAGCAGTGCTAGCTGGAAGCGTTGCAGGACTCCGGTGCCGCCTCAAGGGATGCTTTCCAAGACAGGAGCTGTGAGTGAGAAGTAGGAAAAAGCAAATTAGGATTACAGGAGAGGTGGCAAACCAGCAAAACACGCGAGCCTCTGCTGTGCGGTAAGGGGCCAGGCAGGTCAGGTTAGGGATGGAGGCAGGAAACAAGCCATTTGAGTCAATGCAGAAGACGAAAAGATGGTGAATGTGTTTCTGCCTGCTCCTCTTTCCGGTGAAAGCATCCCCATTTTTAAGCCTGTCTTTAAGAGTTAGAGTAGTATATTTATCTGTAATAACAATGCACAGAGTGGAAAACAAAGGTGTAGTCTGATAAACTGCTGGGAATAGTTAGAAGTGGATTCCTCTAGGCTCAGAAACCTGGCCAAGGATCTACCTGCAACTACTCCACTTGGAAGATGGTAGTGAAGGGAACTGGGAAGACAGAGGTGTTTTTCAGCACATTTCATCTTCTCCTAACAAGAAAGGAGAAAACTCAGAGTGGGACTTCTCAAATCCCAAGGCAAGTTGGGAAGATAAATTATAGTTGGTTGCCTCCCATTGCCTGAAAAGATCTGTGTGCTCTGAACTTTCTTATGAGTTTGAACAGACAGTTGCCTGGTTTTAGACATGATAGATGTTACTGCAATCCCACTGGCTGACAGAGAGTTGCAGCGGGCAGTGGAAAACACAGGCACACCACTGTGATTTAGAAATAACTTTCTGCCAGCATTGGGAGCAAGCTGTTTGAGTTATGTCCTGTTTGTCAGTGAGAACATGGTATCCCCCAAGGTCATCACCACTTCTTTAAAGAAGAGGGCAAATGCTGGAAAAGGAGGGCTACCTCATTTGGACTATATCGGCCTATTATGCTGTGAAATGTCTTTGAAAGTAAAACTTTGAATAAAAGCCTCAAAAAAAGGTGGCGGGAGACAAGGGAGAAGTACTGTACCTGGTATTAGACCCAAAGGCAGTGGCGATATCGTGACCTCAGTCCCTGACCTCCAGCTGGGCTGTCAGGAATTATAACGAATGCTCCTCACCACCAGCCAGGTTTTGCTTTTGTCCTGCTTATAACTGCCACTATCCCACCTTTTATTGCAGCCATTCATCATCGGCAGAAAGACTGGGAGATGATATTAAGGTTGTGGAAGATGTCGTTTGTATCAAAGCTTCCCCTCTTTTCTTTTCACTCTCTCCTTGCCCGTTCTCCTGTGTATGCTTCATTCCTATTGGGTTTTGCCCCCCTCTCCAGACCGGTCATCCCTTCACCCAGCTCATAAATGATTGCTTTAATAATATTACAGCCCCTCCATTTTCATGCGTGAATGGCCCGAGTGGCGTGTCGCTCATAAGCAAAGCAGGGAGAGATTTCTGTTTTCACCCTTTAAAAGGCCACAGAAAATACAGAGAAAAGGATGCTGCCTGTCTTGCACCGATCCCAGACAAGCACTTATTGCTGCGGAGCAGCTTGCAGACACAGCCCATTCGAGGGAAAGCTTTACCAACCAGACCTGGCCATTGTTTTTCCTTCTCCACGTTCATTCAAAGTGCAGAACTGTTTATATACCACAAAGATGGGAATTAAAGGAAAAGAGTACGTGTAGAATTTACCAGCTGTTTAAGTCTTATTGTTACCTTCTGTATCGATCAAATCCGTTGCCTCTTAATTGGATATTGACTGTTGTGAAGCAAATAAGGCAAGCTGTCAGAGAGGGGAGGGATGGGGCGCGAGGTTTATCTTAATGGTATGTTGATCATGACTAGTCTATAAAAGCCAGCGGGAGAGGAGTTCATTAAACCAGCCTGCAATTGCTTTAAAAAAATATGCTCTGAGTCAAGATGATTAATCGTATATGTGACACCGCAATCAGAGAAAATCCGCATTGTTGCTCTGGTATTTACAATGCCGAAGCTTGAAATAAGCAGATGCATTGAAACAAATTCATTAGGGACAGTGATTTGTTTGGTCTGTGAGCCTTAGCTAACCGTAACCAACATTTGAGGATTTTTTTTTTTCTATTTTTTTTTTTTCTTTTCCTTGGTGTTGTGTTTTGTTTTTCTGCCTCCCTGCTTCTCTGGCAGGCTGATTGGAAACGTGTGCTCGCCCTGCACAGGAGTCTCTCTGGGAACCTCTGCTGGGGAACCCTTGTAGAAATGGCAGCAGTGAGAAGGGATAGTTGAACTACCTGACAGTAAACCACACAGAATACTTCGGAAGACACTTTTATCTCATAAATTATAGTAGGGAATGAAAAGAGAGAGGGAAAGCTTATCGGCTACGCTGGTGTGAGCTACCCATTACAAAAATGGAATCTGCTGGGAAGTCTGTAGTATATTTTCATTTATTTCCTAGCCATATTTTAGGCTGCGTATTGAGTATGTTGCAATAACTGTCAAGCACGGTCCATTAGTGTCTCTGGATCTGGCCTGTTGTGAATCAGAAGGGAGATTAGTAGGACAGGCTCAACTTTTGTGAAGGTCCCACGCAGCTGTGACTTGTCGAAGGAACGTTCAAAGGGGCAATAAACAAAGCTTATTTCAAATTATCTCAATGTTATGTGTTTGTTATCATATTTGTTCTTTGACAATTCAGAACTAGTTATTAAAAATTTATGATACGGGTAAAGGTTTGTGCAGTTTGAAGAATTAGCTTTTCAGGCAACCACCTGAACACTTCTCATATATCACCATGCCGTGAACTGTCAGGGAAAGGATAGCGCAGTCCCGCGGAAGCCAGTAAAGCTGCAGAAACTGCCTGGTTATTTGCCGATAGAGGAAGGAAAAAGGCGCATAAGTCTGGAATGCAGTGGGAAAATGAGGTTTAATGGGGATTTTTCATTTGAGACCATAAGGCAGTTCCCTGCTCGAGCAACTGGGTCGAGGCTGGACCACCTTCGCTTGCTTGTGGGCCCGAGTCATTTAACATCTCAATCCTTCTAGTCCTCTTCCTATAAAAATTAGAAGAGTGGTCCAGGGCAGCAGACACCGCTATTTTTGCTTCTGTTGCTCTTTCTGGATGTATTGTGAAACTGAAGGCGATCATCAGTTTTTCCTAAGTATTTTATGACTGTGGTAGAAGGGGCTATAAATGTACAGCATTGATACATACAAAAAGAAAATCCAGATTTTGTCTGGAAGGGTGAGAACTCCAGCAGGAAATCAGGGTTCTTCTATAAAGTATATGAAACAAAACTGGGGGGAGGGGAGAAAAAGGTGTATAGAATCCAGAAAGCTGAATCCTTCTTTTTTTTTTGGTGTAAGTTTTGAGTGACTTTTAAATGCAGTAGGATGAAAGTTATGACTTTAGCAGGCACCAGGGTAGTACTGTTATTAGTATTTCCTTTTGATTCACTTATAATATTACTTACATTATAATAGAGTTTGCAGCTTGCATTTTAAATATAAACTGTGGATAATTTTATACTGTGAAATTCTGAGTGAAAAATTTAATACATAAAGCTGGACCATTCGGAACCATAGCCCATGGAAGGCAAGCATTATTCAAAAAAAGAAAAGATCCATAGATAACCATTTATCAGATTTTCAGGCACATTTGTTTGGATTTTTTAGTGTGCTTCAGTTATGCAAGAAAATGAACGTGGCATTCCTCAGTTGCTTTGATGAGGATAATTTCAGAAACACTGCCCTGTCATTCCACAGATTGGCACCTTCTCCTTTGTCATAATGCATTATTTCTGGGATGGCTTTTCTCAGCAAAACTGCCTGTTTCCCAGGAGTTTTTACACCTGTTCAGAAAGGGACAATGAGGAGGTGTGGGCTGGGCTTGGTTAGAATAGCAGGTTCAACCTAGTGACTATTTATTTTTAAAGTCAGGGAGTATTTCTTCTCTTAGCACAATGGAGAAGATTGCAGGATATTCCAAATGATGTAGTTTCTCCGGTTTTAATCACACTAGCCACATGGCTGGCTCCTGAAAACATTTCTACACCAAACCTTCTCCTAAACATGCGGACTCAAAATGCTTTTCTAATCCAGGCTGCCAGCGGTGTTCTGTTCAGATTTTGTATTCGCCTTTGACAGCTGCAGGAATGAAATAGCAACTAAAATGTGAACACTGGCTAGAGTTTGGGTCTAGATTCATCACTGTCTATAATGGACGTACCACGGTAAAGCATAAGCAGGTCTTACCAAGAGATACACCAACTATAGGGTCCCTTGTCTTGCCAAGGATGCCTGCAGGGAATTGAACTTCAGGCTCTACTTATGGACTGCAGGGGCATCTTTGCTCCTTCTCAGTGACCACGTAACTTCATTCTCTGTGAAAGGGACTCCACAGCTGTGGAGTCTGTACTGTAATACATAGGAGCCAGGAGCAGCTGAGTGCCAGGGAGAGATTTCAAGGAAGGCTGGGGATAGATCCCAGGCAACAAAATGGCACAAACCTGTCTCCAGCGGTACACCCTCCGCTCAGGACCTGGGAAGAGCTGCGTGCCCAGTCCCAAGGTTTTGCTTGCCGCGTTGATGTTGTTCCACTGGTTTCTGTGCACTAGTGACTTCTTCCAGGGTAGACAAGATCTCAGTTCCTATCTTAATGGGTGGAGATGCGCGCATGTGTGTTTGTTCATATGTTTGTGTGTGTCTTGGGGGTAGTGTGTGTTGGTAGAGAGGAGAGGAGTCAGCAAAAGAAGTCAGCAAAAGCCCTTCTGGTTTTCCTCTGCATACTTAATGAAAAAGTTATAAGAGGGCATATTCCCAATTTCCTTCTAACTTTGTAGATCACCTCCAGTAGACAGATTGTCTCGTGGACCACTTCCCCTCCCCTTGGCGATCAAATAACATTCCTGTGGTGACTACAGCAGTTGCTTACATGGAAAAATAACATTGGGAAAGTATTTAATGTATTTTTAGCTGTCTTTAAATGCATTTTAGCAGCTGGAAACAAGGGGAGTTAGTAGCACGTGACGTGCAAGATCTCCATAGACCACCACCGAGCGTGCAGAGAGCCACTGCTGGCAGAGAGACCCCAGGCTGGGACACACTGGGTAGGCTGGTCACCTCTAATCTGGGGTGGCCAGAGGAGGTCAGGCAAAAGGGATAACCTTGATTCTAGTAGGATGTAAGTGATAATGATGTGATAAACAAACAGTGTGATTTTAGGTCCTTTTTTTTTCCACTGATCTGAGTTCTGTGAGATTTTTTGAAACATTATTTTGACAATTTCAAAATGCCTTGGACTTTTTCGAAAAGCTTGAGAAGATTTTAGAGGCTTGGAGTGGCAAAATATTACAACTGTAGAGATTAGTGAACAGAGTGCAGCTGAGAGAGGCAACAAGCTAATAAATTCCACTTATTCCATCACGACGCAAATCAGGAAAATCCTGAAATCCTCCAGAAGAGCAAACCTCTTGTCAAACATTAGTGGGAGCTTTCCCTGACGGAAGACTTTCCCCAAGCCGAGGACTTGCTCGTTCACTCCTATAACTGCACGGTTGCTGAACCAGGGATGTCCTCTCCGGACCGTTGTCCCTGGCCCTGCTCCGCTCCCAGCATGGAGCCACAACCCGGCACCCTCACGTCAGGCTCCCCCACCTCCCCAGCAAGTACATTCATATTTCTGGGAAGAATATACTGAACAGATGGAAGTTTAGTACTATTTTTACCGTGGCTGGTGCAGTGAATGTAAAGAGCATGATAATTGATTATCTGGGACAACAGAAATGCACAGGAACTAGAATTTCAAGGATTAGGGTCTCCCCGAGGATTTCCTTCGAGTTTAAGCGAAGGGAGAGATAACCTTTGTGGTGGAAACGGAAACACGGCTTTCAGTTCCCATCTGCGGCCAGCCTCCGGAGACAATAGTATTAAGGGTGATGTGAACTTCCCCTGTTCATCGCCACGGGATGGGAGCCTCGACGCAGTTATCTGCGCTTCTATAGCAACGCTGTTCAACTTCTTGCAGCTTTTTTTTTTTTTCTCCTGCCAGAGACATTCAACTAATGCCTGCGTTTAACATGTCTGGGGGGTAACAGTCCCTTGTTTAATCTGTTTTAAAGGACAGTTATGGAAATTAGGTGGCAATTTTATCCTGAGTAAGCACGCTAATATTCTGTCACTCTGCATTACTCAAGTGGCCGTTGCTCTTAGAAAATAGACGTTAGGTGTTTTCAGTTCAGTGGCATTAAACTTTTGTGGACCGAGCAGCAGGGTTTCATTGCGAATGCATTGTCCTGTTTTAGTGGAAGCTTTGCATTAACAAGTTCCATTTTAATAAATTATTCTGTTCAACCTACCTTGTGACTTATCCTATCATACGATTCTGCCCTTAATGTTAGAATGTAAGCACAGATTTCCTTCCTCTCCCAAGGCTAAGGCTGCATAAAAAGACTTACACCAAAACTAAGAAATACTCTGTCTGAATCAAGGTAATTTTTCTCTGAGAATAAGGAGAAACAAATATCCATGCGCTTCGGAGAGGAGGAAATTCTGTTGTAGATTGTTCTTCCTCCCGTCATGTTAAAAAAAGGAATCTTGACTTAATATTTAGTCTGTTTCCAAACTATTGGCATCTTTCACAAATATAGGCTGGCTGGCTTATGAACAAATAGCACAGTTTGTGTAGCCAAAGATGGTTTTACATCATGCACTTATTAATGAGTACGCATATCTCTGAACATCAAATGCTGTGCTGTTTTCAGAGAGGTCCTTTCAGATCCCATTTTCTGTTCTTTTTTTTATTATTATTATTTTTTTGTCCCTTACCCTCCTGCCATTTTCCTTCAAAGCACAGTGGTAGAAGGCAGAGAGGAAAGGGACCTGGGAAAGGAGATGTTCTCATCCGTCCAGCTTCCCCGTGTCAGGAGCTACTCTGTGCATGTCATTCCTGACAGATGTTTGCCTAATCTGCTTTTAAAAAACTCCAGTGATGGGGCTTTGACAGTCTCCTTAGGCAATCTGCTCCAGTGCTTTGCTGTACCCATCATTAAGAAGGGTTTCCTGATATCTAACCTGCAATTAAAGGCCACGATTTCCCGCGCAGCCCATCACCAGGCTGACCTTACAGCCAAACCAGCTCCACCAAGTCGACTGCAGTTTCCTCGCTAGACCTTCCTTGCCAGCACTGCTCCCTGGGTAACGTCCTCTCTTCTGCCAGGAGTAGCCGGGGCCCTGCGAGCGACGCCGGTGTTGTCCAGTGTCCAGCCCTCGGCATCCCGCGGGCCGGCGATGGGCAGGTTTCCCTCTCGGATCCCGTGCAGCTGACGGGAAGGCGGCTGCCTGCCAGCGGAGGCTATTGAATTCGGAGATTCAGTAAATCCCAGGAGAGGCGCTGCCACAGTAAAGTTGCAGCAGTTTTGCGCTGATAAAAAACCAGCAGCGCTCACCATGGTCCCAGGCCTCAGAACAGGAGCTGAAGCCTTTTTTGTCCTGGAACAAAATGTGCTGGTGAGAGCAGTTGTACCATATATTGCATATATGCAATCAATCGCATCTAGCATTTTGGGCATTTTTTTTTTTTTTTTATGAGAGCATTTCTATAACCATTTCAGCAGTTTAAAAGCATTTTAAAAAATCAGAGAGATCCCAGGTTTGGCTTGGGCTTTTTTCAGTTGCTTCCTTTCAATCAACAAGCAGACAAAATACATCCCACGGCAGCCCAGGCCTGATGGAAGAAGCTGTAGATGCCAGCCTGCTGTGAGCGAGGTCGAGATGCTGGGGAGCTGAGGCAGCCGCTTGCCAGCCTGCAGCAGCAATTGAGAGCGAGTCAGTGTAGACACAGGCATATCACGATACTACCATGGCGAGATAAACTCTGAGCCACTTCTTTAACACGCTTAGAGCAGTGCTGAACATTGTAAGAGTGTTTCCTTCTGCAAATTATTTGCAACTGGAAGATGGTAGTGATGAATTAATGTAAAGCAACTGGAGAATTAGCCCTGATTGCTGAGAATAGGTATTGTTTACAATGGAAACCAGCTAGCTAAACTAGGTATACTTTTGCTGCCTGAGTAAATTATAGCAGTATGTAGCTAAACTGGTTTTGAGACTAGGAAATTTTAGTGACATCCAAAGTTGAATAAAATAAGGTTCGGACCACTAGGAGGGGGAGCACGTTGCCATCAGCAGGGGTGAATAACCTTTGCGTAACTGGCAATTTTAGTAAGCGGGTCAAGGTCGGCGGGGTTTGTCTCTATATTTTGACACGTGCAGTACAAACACCCTGCTATCCATTTCATTTTACAAGGTGTGTGCGTGCACCAAGATAATGCTCCAGAGGGTCACCGGCAGGTTACAGTGTGCCAGCCGTCACGTGCACAAGGTCTAGAATAGTGCCAAGATACGATTTCAGAGGTCTGGGGGACACCGATAGCATTCAGAGCCCTACATAACACCTGTGCCCCATGCAACATCTCGCCAGCTCTCTGTCACTGAGCATCCCATTGGCACCTGTGATCCCAAGCTGACAGGTCCGTTTCTATTTGTGCAAGGCATTTTTAAGGCATTTGTCCCCCAGTTGTCGTCCACATGACCTGGAAGAACTTCATCGACTTGCCCATATTCCTTCATGGAGGAGAGGAAAGGACAAAGTTAGTTTTCAAAATGAGAATTGGAGTGGTTTTTTTTACCAAATACAGTCAAACTTGAAACTTCGTATTCTGCACAGCATGGGAGGTAGATTTATTGTGTGAGAGAGGTTTCAGTTTCAAACTAATAATTAGAGGAATACATTTAAACCTTTGTCAGTATAAAAGTGGTTTCAGGTGCTCAGGAATGCTCTGTCTCTTCCATGTGGTTTGAAGGAAAAATTTTAAACATTTTCCACCCTGCAGCTATTGAGGGCAGTGAAAGAAAATTCCTATAAGCTGCTAGGAAACTTAGAGAATAAACTCGTTTCCCACTTCCCGCTTCTTGTAATAATCATCAGTTGTAGGTGCTACTCAAAACATACCTTTGGACAAACTTTACACTTTTAAAAATGATATTTTTTTTGTCAGGCACAGTTTGTTCCCGCCCCATGGCTGACAAGCAGAGGCCCAAGTCGAAGCCTGCTGGAGTCAACGGGCTTTCGATGAGGTGCAACCCCTTCATGTTTTCCTAAAAATCCCCGGTGCCGTTAACCCACAGCTCCCCTTTCCCACCCTGTCTCTCCCCAGGGAGAGGCAGAAGAAGCCTATTTGAAGGCAAACAAGCCGTAGAGCCTACAAGGTGTAAATATCTTTCATAAATGCTAACGCTGAAAAAGCCTGGGCGCCGGGAGTGTGACACACGACGACAGGCAGTTCACGCCGCGCGAGGTGGGCGGTGGGGGGGGACGACGACACGATATGGCAGCGCTGCCGCAGACGCCGCGACAG
>VYZM01015469.1:168015-191059 GCA_013398915.1 Dromas ardeola
CCCCATTCCGGTCCTCCCCCCCCCGCCTCCTTTTCTGCCCTCCCCCTCTCCCCGGCTTCTTCGGGCAAGGGGCTGATTTAAATAGGCTGGCCGGGAGCCAGGAGCTCATCATTTTAATGCAGTGTAAAATGGAATGTGCATAATTATATGCAAGCCATATGTGAGGGAGACAGCTCAGCTGTGAATTTCGGGAGGCTGCGAGAGGGAGAGAGCGAACAGTCAGGGATCAGATGAGATGGAGCGGAACGGAGTGCAAGTGTCACCCAAATGAACAGTGTAATGAGTGTATTGCTGACACTCCTCCTTTCACCTGCTTCTCCCTCTTGCTTTAACTCGAAAGCAGAAAATGCTGTAGATGAGAAGGGAAAAATACTATATGCAAGCAGGATTGCTAATGGGCTCTGGTAATGTCTCCATTTAAACTTCAGCTTTCATAATTAACAGCATAGTTCCAAATAACCGGTAACTTTTAATGCATCTTTGTCATTAAATATTTTGACCGCATTTGACTGAAGGATCATTGTTCTTGCTAGATGATTGCTCCTTTCAAAGCTTCACTTAAACATGGAGGGGGAATCCATTTATCTATAATAGTATTACATGTAAATTATGAGTATGCAAACTTACTTATTTTTTTTGGCCTTGCTGTTAAACTTAAAATACGAGTACATTATCTAGGGATTGCTTAATCATGTCAAAAAGTTTAAACGAGTACGTATGTAATGTAATCCTGAAAAATGCAATGAAGTAAATTGAAACCCTGGGTTACTCACAGTTTCCAGCTCAAATATTTTGTTTTGGGTTTGTCTTTTGTTGTTCTAATTATTACACCACAATGAATTTGCATGTTCAACCTAAGCTATGTAAGAAAACAGCATCCCAAGTTCTCGTATCTAAAAGGTGTACTGAGCATTTAAAGAAACTTTTTAATAATGTTGTATTTTGGGATTCCCGTCTGTTTTAATGATCTGAGCTGTTATGCTTTTAGCTATTTTTTTTCCTTCCATTATTTGTAAGTCCCTAAATAGGCCATTATATTTCCCTTCAGGCTAGAGATGAAGATGGACATGCTGAAAATTTTCCCCAGCAGCACTATGCTAAGGAAACTCCAAGACTTGCCTTCAAGAATAACTGCGAACTACTTGTAAGAATAACATACTTACAACAAGTCTAGATTGTTACTTTAGCACAGTGAAAACCGTTTTTTTTTTTTTTGAAAGGCTTTTGTTCATTATGGCATACATTATGAAATATGATAGGTTTTTTTCTTTCCTGTTTAGCGTTCTAATGCTAGTTCTGCTATCCGTGAACAATTTAAGATCTCAAACTGCTTGAAAAATCTCTTATATTTGATGACAGCACGTGAATGGCCTTGTCGTACTACCTTGTCTCGCATGGTAAATCAGGGAGAGCCATGCAGGGAGAGGCTGGTGATGCACGAAAAGTCCCCCCCCAGCCCTCCGAGGCACCCCAAAACTCACTCTCCCATCCACCTTTTAGATTTTCCTTGTTTTCGGGCGGTGGGGGCGCGTTTTGTTCTGCTGACACGCAGTACTCCCTTTAGAGCTCGCCTGTTCTTCCCCTTCCTAGCTGCATGCAGGCGGGAGCATCCTCTCCTCTCCACTCCTCTCCTCTCCCCTCCACTCCTCTCCTCCTCTCCTCTCCTCCACTCCACTCCACTCCTCTCCTCTACTGCGGGGAAAGAGCGAAAGCCAGGAAAGCACATACAGGGAGCCTGGAGTGTTTACAAGCCGTAAGAGAGATGATGTCAGCTGTGAAAGGATCTCTGTTCCAAGGCAGGGTTAACTCGCTGTTCATTTTAGCATTTGCAGCTAGGCAAGATTAAAAGCAAGCAGGAATGCCTGTTATATTTCTATTAAATGAATCTGTTGGGACCTAATGTTCTTGATTAGCTTGCGAAAACGAGTGCTCCACGATGAGTTTTTCTGTTTGCCTAAAGTAAACAGAGAATGAATTGTAATACATTTAAGAGAGATTCACGCATGGCTTTCCAAAAGGGAGTGTTAGATGAATTGGTAGATCTTTCCCTCGCATTCGCCTTTCTTCTCGGCCGTACTTAAGTCAAATGTATCCTTTGGCTAAATGGAAATATTTGTGGAGAGTCAGAACACGGGGTTGTCTTTTGCAACAACAACATTTTTTTTCCCTCATTATAACTGTAGAAGAGGCGGGTGGTGATGGAGGAGCAAGCTGCGTTTCCTCTGCGTTAAAACCCGTGTCTGCCTCCCCCGTAGAGGATGCAGGGCCAAACGCCAATCTTGGTGTCCCGGGTGCAACATCCAGCTAAGTCGAGCTGATGAGCTGACGTAACCCAGTGCCGAAGCCGGCCCCCAGGTTCAGGCAGTTGATCAGAGAAGCCCAGACTGGAGGGCAGCAGCCCAGAGGTGGTGGCCAGTCCCTGGACTGCGGAGCATCTTGGCCACACCTGCACTAGTGTGCCCACAGGCTCTCCTACCCCCAGGTGTCCCCTGTGCTGAGCCAACCCCTGGTTAGGTAATGACAATGCTTTTTAGAGCCACAGGTGTCACTCGGAAGGGTCAGTTTGTTCCTAGTATAATTCTTCCCAGCCAAAAGCGACGTGACCCCCTAAGACCTGATCTTGCTTCCTCTTAAACCCGTTGCAAAGTTCCTGTTGGTTTCAGGATTATGTCCTAAGGGGAGGAAACCAGACAAACATAAAAAATGATTCCACGGTGCAGTCACAATTCTTGTGCCAAATAAGTCAAACTGTTTCTTCAAGGCCATGTTCATTTACTGTGCCGCTGGTCAAATCAGGCCTGACGAGCCATCACAGCACACCAAGATGCCCCCAAAGTCAATAGGGCTTCTTGGTGTTGGAGGAGTTCAGGACTAGAGTTGGGAGACAATATGATATAAAATAAATCATGTATTATTTTGATTTAAAATCTGCTTTATTTTTAGTGCAAGCCATCAATGAACGAATTGACCCCTTTTGTGCTATTAAAATCAAGCATTCATTTAATGCCCAGTTAATTATTCCTCTATTAATATGCGTTTAAGTTTTTGCTTTATTATATCACTCCTGTGCCTGGCAAAAGCTCAAGTCATCCAAGTTAGTCTTTCATGTGCTTTTTTGGACAAGTTTCGATTCTTGTTTAAGGAAGTAATAAAAGCAATTTGTTAGACTTTTATTTTTCCTATGCTATTGGAAACAAAATTGGCAGGGATGTAGTCTGTACTCAATTTGTATGTGAAAAAAAGAAGTAGTCAAATAATGAATATGTACCTCAGCGATCTTTAAAGATGTATTTTAGGAACTTTCAGTGAAAATATGATGTTGAGCCTAGGCTTTGGTGGTGGGGAAACGAGTGTTATTTGTCAAAGATGCTACGTGTTTCACAGAGGTAGTGGTTTTCCTTCTGTAATTTTACTTTTTGGGAAACAATGCTATATTCAAATGTGCTCGAGAGTGAAGTGCATTTTACAGGAACTGGCCATTAAGACAGCATCTTTCTCCTAAAGGCTAGTCAGTATTCCTACGTTTGTGCTAGGAATTGTCTCCTTGAGAGGGGAGAAGGGAAAAAATATGAAAGGAAGGAGTGGGGACAGCTGCTTCCTCTAAAAAAAATATTTTCCCAATGGTAAAAACTTACCCAGAGTTTAGCAGCGCAGGTCAGATGCGGGCTGAGCAGAAAGCTGAGATTTTTTTAAATGAAAGAGAAACTGAAAGTTGTTTATGCTTTTGAGAAGCAGGAAATCCTTGCAGTTTTCTCAGCGAGGTTGAGAGTAAGTGTGGTAATAGCCTGTCAGGTGGAACTGGAGGCTTTGGCTCAAAAGTGCTTTCTTTGCTTTAGGGTTCAGCTGCCATTTTCCAGCAAGGTTTGTTCCGGCAAGCGCAGGCGTCTCTGCTGGGGAAATGCTCGTGCTGGGAGGGTGCTGCCAGCCGGGATGCAGGGACTGGGTCTGCGTGCCAGGGCTCTCCCGCAAGAGCTGGGCTACACCGCCTGAATCTTAACATCCCAGGTCACCGCACGCACAGCGAGCTTTAACTCCCGGTATTTGGAGAGATTTGAAAGCATAGCAACATAGAATATTACGAATTGTATACTTTCTTGCATCGCTTACTCCTCAGAAGAGGAGATAATTGGGGTAGTGAGGTACAACTCAGCTATTTGTTTGTTTTTTTTTTTGAGAGAGAGCTTGATAGGAAATAGAAGGAAGAAAGAGGTATAATTCAGGCAAAAGAAACCCCTGAAGTGCTTACGGTAGTTCTGCACGCTAAGAAAAGCAGTGACAATTAAAGATTTTGGTTGGTATAGAAAGCCATTGTGCAGTTACGGGATTAGGTTAGGGTATTCACTTCCCGCGCTAAATCCAGATACGTTGTGTCATGCCGTTTGTTGTAGAGCACAGAAAACAAAGCAGTTAAGATGCTCTAGTCAATGAGGACATCAAATTTTTCTTGTGAACTTTTCAGTATTTTTGAGAATCGTGTTTTCTTAAGTTTAGCTACCCATGATAAATACTGGGAACTACATAAAACAAATTTATTTTTAAAGAGCTAGGCTAGCATGCTGTCTTGGCCTTCTCCCATAGGCGCTGCCTCAGGATTTTAATTCTTATTCCACGAGTGGCTGGAAGCTTTTCTTTCAGGCACACCTCTTTGTTTCCAGAAGGAAAAGGCAGAATTTAGTCCTCTGGAAGCTGATTGTCAAGGAGCAGTACGGTCCAGCTAATAGTGCATGCGGGGAGAGAGATGGGATTAACTGCGGAGAAAGGGTAGGCTGGAGTGAAAAGGCCAGTGAAAAGCCCACAGCCTCAGCTCTAGCCAGCTGAAATTCCTAAATCATTGCCTAGAGAAAGGAAAAATCCATCTGGCACCTACCCAGGTTAGTCAGGGTAGGAAGAGCCATGCTTGGTTGCCTTGTAACAAAAGTGGGAAAGAAAAACCAACAGTTCGTCCTTCCCTGCCCCCAGTTCCCCAGAATATTGAGTCAAGGTTTCAGATTGGCATGCTGCTGTATGAGCAAAGGAGGGTTTGATGGGTTAAGGAAATTAAACGCCAGGTTGCTTTCCAGATCATTTGTTTCTGAAGACGATTTGAGTACCACCCACTGCTAAGGGATTATATGTAAAGCAAACAAATAACCAAACAAAACGTAAACACCCTGGGAAAAAAAAAAATCATTTCCAGTCCCACACCCAGCTGTCATCCACAGTTTTCCTGCAGTAAGATCATGATCTTTTTCTCTTTGAAATCAGAAAGTCTGCTCCTAGTAGTTCTGCTCTGGGAGAATAAATTTGTGAGTCCAGTATGCGATGAATTATAAGTTAGTCCTGGTGCTTGGAAGCTGTTATGTAAAAGACACAAAATAAAACATGCTTGTTACTGGATTTAATGCAAATTCACCTACGGCCAGTTATCTTTAATCACTAACAAAAAGAGGCAGAGAAAGCTCTGAAAACACATCTGCAACTGAAACACGAAATGCAAAACGTTCTTCTACGAGCAAAAGGCCTTTGGGGAGGCTATGGCAAGGCTGAGAGGAGCAAGAGCTACAGCTGATGCTTCGCTTGAAGTCATCTCGCTTTGCTCTGCTGTTCCAGCACGAGGGGCAGGGTCAGGAAGCACGGCACATGTGGGGCATCCGGCCAGGGCAGCAAGGATTAACCTCAGCTTTACGGTACCGGAGTGTGGGAAAGATTTCATACCTACAAGACCGATTTTAAAAAGCTGAGAATATTTGTGATCATACGAGGCCAATAAGTTTTGTAGTCGTAGTCAAGTTAAATGTAAATATGCATGTTGGTATCCTTCGGAGACCATGAGAGTTTTGGTTTCAGAAAGTGAAGTTTGAATTCTTTTTTTTACGGTACCTGACCTGTTTCCTGTGCCCCGGTGTCAAGCAAAACCACTCCCTGTTAGTGCTTCAGTGTTAAAAGAAAATACCTCTCAGTCCATTTATAATCGCAGTGCCTTCAAAGGAGGACTGAATTAGGGGCAGGTGATAGCTTTGCTCATCCCCTCTCTTGCCTTTACACCCTTTTCATCTTCCATGCTGCCTCCTTATTCTTAGCAGAGAGGAGAGAGAAAGCAAAGGCCCTTCCCCTTGTACCCCTCCCTGGCTCTTCCTTCACCCTGTTAGGTACAAACTGGCAGAGAGAGAGGGAAAACACTTACTTCATCCTGGCCCAGGCTTTGGGACATGCAGAGCTTTCAGCCAGAACGCTGGAGTGGGACTGCCACCCAGCAGCTCTGAGGGATGCAGGGTCACATCTCGCCTTTAAGGTACTAACCTTGTGGTCAGGAGGTGATTTTGCTACCCTGGAGAGGTGGGAGGGGAGAGCGGGATGAGACCTGTGACACCCTGTGGAGCTCCAGGCCGTAAAGCTACCGGTACCAAGCCTGCCGAGAGTTAAAACCTCCACAGCAGTGCCTGCCACTCCTTCAGCATCACTCGACGTTTGCTGCATCTCACCACTGGTGCCATTTTTTGGTGGTTTACCGATAGATTTCATCGGTTTCTTGCTCAGTTTGCCACCACAGTCTGAGAGCAACTGGTCCTGCTCCATCAGCTGCACTGTGGCATATGCAGTGATTTGAGCAAATGGCCGTGCAAAACCCATAACAGCCGAGGGAGAGCCCGCCGTTGGTTTCAGGGACTTTGGATCAGGCACAGAGAGCTGTCAGAATGGCAGTTATGGCTCTGGAACAAAAAATATTGAGAAAAGCAATTGTAGCAGTGAATTGATACTGATGTTCTTAAAACCTCAGTAATCTTGGCCACATGAAATTCAACCTTTCCTGTGACTGAAATAACAGTGAAGCTTAGGTCATATAGTAGACTGTAACATTTCATTTTCAAAAACTAAATTGTTCATGAGTTATAGCAGAATATTTTAAAACAGAACCTCCCCAAAACCCCACCAAAAAACCCTTGCATTCTGTTTCTTTTCAAGCAAGGGCAACAAACCAGGCAAAATTACTGTAAAGTTTTTTAATTGCTGCCAGGCTGAGCGAAGGGCTATGTGGTGTTCACCTTACAAACACTCCTGAAGACTGTTGGAGTTCACGGGGGCTGGATGAACGCACTGAAAAAAAGGCAGCGCTGGGCCCTCGGGCAGATTTGCAGCCCCGGCGGGGAGAGGGGAGCCCCGAAACCTGTCTCCGGCTGACCCTGCCTGCGCCCTGATAGGCATCTCGCCAGGATAACGCAGAACCAAATACAGAGCTGCAGCCTGCCAGCTGCCCAGCGATATGCCGTCCCCGGGAAATGATAGGCTCTATGCCTGGCTACACAGATCTATTTACTGTTTTAGAACAAATGCATCCACTGTCTTGCCGGGTCTTTCTTGCCCTGCTTTTTAACTGTTAACGTTTTTCTACCCTGTAATGGAAATGAAGGCCGTTGCACGCATGGGCTGGACCTGTGAGGTTTGGGTCCTATTCCTGGGGCTGCAGCAGACCTTCTCGAGGGTCTTGAGAGATCTCCTTGGTCTTTCAGGCCTTCTGTTCCCCTTCCCGCGTCCTGCACCACCATCCTGCTAAAGAAATACGCTTTTATTTCTTGACTTACACCATGTTTAGGACTCCACAACCTCTGATCCAAAGCCCAGTGAAATCAATACGATCCCTCCCGTTAACTTTAAGTGGGCTCTGAAGGACACCCTGTATTCTGCAGAAAAGAAATGACAAATGACTGCTTTGAGACATCTTCCCCCTCTCTGACCAAAAATTGCTGTAGGCCAGCTAACGGCTAATTTGAAGTGTAGAAAACATGATCTTTATTAATAATATTTAAGCTGAAGGCTGCAATCAGCGGCCAGCTGTAGGAACTTATAGAAAATACAACCCTGTCGTAGCAAGTCTGAGATAGCAGTTCTGCTGGAAATAAGACCCAAACCTCGCTCCTTTTATATTTGGGGTTAGCGAGTGACCGTGACCTACAGCATTAAGGAGGGCGAGGGGTTCCCCACGCCTCCCGCAGAGGTGGGCAGGGGAGTGCCATTAACCCTTGAGAGCAGCAAGGAGGGTTAAGCCTCTGCCAGTACCCAGCAACACATAAAATACAAGGTATAAAATCCCCAGGAGCGTGGAGAGCAGGGAGAAGGAAGGGAAGGAGATGGGGATAAAGGGAACGAAGCTCCCCCATGGCCAGGGATGAGTCTTCCCACCCAAGCAGGCTGGTACCCCCAGTAGCTCTACGTAATTCCCACCTTTTTTGTCCAGTGAAGCGAATTAAGGAAGACGATTCAGGGAGCTAAAGAGATGCAAAAAAAGGTGTGACGGTGAGAGGGGTGGGCAGCACAGGAAGATGGGCAATGGGAAGGCAGCAGATTTGGGAAAGACCATGGCTACTGACGGTGGATGTTTGGCCTCCCAGAGCCAAGGGCGACTCGTATCTCCTTTCCTGCAGCACTCGCCTCGGGTACGCTAGAAATAGCAAGCAGCTTCACCCCAGTGTCTCTAGTTTAGCATTTTTCTTCATACCAATACAGGCGCATTATTTTAGGATGTGACACTTGACACTTTGTGAGCACAAGCCTGTCTTTCCTCAGAAGGAGGCATGTTTTCTAATTTTTAACATCAACATCATTATTATTATTTCGGAAGAGAAGCAAAACGCATGTGTTAAAAAGGAAAATAATTAAAATCCCATTACAGCTCCAATTCTGTCGTCTTCCTTCCCAGAAGTATTAACATTTTTATTAATAAATGCGCAATTACTAGTGACCTCTCAATAATTTCTCCAACCTTAATTTCTCCTCACTGCAATACTGTGTTGTATTACTCTTTTTTTACTCTTTGCTTTCCTCATGTGACGTGTTTACTGAAGTTATAATTTTCATATTAAACATGTTCTTGTTGAAAAATTGCTTTTTCAAAAATGATTTAAAAAAAAATACCAGTCTTTTTATTGACCAGGAATTTAAACAAGTAAAAAGTAAAGGAACTGTTGGCTGAAAATGCATTTTTAGCAGGCTACTTCTTAATAACCATTTCAATAAATTTTAAAGTAAAAAAGCCTGAAAAATATTGTCAGCCATCCCCCCACCCAAACCTCTATAAAACTGGAAAAAAAAAAAGCAGGTTTGTGTCCCTTGGAAAGAAAACAGGTTGTGAATCGTGGCTTTGCTTTATGAAACTGGCATTCATAACCAATTTAAATAAAATTCAGACAGTTTTTATAGAACGTTAAAGAATAAAGATATGCCTTGTTCCGAAGGAAGTGAAGTGCGGTGAAATAGAATTCATTGGATTTCCTTCCTCATAAATTGGAAATAAAATTTCCAAAGTCATCACTCAGAGCTATAAATATTTTCTTCCTGGGGTCTGTGCAGGAGATGCAGATGACACAGGAGGGCCCGTGGGGCACCCTGGCAGCTACCTGGCAGGAGCCGTCCCTCGCACCCCATCTCCCCACGGCCGTACCTGCAGCACAGGGTCAGGGCATAAAACTGGCTTTAGTCCCCCATGCTCAGGTCCTTTTGCACCTCTGACCCTGGCTCTCACTCCTGCAGGGTGTTAATGAGAACGGGTTTTGTCAGGTCTGAAAAGATGCCTACGTTGACCAGTGTGACTGTCTATAACGGTGCCGTTGGCTTATTCCTCATCTTGCTGCATGTGTTGTCCTCCTCATTAAAAAAGAAAAGAGTTTGGAGGCTTTGACCCCTTTAAGAGCCAACATACAGCAGTAAGAGAGTGGGAATTTGAAAATCAGGAGCCTGTGCTCTTGATATTTCTCAGAGTTAAGATCAAGCCCGTGGGAAGGAGGGTTGAGAAGAGCCTGGCCACCATTCATCTGGACTGCAGGGAGGCTTGGGGGTGCTCTGGGATATTGATCGTGTGGCCCCCTCTCTGTGGAAATCCCTAGGGCTGTTCAGGGCTTCCAGGAGTGACGTCCCAAGGAGGCAGATTAGCGTCATGCAGTTATCTGAAGGCACACCGAAGAAAACCTGTCTGCAAGGAGTGGGTATCTCACTGCTGTCTGTAGCAGACACCATTTTTACATCTCAGCAGTGACGTGTATTATATTGCTTTCGGGATGGGGAAAAAAACCCCAAAATATAAATCCTGCATTTTATTATAGAAGTTAATACCAATAATTACTTAAAATTTAATGAATTTCAGTTCTCACTTAATTGCTTTTGAGTAGTTCACTTAACTTATTAAAAAGAAGCAAGGACATATTCATTTAATGAGGAGCAGCAGCCTTGGCCTAGCATCTGCCTACATTCTCTTTTCAATTAATCAATTATAGTCCAATGGTGTGTAATTACACATTAAGAAAGTTATTGGATATCGCAGCATGGCTGTCCCAGGGGGCTCATGAATACACTAATATAACACACCTGTAATGACCTGTTCTCAGATCTGCAAATTGCTCCCATTTCTCTCTCTCTCTCATTGCTAAATGAAGATGAGAGCAATTACCATTAACTTTTTGAGTCACATCTAGTCAATGAGAGAGAAAAAAGATCCCTACCAGCATTCATAATAAATCTGCCTGTTGGTACTGAGTGTTTTAACTGCACCGGGCATGGAGCTGAAAGGCAGTAAACGCGCATCGGGATCGCACAAGATTGTGGGGATCCCGGGACCGTTCTGGACTGAGCACACTCTTCACCTGTAGAGGAGAGAAACGGGCAAGCAGGAAAACATCCTCCGATCACATCCAGGCGTAATTTGCCTGGCTCAGTTCGAATCAAACCAAACTCTGGAACTGATCCATATGCAGTGGCTCTAAGTCTTTGCATAGCAACTAAGCCGTGTTGCTGTTGTGTTGAGTTTTTTTTCGAACGCGAGAAAGAACAAAATTTACTATGTAATGGCAGAAAGGCTTTGGTTGTGTGAGAGGATACAGTCACCGCTGCTCTCTTATTAATGCATAACAAATGAAACCAAGGAGAGACTCTTAATCTGCATAATGAAGTCTGACAGATTCTAAATTGGTGATTTAGTCAACTAAAGGGTCCAAAAATGCTCCGTGGAAGTGAGTTTTTGATGGCTCCATAAGTCAAACCGGGGATGATATCTGTCAACATTTTTATAAATGTTGTCTTGCACAGTGTGATTTCGATGTGCTGTTGTCTCTCTCTGGGAAGAAGTGTCTGTTTCCCTACACAAAGTTTTCTTGTTCATGCTTTCATTTGCAGACTGGGGTCTTTCAGGTGGGTGTACGTGCAGATCAACGTGCAGCAATATCTTGAGCACAGCTGTTCTTTACAAATAGGGTCCATTTTGCTCACAGTGATCTGAATTATTTCCATGCTGTACGTCTTGCAGCAAACTAGCACTAACAACTTCAGTGAAGCCTTCATCATACTGGTGGCTTCTCTTTTCAAGGACTGTGCATGTCTCCTTGTGCTTGATATCCCTCAGGATAATGCTCTTGTGGGATTCAGGTGATCAAACATTGCACTCGCAATGAGGCAATGGGTGTTTCGGTCTGACCTTCAGCTGGGTCCACATTTCACTCTGGTTTTCACCTGTGCCACATTTTTTCCCAGTTCCACAGCACCCTTTGGTTTAGGACGCAGTTCGGTTCACATTTCTGCCTGTAGCATCGCAGTATTTGGCATCTGGGCTGATGTCTCAGTCCCATTGATAGTTAACAGAGGAAGGCAAGCACTTCTGGAGTGTGATTTACTCAAAATCATTAGGTGCTGATTTAGGATTAGTTAAACAAGGCCAAGTGCAAGGTCCTGCCTGTGGGTCGGGGCAATCCCAAGCACAAATAAAGGCTGGGCGGAGAATGGCTTGAGAGCAGCCCTGAGGTGAAGAACTTGGGGGTGTTGGTGGATGAGAAGCTCAACATGAGCCAGCAATGTGCATTTGCAGCCCAGAAAGCCAACCACGTCCTGGGCTGCATCAAAAGAAGCATGGCCAGCAGGTCAAGGGAGGTGATTCTGCCCCTCTACTCCACTCTCGTGAGACCCCACCTGGAGTACTGTGTCCAGTACTGTGTCTAGTGGGAGGCGTCCCTGCCCGTGGCAGGGGAGGTTAGAGCTAGATGATTTTTAAGCTCCCTTCCAACCCAAACCATTCCATGATTCTATGAAACCACCTTTGGATGTTCCTTTATCTGTTCATTAACTAGATGAATACCTTCCATATGACACCTACATTTTCGATAGCTACAGTCATCGGTTGAACTGCATATTTCTGCATGGGTCTAACTTCAAGCTTGCATGTAGAATCATTCAATTCAAGCAGGGGGACTGCTTGTATGTTTGAAGTTAGGTATCTGCTAACTTTGTGTTTAGATGTCTGGTCTCCAGCCTTGAAATGGGGATGCTATTGTTTCATTGCCTTTGCATGCAATTTGAGATTGAGATTAAAATGTTAGAAGTGCAAAATCTATTATTTAATGTTGTGTTATACTCTAAATAGCTAACAACAGCACCCTTGGTATTTTTGCAGAGTAAGTTCATGTATTATGAATTATTATTTGACACAACAGGAGAAAACAGGTTCCAAGGTTTACTTTTAGGTATTTAAAAACAATGTGACTGCCCAGGCAAGGCATAGTAACTGAAACGAGCAGAGCAGTGAGTATGGATCCCACAAAGTGATCAAAGTGTGCATGTGTGCAGTGTTCCCAAATTCTGCTCAATGCACAGCTTTGTTTATGCTCGGGACCAAAATTCAGTTCTATGCTTTTTTTTATTTATCAGTGCCTGAATGATCAATTAAAAATGTTTTAAACAGAGAAAGGAACACAATTATAATCTAGAGCTTTAATACACAGTACAATATTCGGTTGTACAGGCTAGTTAAATATTGGTCCTAAAATACCTGCCAGTTAGCGCTTAAGTTGTGTAGTTTTTGTGTGTCTGATGGGGAGGAGGGTGGTGTTTCATTCAGCTGCAAAAATCTGTTTCTAGATGCAAAAATTCGTTTCTAGCTGTATTCTCCGCGAGAGGCTGTAACTCTTTGCGTGTCACTTTCCTAATTGAGCAATAAACTCTGTATTGTACTAATACTTCTTATTATGAGGAATAAACATGCTTCTTCTAGACAGGCAGAGGAATAATTGACCACCTGTGGCCAGTCCTGAATGAACAGTACTGCACATGCCACTGAAATTAATGTCTCCTTAGTCAAGATGGGAAACAGTCATTTTCTGAGAGATTTTTTTTGTGGTTAGGAAGCTAACACACCCGATACATTTCCACTTTCTAACAACGTGGATTCCCGACTGCCAAGGGAAGGAGGGCTCGGTGCTCCCTCGGTTCCTGACCCTCTCTCTGTCTTTGGGATTCAAACAGCAGCTTCATTTGTTAAACACATTAAGCAAAGGGCCAGATTCTGTCTCGAGCCAGGGATGTCTTCACCTCACTCTGGCAACAGAAAGAAGTCTCAAAAGGTGGTGCGCGTGTAATGTGCTCCCGTGGCCCCTTTCTGCTGCCAGAGAGGTGCAAAGGAGTCTCAAAGCGGATGAGAATCTGTCCCAAACATAAGTTTATGTAATGCCGGAAGATAGCGCTAGGACATTGTGCTGGTGTATCGTGTTACAGCTGGCCTGGCACTACGTCCTAAGGGCTGAAGGATGATGGAAACTAAAATATTAAAGAGCTAAGAGATCGACTCAGTAGAGAGAAATGGTAAATGCTTCTCTTATCAGTTATTCTTCACTTTGTATTAATAAATCACTGGGACCTATCTCGTGTAAACCACCAGATCCTTCAGGATCCGGTCTCTTCTTTAAATGGGAAGCAGGGTTTGCTGTGAGAGAAGCATGCGGGTGACACTGCCGGGAGTGCCCGTACCCCCCACATGCCGTGCCCCTGCCACAGCACGTGTCTGGGGAGGAACAGCGTCCCCCCAGGGTGCATGCACACCTGGACTGTCATAGGGGTTGTGCAGGGTCTGGAAAACATGTCCAGCCTTACCTTACACATATCCTATTTCTCCTTTTACGGGAGATCGCAGCTGTCTGTGTTGAGCGAGTGCTTTTCTCCCCAGTGGCTGTGCTCGGTGTATTGCCACAGGGCTCTGTGCTGTCGTCCTTCTCAGTCACCTACACCACGTTCATTTAATGAGGGGTTACAGCTGAAGTGCTTGCGCGGTCCGGCAGTCCAGCTTTAGGTCTCTTCTTCCTCCAGCCACAAACTAGGGCTGAAAGTCCCCCCAGTAGCGAGGCACGGCCAAGGCCTGGCTGTGTGCAAGCTGTCCAAAGTTCAAACCAGATTATCTCAAAATCACTGACGTCGGTGAAAGGAAATAACCAGAGGGCCTGGCTGCTGACATACCCCCCACATAAATGAACATATTTGCCCACATTGGTTATCAAAATCCTTCCTTGGGGACCTCGCTGAAATCTCAGCTGCCCTAAGTCACCAGAGAGCAGCGGTGACAGAAGTGGTGGCTTCTTTCTGTCCAAGAACAGAAAGCTTTTCTCTCCAATGCCGCCCTGGTGAGATGTGTCCCTTTGGTGTCCCCATGCTGCCGTCCCTCTGTGGCTGCCTCTGCGCTCAGCCAGGAGGTGGGGACCAGCCGGACCGCAGCAGCCTGCTTGAGTGAGCTGCACTACCTTGCTCCTCTACTTGGAAAGCAGGCTGTGCTTGCCACCATCGAATTTACTATAATCCCACCACTGTTTGCCTCCAGTTTGGCTGAGTCAGTGTGAGAGCTGGGAGGAGCCACCATGCAGACAAGTTTGGCCCAGTTTCTCCCCCCGTGCTGTTAGAAAAACCAGCAAATCTGATTAACACAGTGGAGAAAATAGCTCTGCTGTAAAACATTGAGGATTGCCACTAGTGTGGGTACGTTGCAAGGAGAAGTGGAAATGGCTTTTTGAATTTTTGCGGAGTGATGGGCGCTGCAGTTGATGGTCTGTGCTGTCTGTCTGAGGGTTCCTAGGTGCAAAATCTGGAGTGGCTTGGGGAATCTGCCTTTTGTTTTCAGAGCCACTTTTTGAATGTCAGAGTTGGCAGCACATCGATACCACAGTGCACTGCCACAGCAGGAGCGTTGCGGATGTACCGCATCCCTGGTGTGCAAAGCCCTGGTTCTGCACCAAAATCCATCTGGGTGAATGCAGGTACCCATGGCAGAGGTATGAGCTGCTGCAGGCGTGGGGACCTCCCAGTGCTCTCAGGGTTAGAAAACCACAAAGAGAGCAAATCCAAAATAGCCTGGACCTTGTTGATCCTTCAGAAACTCCATGTAGCTCTGCCTTAGAAGAGGGTTTTGGCGAGTGCCCGGATTGCAGCACTCAGAGGGAATCAGAAGTGTTTAGACTCCACATTGCGTGTTTTCTCACTGCTGCTTGTTTCCTGGGTGGGATTTGCTCCTTTTCATAGCTGTAAACACAGCCTCCCAGTGAGCTCTGGGAGGAGCCTGACTCCGAGCAGGTCACCCTGAATTTGAGACAAGTGCTTCACCTGACTATATATACAGTGAAAAACTAGAAAAGGAAAAAATCTGTTAGTTCCTCCAGCCAGGGCTTCTATGCAAAAGCATATCTGTAATGTGCTGTAGGCTTGGGCTGGGGGGAGGAGGGGGAGGGAAGACAAAATTGCTCACTTTTCTGTAAATGGAGAAGCAGTGAGTATCACGATCTGGTCTGAGAGAAACCGCTCCGCAGTCTCGACAGTGCGTTCTCCCTTTTAGACAACCTCACTCTTCAGTGAAGGCGCTGGGGGCATTTGGAAGCTGTGCCTGGCGCCCCTGCCTGTGAGCGTGATAGAGAGAGAGCAAGTGAGAGGCAAAGAGAGACAAAAGGGCACAGGCTTTTGGTGAGGACAGGGAAGTGATTTCAGGTGTCTGTGACACCCCGCGAACCTTGTGTGTTTATTGTCTTCCTGAGGACGATATACCCTGGAGATGGTAGAGATGGGGTGGAGGGAGAAAAACTACCTGCAGATGTGGCATCTGAAAAGAATCCAGAGACAACGCGACTATTTTTAGCAAAAGTGCAAACAGTGATAGATGCCACGGGGCTGCTGTCACTAAAATTTGGCTATAAGCAACATATTCATATTTAAACAAGTCAGCTTTGCACTTTGAAATGAGCAAACACTGTCTCTGTACTTGTTTGTTTGTTGTGCAGAAGCCATCAGCTTCGCTTCTTATCCCTTCGCCATGGTGGTGATGTGGAGTCATGATGATGGATCAGCTGTCTATCTAGCTTATCTGCAAGGCCGCGAAACATTTATATCTTATACGGCATGATAGGCTGTTCTCGTGCAAGAGTGGAAAATGGGAATTTGGGGCTGCCCTTGCAAAAGTACCATCTCCTGCACAACATTGTCATTCTGGTAAGCTCACTTGGCACAGTTTGTACAGCTAAGCACATCCACTGTGAAACCTAACACTGGGATGCACATGAATAAAGTCACACGAAATCAGGAGAGGAGCGAGCATCAGAGAAGCTTTTGAACGCAGGGGGCAAACCAGCAAGGATGGAGTTCCTACAGTTTCTCTCCTGCTTAGAGGGGGCCTGTGTCACCTCTGGTAAAAGGCCTCCAGCTTGCACCAGCATTATACTTGGCCAATTATCTTATTTAGGTATCTCATATATATTTAGGTCTTGAAAAGGTCAACAGCAGAGCGCGGCTGGGCAGGGTTTTTTGAAGCTACAGGACGGGAAGCTTTGCTTCTAGCATCATTAGAAAATAATTGCCTGTGAATGTCCAGGGATTTGAATCTACATGTTGGAGCTCTGAAAAGGAGGGCAGGAAGGTTTAAAACACGATCGAAACAGCTGCTGCTAACGTTACACCCACTGCAGACGCCGAGCTGGGGGGGAGCACGATGGCTGCGCCTCACCGGCCTCGGTACCCTGGCGCTGGGAGCCCTCCCCTCGGGCTGCTCCTCCTCTGACAGCACGAACACCCACCTCCCTCCAGAATTCACGCACCCTGCTGCATGTTTATCGAAAGCTGCAGTGAGGCAGGGATCGTCCCTGTGGCACTCCAGCTGAGCTGTCTTCACCTAAGTATATCTGCTGTTCTTCCGTTTGAAATGATATTTGTCCTTTGTTTTTGGTTTTCTGCTCCTTGCAACTTTTTCCTCAGGTCTCTCTTCCCCTTCTGAATATCACTCTTCCTCCATTACTTTCCTTTCTCTCAGTTTAACTGTCTTCTTCCCCCCGTCCATGATAAATCACGTCACTTTTGTTTTATCCCCCCACTTTTTTTCTAAGTCCCTGTCGTCTTTGGCTCCTTGCCGCAGTTAGCTGTAGGAAGTCCCCTTCCCTAAATGTTGTAAGGCCCAGATGTTACTAAATTCGATTTTTACCATCGCAAAAGCTGTCAGTTGCCTGCCACTGCGCACAGCTTGATTTCTCAGTATGACCACACTGGGTGGCTTGTAAATCTGAATGCAAGCCCTGAGCTTCTTATAAGGAAGATTGCCGCGACGCCTGGTATTAGACCAGTCCTTAATGAGGCATCTGTTCACTCCTCAGCTCTGTTATGGATATTCCCCGTGACCCTGGCCAAGTCATTTTATCTCTCTTTGTTTGTGCTTCCCGTTTAGAAAATGGGCATCACTGCTCTCCTGAAGCTCATGTGCAATTGCGGCGATGAATTCCTCCCGCTTGCTTTGCCTTTCCCTCATCCCTTTTGTCTGCATGGTTGTCAGCTGGGATAAACGGCCACCGAATCAGAGTAGCCATGGTCAGTGCAAAGCTCATGCTCCACGGGGCTGGCCCGGCCACTCGCCATATCCTAATAACGTCGACGGCAAAGAGTCAGCTTTATTACTGTTTGCATAGCCGTCTTGTGTGCTTTTGAGGAGCTTCCTATGCTATCTGTGAATAGCCAACAGAGAAGTTTCCAAGGCAGGGTGCCCAGGGGTACACAGTGGTTATTGCAGGACAAAGAGATAAAATGGCTTCCTTTGAGGGGGCTTGCTCCACCGGGTCGTTAGCAGAAAATGCAGGGCCTTGGAAGTATCAGAAGGAGAGGGAGGGAGGCAAGGAAGTCGCTCCGTTTGTGAAACCCATCTCTGGTTTTCATCCCCGTCGTCCATCCTCTTTCCTTCACCCTCCCCACTTTAGTTCTGTGACAATAATGAAGTGAAGGAATGCAAGGTAAAGGCATCCTTAAGGCTGTCATTGTTGCCAAGAAATGCTAATAGCACTTTCTCTCTCACATACCTGCTCCCGAACACTAATGTCATTTAATTATTGTGATGTTGCAAATGAAGGTGCCCACACACAAATTCAATATGGATGTAATTATTAGAGGTGGAATGCCAATTAAGCACACACCGAAAGCAAGTGGTGTATTTTTGATTTGTCATCTGATTTATTATCATTTACCGCACGCGCATCAGACAGCACTGCCTGAGTCAGGAATAGAGAACCAGCACTTCGCACGTAAAGCTTGCTCTCAAATCTGTGCTTCATGAGAAAACAACAACTGGCATAAAACATTTGTTTTTACAATACAACTAGGAGCGTAGTTTTGAGGCATTCTCCGTCTCAGGTGAGGAACACAAGGGAAGTGTGATTTTTGGTAGGCACATCTCCAAAAAAAAGCAACTGAATACAATACCATTCACATACATAACATAGGTCAAAAAGCCTTCAGTGAAAATCCAAATTATGCAGGGAAGAAAATCCAGCTTGCAACCAGTTTAAGGATGTTGGCCAAGTCAGCTAAGAGGATCTGCAGGCTTGGGCTTCAGCAGCTAAGGGCACATTGTCTGCCCTCCAGCTAATTACAGAGGTTTCCAATTTTGGGGTATCTGTCTCCTACCACTGCATTTTAGTCAGTCAGTGTTGCCTTTCGGGGTGAGGAGCACAACGCTGGTGCAGCATCCCACCTTGTTGTGCAGCCTGGGCACATTTACAATGTTCTCCTGCTCTCCCAACCTGTAAAGAGTCCTTGTTGAAATACTGTGCACTGCTCACCATGCAAGCAGCTCATTATCCCAGGCATTTCAAGACTAATTTATAGGACATTTGGTTAATTTGCATAAGCCAGCCAGTACACAGAAGATGACTCCAATACTACAATAAAGTAATATGCCAAAATCAAGATTTATGTGAAAACATGAATACTGGGTGGGGTGGGGGGGGACAACAGGATTTCTAAGAAACTGTCATTAGCACCGATCTCTAAACGAATACCTCTGATAAAAAGTCACAGAATCTGCCTCTCCACCTACTGTATGCGAAGCTCCCATATAATTTTCTGCTTTGAATCTTGCTCGTCTTTTTATTAAGTAAAATGGGTTTTGATCCTTAAAACAGCCTTGGAATATGAATACTTGGCGCTGTTGGCTTTGTCTGAAAAGGAAACAAAATCCCCCAAACTGAATCCAAATCGAGGGCTGCCACGTTCAGCTATCACTGCGAGGAGCGTCACGCGTCCGCTGCTCTGATTATTACCTTGACACCAGAAACAGGAGGGCCTGTAATCCTTGAAGCAGCTGACATCTGAAGCGCTGATTCTTCCTGTGCTTTGAGTTAGTCGGTCCTTGATCTCCGTGCCTGGCATGCAAGCCCGGCTTTCACTGAAACCTGACCTCATGGTCCCTTCTTCTGCAGCCCTGTTTGTCTTTTGCCGCTCAGAAATGCGCAGCTTCTGTCCTCAGGACTCTGAATTAGAGCTGCATGGGTCAAAGGAGCAAACGGGAGAGTTGTCGTTATTGGATCCAATTCCTGCCCTTGATTTAGGTGTCCTTGTTGGTTTGTTGTTTTGGGGTTTTTTTGTGTTTTTTGTTTTTTTTTTCTTTTTTTAAATAACAATTACAAAATAAGAACATTGCAAGAAGTTTATTAAGCAAACCTTTCCCCTGCAAGGTGACACTGGCTTTCCATGATCTCTAACGCATGGTTGCTTCACCTACAGGTACAGATGTTTTTGCTCCCTTGCTTGCAAAGCCAGCCTGGGATTTGAAAGTCAAGTTGGTTTCTTTCTTCTCTCCCTAATATGTCTTCTGCCATTATGAGGCCTCTGAAGAGCACATTAAGTCCATATTCACCCCTGTGCAATCTAATTAACTTCCAGAAAAACTGTGCAGGTGTAACTGAGATCTCAGTTTGAAGGCAGCTTTGCTCCACTTATTATAATTGAAGGAACTGTTTGGCCAGCAGCATTTCTATTAGTAGTAATGCTGTTTGAAAAGGAAATAACTTAGTTGGACTTTCTGACTGAATTTGTAGGAATGCCAGCTAGAATTGCATAAGTGAGTGCGTATATATATCTGCTTGTAAATAGAAGCTAACTTGAGCTGGAAATCACATGTACAATAAACATGTAATCCTGATGCCATCGCTACAAATTCATTTCCCAGGGCAGAGCTACGGTTTCAAGAGCTTGTTCCAGTGCTTTATTGTTTCGAAGGTTTGAACAGTGTTGGTTGTTCGCTTTGGTGCACCACGTGTAGTTCCAGTTAGGTGAAACCTGCTGGGTATTTAACGGCTTGTTCAGCTTGAACCAGAAGTTATTCTGTTTTATCTGCTATTCTAGCTTTTGAGATTAGTATTTTCAATTGCAGGAATTTGGGGGGGGGGGTTAATCAAACTGTACTAGAGCTTCCACGGAACTGACAGCATTAGCTTGAACATAATGAGTATGTTCAATAGGAACAATACATGCAGTTTTTTGGTTTACTCTCTTCCAACTTGAATCACTTTTTGCTATTCTAAGATGTTAGAAGCACATTTTTTTCCTCTGGGGATTTACAGTTTCTCTTAGTGTTTTGATTACTTGTGAATAATTTGATAGAAAACCCCTTACACATGTGCCTATGATGTACAGCATCTAGCTTGGATTTGGTTTTTGACTGATCCCTCAGAGTTGAAGTTATTGTATACAACAAAAAACATTTGTAATGCTGTCAGACAGGAAAAATCTCTCTTCTACAACTTGACTCAAATTTGTTATGTGTATAGCTCCATGAAGTTCAATAGATGTAAATACAGATTAATTATTTAAAAAGTAATAGGAAGGAATGAGCTTCCAAACATGTAGTGTTTAATTATTTAAAACCTATAATGGAATTTCAACCCTCATGCATACCTCAGATCTGTCGTTGTGCTTGGACAAGTGCCTGAGGTTAACTGGCATGTCCCCACCTCCCAGTCATCTCCCCTCCTATATCACAGGGTAATAAATGTGCCTGGTAGATGTGAAGAACAGTCAATATTCTCAGTCATGTTTGCTAGTAAATATGCTCTACTTAACTCTGTCTTCCTTTCCACATCTGTACCTAGACACAGAGGACCAAATCCTAAAGTCTGGGCTTGGGCAAAGCCCCTTGTGTTTGCTGGTCCCACTGAGTGGAAAGAGCCCCATAGTGATGTTGCACTTTGGTCATTTGGTGGTGGTGGTTCAAGACACCTGCTGTGTGTGATTGATCATACTGGATGTTGTACACACATGTAGGACAACCTGATTCCCATTTCAAAAACCCCATGCTCTAGGTAGGCTATTTAGATAAGGGGAAGCCTTCTCCCCTTTTTAAAAGGAGAATCAAAGATTCAGACTGAAAATAAAGAACATACAAGCCTCCCAGCTTTAGAGACCTGTCTGAGCTTACCCTCCCTTCACTCCCTCTGCAGTGGATGGAGAGAGAGAGTTCTGCTGAGACCAGTTCAGAGCCTCAGTTAGGTACCTGCCGTGATCCACTCTCCTGAGATGCTCACCTCTGTCCACAGACCTGAGCTGGGCAATCAAAGTAAATAGATAAAATTGAGCCGTCTGGATTATTTCACTGCATACCCTTCGCCTTGTCCAAAATTACCCAGGAATTCTGTGTTTGTGAGGAACAACTAATGCCAATCTGACAAGTCCCATCTCAGCACGTAGCTACATAACCTTCCTTCTTTTACTGCTGTAAGTCACTGGATGAGGAGCACTTGAGTCGGGGTGGGCGTTAAAAGAAATCTAAAGAAAAGCCCTTAAAAGAAAAGCAAACACCTCAGTTATATTGAACAATACACAGTTAGGAGTCTTTGTATGTGATGACTACTGGTCTTCATTTGCCAGCCAGATCTCAGCTGATTCCATGAGGAATATTTCCAGCAGTGCTCTACCCTGTGAAATTGTTGTCAGAAGGAGTTTTGTGAAAAGACCTAGGGAAGGAAAAGGGCTGGAGAATGCAAGACAGAGTTCATCCTCTTTGAGGAGGAGTCTAAAGAGCTTAGCGCTCTTGAGAACCTTGCTTGTGATACGCTTGCAGGGTGAGGGTTTAAATACACTGATTTCTTTTGTCCTGGTGTGCAACTTCCACGTAGCTGCTTCATCGCGCGTGTCACGCAATGAGAAAATCAGCAGCATGATCTTGTAAGTATGAAAGGGTTTGCCATGATGCATTTACATAATAAAATCTATGCAGTCGCAGCGTGCATCATATGTACAGGCAAGGAATGAGTGCCATCTACAGTAACACAATGCATTACTAAAGGTTCCTCTGTAATTGTGTTCTTTACCGAATAGCGTGTCTGATGCCTTTTCCTCTGCTCACCTCCTTGGTGAGAAATTAATACTTTGTGCCGAATTCAACTCTCAGTTACATGGTTCAAATTGAAAAAACAACACTGGCTTCAGTGGAGGTATCCCAGATTCATCCTGGGGTTACTAAGAATAGATTTGATTTATGTAAATAGCCGGGTGTCAGGTACACTCCAGTGCTAAATGCTTTCTAAACAGAGGGATAAGTCAGACCTTTTCATTTGAATAGGAAAGACCTAGTGGGACTTTATTTTTCCGCATCCATACCCTACTTAGAAAGAGGCAGGTGTAAATCACCAAGGAAGAAGGTGCATTTTTCATTCCTTGAGAACCACCAAATGTTTGGGGCCTGACAAAGGCATCATAGCGGGCAGCAGGGTATGTGAAGGGCCTCCCTCAGCCATCGGTCACAAGTAAAGCTGGTTGCTGCCCACCACCCTTGCAGCCGGTGGGTCCTGTCGGAGGGCACCCAGCTTCATGGCAGGAGTGTTCTTAGTAAAACAAGACAGGCATTAGCAGAAGAAGACAAGGAAGTTTTCACACACATTAGTTCACCATATGTTTGGCTCTAGGCTGCAGTTTCTCCCTTTAGAGCTCACCTGTTCCTCCCCTTCCTAGCTCCATGCAGGCGGGAGCATCCTCT
>VYZM01015469.1:191552-227433 GCA_013398915.1 Dromas ardeola
ATTTGGAGGATATGGAGACTGTTGCATTCCCCATCTCTTCTTTTCCCTAGCCCTTATTTCAGTCTTACGTTACCTACTTCTCTTGGGAGTGCCCAAGAGTGAGCCTAACAGTTGCTCAGAAGCCTCCTCTCTCCACTGGTGATTTTGGCTAATAGAAGAGGGAAGGGGAGCTGGGTCTCTACCAACGGGCTCTGGGTTTCTGCCAGGACCACTGCCTCACAGCAAGAGAAACTAGAGGGACACAGAATGCGTCCTCTGTGCACAGCTGAGCAATTTCCCTCGCTTGGCTTTGTCTTCTCCAGGCCCCAACTCCAGAGGAAATGGGAAAAATGAATTCCACTCTCCATGCCCAATCTGCAAGAGATGTGACACGTCTCAGTCCTGAGCTGAAACTGATGTGACACACTTTTCCTTGATCCAAGCAGATTTTGGATCTGGCCCAGGGTTGTTCTAATCAAATGTGGTTTCCAGAGAGAGGGCTGCTCTTCAAACTGAACATATTCTGGGACGCAGGGTGGTGCGTACCATTACCAGCGGCAAAACCAGCAATTCTCGAAGTGTGAATCACACGCAGTCAAATCTGGAACAGTTTTGACTCACTTCAAAGTTCTATAGACTAAAACCCAGCAACATTCCTCTTGGAAAGTTTCGATTTTTTTTTCATCCGCTTTTACTAATGGTCAAGTCAACCTTTCCCTAATCAAGTCAGTCTTTCCCTAACATTATTTTTCCAAGTAAGCAGCTGATGCGGTCCCTCAAGGATTTTATGTGTTTGGGAAAGGTGCAGAAATGTGTGCGGGGGCGTCTGCTCCAGGTAGACTGTGAGACCTGGCCAGTTCTGCTGCAGCCCACGCTATGGCCACATATATGCTAGAGCACATAGCGTAATGGGTCCTGGCCTGTAAGTATTTTTGCATGATAAAGATTACATGTAATAATAAAGGCTGAAGATCCCTGACCTATATAGATAGGTGGAAACCCCCCTATTTTATTTTTTTATATATATATATGTTCCAAAGCACCCAGAGACTTCTATTCTGTAAGCTTCTTGCTTGTACAAGCATAAATCAGAAGAAGCAACGTAAAAATCTGTGAGAGTTATGCCACTGTAAAATTGCATAGGTGAGAGGCAGAATTGGACTTGGAACACTTCATTACAGGTAAATAAAGATTTCTCAAGGTTTCAGACTGCATTCCTACTTGCTGTTCTACAGACTAATGATATCTCAAATCTGGATCACGATAACATTCTCTAGACCCAGTAATATTGCATTTAAGTCTGAGTGATTTAATGGCTGTTCAGTGGTGATTTTGGTCCAGGTGAAGTGGTGTTGGCCTCCAGCAATGCCTTAGGCTAAAAGCATCATGTGTTAGCAAAAAACATTAACCTGCCCCTCAAACCTCCTCATTATTACATTTATAGTCCTGTCAACCAACTTGTGAGCCACTGGAAGCATAATGGAGGGGGTTTTATTGTTATTTTTATATTCTCTTGAATATTAAAAAGAAAATATATTGGAGAAAAAATACATATAAGATATTACTAGATATAAACTCTAAGACAGATGAGCCACATGGGTTATTTTCCATCTTGCAATGTTACTTTGCTATATGACCAGAATAAAGTTTTGTTCAGAAAAAAAATGGTGAACATGTTTATTCAGGTACTGAATAAAAAAGTGAATTAATTAGAGAATATAAATAATCATTTGGCTTCTGAAGTTGTCTGCAGACTTGATAGTGTGAGATTGTCACGGGTGAAGATTTCTTATTTGGAGAGATTTTGGTAACTCAGTAAGTGAGGTGCTATTTGAGGCTAGTAAAGTGCCCCTTTCCTCTTTTACTTTTAAGTTTTCCTGTGCTTAACAGCATCCGTAATTCTCAACAGAATTTGATAGGAACATTTACAGTATTAATTGCTCTCAAGTTCCCTTTCTTTTCCTGATTGCTGGGGCTGGGTGCAGGGAGTGCTGCATACGGGCTCTCTTTTCTCAGTGCACTGGTTGACAGCTGTTCTGCAGAAGAAACCTTCTGTGGCTGATGTTCAGTCCTGTTCTCCTGAGGAGCAGGGTCTCTGCAGCCCCTGCATAAGAGCGAGGAGCTCCTGGCGTAGCAGCTGTGCGGGCCCTCTCGTCTGTCCCCTGAAGAGGGGCTGGCAGTGTTTCTCAGCCTGGGCACTGGTGAGTCCCCGCAGCTTGGGCGCCCCAGGGGTGGAGAAGCTGCTCTGCTGCCTGCTGTAGCTGAGCATGTGAAAATGTAAACCGTGCAGAAGGTTCTCCAAGGACATGGAGGTAAATGTCCCCATGAGGAAAGAAATGCATTTCCACTGAGGGAGAGGAAAGATGGGGATTTCTAAGTTTGACCTTCCCCCGCTGCCCCAGAGAGATGGCAGGCACTGGACAGCAAAGGGCTACGAAGATGATTAGGGGACTGGAACATCTCTCTTATGTAGAAAGGCTGAGGGACTTGGGTCTTTTCAGTCTGGAAAAAAAACGACTGAGGGGTGATCTTGTCAATGCTTATAAATACTTAAAGGGTGGGTGTCAGGAGGATGGGGCCAGACTCTTTTCAGTGGTTCCCAGTGACAGGACAAGAGGTAACAGACACAAACTTGAGCATAGGAAGGATGGAAGGAGGAATTTCTTTACTTTGAGGATGGCAGAGCACTGGAACAGTCTGCCCAGAGAGGTGGTGGAGTCTCTGTCTCTGGAGACATTCAGAACCCTCCTGGACACGTTCCTGTGCAACCTGCTCTAGGTGACCCTGCTTGGGCAGGGGGGTTGGACTAGGTGATCTCCAGAGGTCCCTTCCAACCCCGACCATTCTGTGATTCTGTGACACTGTGAGGAAGTACTTCTAAGCCCCAGAAATGTTTTTCCAGCTGCTAGCTTTGTTTTCTTTCTTTTTGCTTCCTGAATATTCAAAACCAACAGTTCTTGTCGTGTTCTCAAGGTGTTTATGATACTTCTCACTGCCAATACTTTGCACGGCTTTAGTGGAAGCAGTTTGAGGAGTTACATTCGTGTTATCTTTAGGAAGAAGCGAAGCTCTCACTGTGGCACTAACAGCTTAAGGATCATAAAACAAAACCTCCTGTTGTGGAAAGGCACATACTGTAGTTCATTGAGATTCCCAGCTTCATCTACTTGATGTAGTTCTTGCTTCTGGCTGCTCAATTTTTCCCAGA
Organism: Dromas ardeola; assembly: GCA_013398915.1. NCBI lineage: Eukaryota > Metazoa > Chordata > Aves > Charadriiformes > Dromadidae > Dromas > Dromas ardeola. The sequence goes on from VYZM01015469.1 coordinate 194,740, forward strand.
TCATGTCCGGACCAAGAGAATTTGAGAATGCACATCATGGGAAGTCTTGGCCTGGAAATCAAGTGTCTGACATCAAGGTGACCAATGCCCACATAACCTGAATCAAACTGCTTGCCTGACCAGCAGGTATGTCTGTGCCACTGGTCTGCCAAGCTGGCTTCTCCCATTGCCACCCATGAGCTAAGGGCCATGAGGAGCATGATGCAGACACTCAGTTGACTCCACAGATCCCTACCCTCAAATTAGGCTCACCAAGAAGGAGGCTACAGACACAGTTGAATGGTCTCCTGTCAGACCTGGTTAAGTCTGGAAGAGGAACTGCCTCTTGGCCTTTTTGTGTGGGCAAATGTTGGGCTACTGCTTGCAGATCTGTGGCAGCCGTCTGATGAGCTTGAGGCGTGATGGGAGTTGGAGAGTTGAGATTGGGACTTGATGGCTTGAGACAGGGTTTGCTCTGCCCCACAGTCTCTTGCGTGACATAGTTATGCTCAAAGGCCAATGGACTCACAGTGGGATGAGGTTTCTCGGGGCCTACATTACTCTTGGAAAGGGCAAACAGGCTTGGGGGATCTTCAGGCATTTCTGCAATGTGAGTCGTGGTAAGACAGGTTGTCTGTCCTGCTGTGGGCATGTAAACCCCCCACCTCACTCTCCCTCTTTTGTCCTTTTTTCATCTTCTGCATCATCTTAATTTTATTTTGGACATCTGTCATCGCTGGAGTGGTGGCCTTAGCCAGTACTGAAACAGCAGTGCGGATGTGCCCTGTAATCAGCTCTTGTATGGTACATGTGTAAAAAACCCACATTGAGGATTTTAAGGTTTAAATGCTGTTATTGTCCCATTCTGTGTTATTTCAGCCAGGAAGGTTTCTGGGGAGAAGAACTTCCCTCTTGGCAAGCCCCACCTCACACTACATTCATTTTCCCTGAAGTTTCGCCCACCGTATTGTGGGCTTCACCAGTGGTTTCAGATCCAAAGTTCCTCCTGTGGTTTCAAAGCCTCAGACTGAAGTTGAAAACACGGAGCTCAGCTGTTTATGTACAAAATCAAATATGTAGCCTCTCTAATGAAACAAGACCCAACCTGGATTTCCACCGGGCATTAGCATAACTCATATTCGTTGCTTTTGGCTGGGGACATTAAAAAGCCCCCCAACACAAAGAAATGGAAGGGCTTTGAAAAGACTATGTTTTAAATACCACAGATGACAACTGCAATGATTCAAAAAATGAAATCAATTTATCATTAGCCATTAATTACCAAATAGCTCTATTTTCTCCTTATGCTTCATGTAGCTTAGATTTTTGCATAATTAGGATGAAAAATGGAGACAGAGTGGGTCTTGCATTTAAATGACATAAAGTCAGTATTAGCTCCTCAGAAAACTGTCGTAAAGGTTTTCAGGAGGACAAGAAGTTTAGGAGGGTTACGTCAGGGAAAGGAAAAGCAAGTAAGCAGGCAAGCTTTGGTCTCTTTTAAACAGAGAGAAACTCATCACAGGACAGTTTTAAGTTGTAGGCAACTCCAATGTTCTGTTTTGTCAACTGTTTTTGCACAAAGCTTTGTTTTCCTTCACACCTAGCATCGCTACGAGCTATATTGTAACCACATTCACAGTGCGTTAGAGCCTGCCTCGGGGTTCCTTCGCAGCAGGTTTCAGCTGGAATAATTTTTTTTTTGTTTGTTTGGTTGGTTTTTTTTATAATAATCACTCCATTCAAGTGGAACAGTCATTATAAAAAATTACCACAACCCATCTTGGGCAGAAAAATCCTGGAACAATAAATATGCTGGATGTCTTGCAATAGGCACACTGAAAATGGTGATCAAGGCTGGATAACTGCTTAGAGCCACACTTCGGATTATGCCTGTTACTAGTGTTGGTTGGCATTTGGTAGTGAAAGAGCATCAATTCCCAGTAGTGTCAGCTGAGGCAGGGTCTTGGTTACAGTCGTCTTGAAAGTAGATGCTGTGAACTGCCCTCCCCCTTTGGGGACAGTCTGCATCCCTGCCAGGGATCCCCGGATCAAAGCCCCCCACCCCATGGGGCCAGCATGCAGCGGCTGCCGTGCTGGGCATGCAGACCCCTGTCCCTCTTGAGAGGAAGCCTGAACAGGTTCAGGGTGGGCGTTGTGGGGGAGCATTGGGTAGGGAGATACAGGACACTTTGGTTAACAACAGCAGGTTGGGTGGCTTCTGGCAAGGCTGTGTCCACTTCATCTTTTGATGCAGGGTGCTGGCAGCTGCTTACCTTTTGTGATAACTCAACTAGCTGGGAAGAAACCACAACAGCATTAGGATAAGCAAAAAAGCCTTTAAATTTTGAATTTCAGTTCTCTTATGCTGATTATCGCTAACCTCTCAAAGGAGTTTGTCATTTGCCATTGTCTCTTGGTGGGACATATTCCCCTTCTCTTCCTCACTGTGATACCGTGCATCTGAGCGGAGCATGGCCGTGTCCTTCTGCAGATCTTCCCAATCGGCTTGGCTTTCCCAGTCGGCACAGCAGGGTGCCTCCCTTGCCCTTCTTAATGTTCATCTTTTTTCCGAGTCAGAAAATCCTAAAATGGAACTCCAGTGCCTTGGAATGATCTGTATGTCAAAGAAATGGCCACATGTTTGTGTGCTAACAGCTGGGCAGCGCCTTCCCAACCTGGCAGGGGCTTTGCTTCCCCAGGGGCAGCTCCGCGGGGGGATCCCTGGGAAGTGAGCGGGGCAGGGGGTGAAGAGATAGTTACAGGCCTCCAAGTTGCTGTTTGCAGGACAGGTTGGTCTGACCCAGAGCCCCACTGGGGCCATGGCTTCTCTGTGCTCACAAGCACTGAATATGTTAACACTTGAGGTACAGCTTTTGCCCCAAAGTTTCTCGGTGCTTGGTCATGCAACAAACTGCAGAGATGGGGCTATGTGCAGGATTTAGCACCGGGAGTGGGATCTGTGAGGGGATTTGTTTGGAAATTGCCATTACCTTTTAGGTCACCCACTCCAAAGAGGAGCCTTGGTGGTGGATAAATGGAGGAAAGAAGGGAGGGAGCAGGCAGCCACGTTGCCCAACAAGCTGGGGGAGCTGGTGAGGACAGCTGGGAAAGGTTTCACACTCCTTTGCCATTTAAAGATAGTTAGGCACATAGTCCTTCAGGACACACAGTTGTAGGTTTCTTTCCTTCTGATATACTGAATTTTCCCCCACTGTTCTGCTGGGAGTGCTTCACAGCCTTGCGAGGGGGCCCGGGTGGCAAGGGGCCTTGGCGTCCATGCTGTGACGGCTGGTGGGTGAACTGCAAAGGGTCTGACTGAGCTGTGTGTAAGAGCACTAGTTGTGACTCATTTGTCTGTTTACTAGAAACCTCTGTTATGTGCATTTCAAGCCACTTCCTAATTTCTAGATTGCTGCCGCGTCCAATGTTTGGCAGCCTTCAAAAAACTTGAGCCTTTGCTGAAAAACATATGGCTGGTGTGTCGGGTTCTCGCTTGGCTGCAAGGCAGGAGCCTGTGCAGGGGGAGGGGGGTTGTCTCCTCGCCTTGCGGCTTTTGGGATGGGGTGGGAGCCTCTGCCTTCACGCCTCGTGCATCCTGGGTGGGTGGCAGGGTTGGAAACTGCAGGGAAGGGCCTGGGACACGGTCTGGGATAAAAGGAAAGGCAACCAGAGCCGGAATGGGATATAGGAAATGTGCAGTGGCGTCAGTGAAGCCAGAACATATGCCTAAGCATGTATGAAGAGACAGCAGTTGGATACCACAGTGGGAAAAGGGAGTAGAAACTACTCAGCAAAGTTGAACACATGGATTTTATGCCAGGGAGCAAGGCTTTGATAATCTTCAGTCCCATGTTTTGGCATCTTTGATAAGAGCCTGGTTCTCAGGATGCAATGCACCCCTTCACTTGTGCGAGGTGTCCCACAACGGCGTTCTTCTGAGCAAGGAGTGGAGCTTCATTAATCACCCTCTGGTTCTGGAGAAGCTGAAAAGGGACTGTCTTTGCCCTAGTGACCCCTTTCTGTCCTGTCGCTAAGCTTTACCAGGGAGCTGATACTAGTCCGAAGTGCTGTGTATAAGGCACAGGCTCTCGTTCATCGCAGCGATGGTGTTTGCACGTTACTCATTCCTGCTTTCTCTCGGGCTGATGTAAATACCTCCACAGACATATTTTAGCAAATGTATCTCTTAATGAAGTAGTGTCTGGCATGAGATTATAATTCAGAGGTTAGTGGTGGACTGCATTAATGGATGAACTTTGTGCTTGCATTTGACAGCCGATTAAAGTATTAATTACCCTGTGCCTAAAGCCCAAGCATGGCCCTTTTAAGTGCAGCAGGATGCTTGTGTTGTGCCTGCGGGGCAACCTCGTGGCCACGTCTTGACTCCACTTTGGATGTTTCTATCAAAATAAAGATACAGATGCCAACAGGAATGGCTCTTTCCCCCCGCTTTGTATTAGAGAAATCTGAGCGTTACAGGATCCCTCGGTCCTGACTTCCTCAGTGTTCCCGTATCGGGTGCGAGTAGTGTTTCTGCTGATGCGGTGTCTTCTGAGTCGTCTCCTGGTGTAGATTGCTGCGTGTTTCACAGGAAAGCGGATGAATGATATCAAGTCATTGAGCTTATAAGTAGCACACTGGCAACCCGCCACTAAAATATAAATACGTTAAACGTACTGAAGGAAATGTTCATTCTGTTGTTTAGCGTTGGACAAGCCCCAGTTAGGTAAATTTAATCTTCTCGAGGGTTGTTGCGTTACAGCTGAATGAGATAGGCAGTTATCTTATTACTGATCTTTCTGTCATTCAGGGTTTGTGTTCTGGCGTTCGTGGTGTGGAGTGTGCTTGCCCAAGAGCGGTCCTAGGAGTATTTTCCAAGGGAGATGAAGGTGCGTAGGGGATCTGTTAGCATCTTGCAAGGTTGGACCCTTTATCTCGGAAATGTTCACGGTCCTTGTCAGTCACACCACTACCGGTCCCACCTCCATTCTGGGTAGGAGTGTACAAAATGGTTGCTTCGCCTTTGTTTGTTAGGAAATATCTGAAACTCGGCCTTGCGGCATTTATTTTCTTCCTGTGTATTCCTTCTGCTAACTTGTGCTATGGGATTTTCTGCCGCAGTTCCTTCCAAAACCCCTGTCCGTGCCTCTGCTCCTGTTGAGGTCAGGGGCAAGGCTCCTGCCGACTCCAGGGTGAGCGGAGGCCGGTGTTGAGTGTCGGACCCAAAGCCGATTGTTTGCATTGGAGTCTCTCCACTGTTTTCCACGGGTGCTGGGTCAGACCCTCCCGACGTGACACCGCAGCATTAACTCTCGTGACTAATCCCGATGAAAGCCGGGGAGCTACTCCCATGCGTAAGCACTACCAAATCCATTGCGCAGCGCTAACAAGCACGCTGCCATGGTTTAGCTCTTCTCTTGGTTGTACAGTGAAGGGAAAGGAGAGGGAGGAAAAGGGAAGCAGAAGGAATAAATGAAGAGAGATATTTTGAGCTGGTTATGAAGAATGGCTATGTTCTGTACGCAACGCAAGTACTTAAAAAAATAAGACATTGGCTGTGTGTTTTACAGATAAGAAAATGTTATTTTATTGAACGGAAAGATATATATGTTTCACCTATCACATCTGAACTAATCAGTGTAGGCTTTTAGAAGAAGTCTGTAATTACTCTGAGCACGTCATTAGTTAGATGTAAAATGAATGATATTGCTCCGTTTTATTACCTCTAGTGATATAGCCATTTGTATCACAAATTCATTGACCTCATCTTAAATGATCAATCCTCTAAGACAGACTTGATTCATTAATTCTTAAGTGACATTTTTTCTCCTCCAGTAATTTCCTCCTCATCGTAGGGACTGTTTTTCTGCCTTTTAGTATGGTATTGCAAGGTGTCATATTACCTGCGTATGACATGCAGGTTTTATACTTTTATCTTAAATAAGCAGCATAGACTGATTGCTTAGATAGATAGATAGATAGATAGATAGATAGATAGATAGGTAGATGGATAGAAAGAAAGAAAGAAAGAAAGAAAAAAGAATGATGAAATACATGAGTGTAGTAGATAGACATTTCTCACTGACATTAACTTCAACACTTTGAGATGTTGCATAAAATCAATGAGACAATTATTAGATATTTGGTCCATCCAGGATGTTCAGAGGAACAGAATTGCTGCCTTTAATTTCTGTGGCTTTAATTAATTTTAGTGATAAAATATACAGAACGGTCTGTGATTAATATGTGAGTGAGGCAGGCAGACTTCAGAGTTTCTTGTACCTCAGTGAATTATTGAAAACAGGAGAAATCAGTAGAGAATTTCTAAGCAGGATTTCTAAATCTTTCACCGAGGAAGAGAAAATATTTGTTTAGCTAGGGGTGACATAGGAGCCCACTTGAGATAAACAAATCAATACAGCAATAAAACACTGAATTATTTCAGTGAATTTTTTAACTGATAACTAATAAAATTAAATTATTAGAAATTATTAGAAAGGGTGCCACAACTTTTTGGGGGTCTGTATTTTTCTTTCAGTCAGTTTAATTAAAGTCACTGAGGGGGCTCTTCCTAGAAAGATGAGGAGGCTGGGTTTACTCTCTCATGTTTCTCAGGTGCTTCTTTGGCAGCAGGCTTGCAAGTTGGTCTGCTTCCTTTGCCCCGAAGGAAGGGCAAGCCTTAGCTGCACCATCCCAGGACTAAATTGGGGAAGCAGCTGCACCTGGAGTCCTGCCCCATCCTTTACAGCAGCCACCTCCAGGACCAGTCCCCTCCTTATCTTTCCCCTGCAAGCAGACGCTGTTTTGGTGGGTGATGGGCCAGGATGGTCTTCATCCTTCCCCTGGCCTTCCTCGGGAGCCAGCTGGGAGCTCCTGGTACCTCTTTGTGCATCTCTTGGGGTACACATGGAAACCCCCTGCCTCTTTGCACAGCCCTTGGGGCAAGAGCATACCCTGCAAGTGGCAGAAGGAGCACAGTGGTTTACATCCTGGTTCCATACAAGCAAAAAGGTAGCGTGTTGTGGCTACAGCAGTGAGCTCTTGATCAAAAATGACTTTAAGGTGAATTCAGCAGCTTTAGTGAGTTAAATTGTACCTTATTAACTCGCGGTGTAGACTCACAAATTCCCCTTTTGTCTGCTTGGAAAACAGCGGCAAGTCAGAAAATTTCAGGAGGTCAATTATAAGGTGTTTCCATCAGATCACCCTGTGTTGACTCACCAGGTGGGTGGCCAAACCCCTACCCATGCCAAATACCCGGGATGTTTCGGTGCCTACTGCTGCGTGTTTGCACTGTTTGCGGCGAGGGGTTGCCCAGCTCCGGTGCTGCCTGCCATGGCCACTGAGCCCTCCTGCGGGGATCAGAGGGAGAGCCAATGTCTGGTAAAAGCTGGGGGCCCTTGGAAGTGGGGTGCCTCCGCTTTGCCTCCTCCCATGCGCTCCTGCTTCCCAGCCACCCTGCACCTTGGGGGGATGCATGTGCCATGGCAGTGGAGGCGTTTATCTCGACTCTTCTGTGCGTTCGACAGACTTCTAGTCCACGTTTTTTAGAGCGCTACATCGTCAGTGTGTGTTCAATGCAGAGCTGGCCCTGTTTGCAACGCACCAGGAAATTTTCTTCCTGGCATGGGGCATCGTGCTGGAAATGTGCCCGTCCTAATGCCGCACGCATCGAGCAGCACCAGCACCCCCTCTGCTTTGTCTCACATGGCGCTGTGTCCATGTGCCCAAGCTAAAAATCTGGGCCCTGCATTCCCAAACTTCAGGGGTGACTTAATAGTTGCTGCTTCTCAAGTAATTATTTAGTTTGATTTAAAAGTTGGGATAAAAACTTCGTGGTAGAGAGAGGGAGTGTGTGTGTGTGAGTGTGTGAATGGGGTGGGCAGGCAGGAGAGGGAGTCAAATAGCAACCCGACTGGATAACCAAAGGGTTGCAGAGTTAAAATAAACAGGCTAATAGCCATAGCATATAGGGGGTGTGGGTGTGTATATGTGTGTATGTATGTATTAAAGATATATTACTGAAAACTCAAAAATGTCACCACTGTTTATATTAAAGGAAAGCTGAGAGTTAAATGAGATGGGTAATCAGATGCCCGACATATGTTGTTTGGAATTGTTTATATGGCCAATAGTTATTAAAATTAATTATCCTTTTAATACAGTCTTTTCACAATCATATTCTTTTCTTTTTCTTTTTTTTTTTTTTTTTACAAAAGCTATAGTCATTTCAAAACAAGCTAACACAGGCTAGTCAGAAAAGACAGAACAAACAATACCAGGATGTATTCTGACATGGTCATAGGCTCAACACGCTGATAGAAAGCACCAAAAATCTCTGTCAACGGAGTATTTTGAGAACTAATGTAAATGACAAAAATGGTTTTTTTGTGTGTGTAAAATTCTGTCAAAAAAGTAAGGCACTGAAAAATCTGACATCTGTTTATCTGTTTATAGCTATGGCAAGATTACTCATATTAATTCTTGTTTAAAATGCCATATGAAGGAAAGGCATTTGTGCAAACAAGAGTCATATTTGAATTGTAGATCATGTCTTCACCATCTGTGAGAGCTGTTGGTGTTGCAAAATTAATGTGTTAATGAAATCACAATAATTTCTCTGAAGTAATGGATTCTGAAGCCTAGAATGACTATTTTTTGAACTTTGGTGTCTAGTGGTTTACAACTGGGAAAACCTTTCACAGCTTAATTAGTTCTGCAGCCTTACTTTTAAAAAAAATGGCTATGCCTTCGCCACACCAATAGCAACACAGAAATGGATTAAATGGAAAGCAGAGAAACAAAACAAAAATGAGCCTGAAATGCTAACTTTTTGCCATAGTATTTGAAAAGTTGCTAAATAGGCCCTTGCTTGCCAAGAAGTTTTACTCAGTGACTCGTACACAAGAGTGGGCAAACAGCTCAGAAAATAATTCCAGCTTGCTGAAACATCACAAAATTGGGACTATTCGAACCTCACACAAATGTCCTGACCGTTTCCAAGTTTCTCCTTGGAATGAAGGGCAAAGGATGAATGATACTTTTTGATACTCTTAATAGAATACAAAATATTACAGTGTGCTGTAGTTTAGCAGAAATTATTTGCTTTCATTTCCAGCAACTTTCTGAGTCCTTTTCCAGTTATCATACTCCTTGTGTAGCGTGGCACCTCAGATGGTACAGGTGTGCTTAGATTACCCCTGAAGAGTAATCACAGCCATACTCATATGGATTTTGTATACTTACATATACTTACATATAAGAGTTTATGCCAGTTGAGGATTCTTCTCTGTGGTATGGGTTTAAGAGATATATATAATGTACTGTGTAAGGTAGAATTGCGGTCATGGGAGCCAAAAAAGGGAGTGGCATTCAATTCACCAATATTTTGGAGCAAAAAAAGCATAGTTTTCACAAACGTAACTGGGGTTTTTTGTGCTAGAAAAACAATGTAAATATTTAGAAAGCAACTGAAAAATTACTTTTGAAATAACACTATGAAGAGAAGATTGCTTTTCTTACCTGATTTGATTTTATTGCTGTGTTGTAGGTATGTGACTGGTGTAAGCACATAAGACACACAAAAGAGTATCTGGATTTTGGGGACGGGGAAAGAAGGCTTCAGTTCTGCAGTGCAAAATGTCTCAATCAGTACAAAATGGACATTTTCTACAAAGAGACACAGGCCAATCTTCCAGCTGGACTGTGCAGTACATTACATCCTCCAGTCGAAAATAAAGCAGAAGGCACTGGGGTGCAGCTGCTGACTCCAGATTCTTGGAATATACCGCTAGCAGATGCTCGGAGAAAAGCCCCATCCCCAGCGTCTGCAGCTGGCCAAATTCAAGGTCCTGGACCATCAGCGTCTACCACTGCCTCTCCGTCTGACACTGCCAACTGCTCTGTCACTAAAATCCCCACACCAGTTCCCAAACCTATTCCCATCAGTGAGAATCCAAATATTCCACCAGTTTCTGTCCAGCCACCTGCTAGCATTGTGCCTCCAATTGGTGTCCCACCTCGCAGTCCTCCCATGGTGATGACAAACCGTGGGCCAGTTCCTCTGCCCATATTCATGGAACAGCAAATTATGCAGCAAATCCGTCCACCATTTATTCGTGGGCCGCCTCACCATGCCTCAAATCCTAACAGCCCTCTGTCAAATCCAATGATTCCTGGAATCGGTCCCCCACCAGGTGGTCCCAGAAATATGGGTCCCACCTCTAGCCCCATGCACAGGCCGATGCTTTCCCCTCATATCCATCCCCCCACGACACCTACCATGCCTGGGAATCCTCCAGGCTTGTTGCCACCTCCCCCTCCCGGAGCTCCTTTGCCCAGTCTTCCCTTTCCCCCTGTCAGCATGATGCCAAATGGTCCTATGCCTATGCCACAGATGATGAACTTTGGATTGCCATCCCTTGCCCCGCTGGTGCCACCCCCAACTCTACTAGTGCCATATCCCGTCATTGTCCCTTTGCCTGTCCCCATCCCCATTCCCATCCCCATTCCTCACATCAACGACTCCAAACCCCCCAATGGCTTCTCCAGCAACGGCGAAAGCTTCATTCCGAGTACCTCCAGCGAGACGCCTGGAGCAAAGCCAACCAATAGCTCTTCATCCCCTCGAGAGTCAAAGCAAGGATCGTCTAAATCCTCTGACTCGTCACCGAGCTGCTCAGGCCAGTCCCTAAATCAAGCTCAAGTGCTTCAGGAGCACAGTAAAAATGAAGTTGTTGACTTGACTGTCAGACCTAGTAGTCCAGTGAACAGTAAATTTGGTTTCCCCAGTGTGCTACAGGGTCCACAGGACGGTGTGATAGACCTAACAGTAGGCCACCGGTCTAGGCTGCACAATGTTATCCACAGGGCTTTACACGCCCAGGTGAAAGTTGAACGTGAACCTAACAGTGTTGTAAATTTGGCTTTTGGTAGCTCAGACAAAAGGAACTGCAGCGACTGCAGGGACAACTGCAGCCCAGTTGACTCAAAAACGTTACCGTGCAGTGACGGAGCTCACTGCTGTCCTGTCTCCTTGCCCTCCGGCACGCCGGGACTGGAAGCTGGTGCAGCGGTGTGCAACGTCATTGTGAATGGCACGAAGAGCACGGAGGGTTCCAAGAACCCGGAGCCGCCCCAGGAGCCGAAAAAGCCCCAGCCCCCAGAGGAGCTAGCGGTGAGCGAGCTGGAGTCCGTTAAGGAGAACAACTGCGCATCAAACTGCCACCTTGAGGGAGATGCTGGCAAGAAGAGCGGGGAAGAGCCCCTTGCTGGGGGAGACAAACAGGACCCGAACCTTAACAATCCAGCAGACGAGGACCATGCGTATGCTTTGCGGATGCTGCCCAAGACAGGTTGCGTGATCCAGCCTGTGCCAAAACCAGCAGAAAAGACTGCTATCGCGCCGTGCATTATCTCAACGCCAATACTCAGCACAGGGCCAGAGGATCTGGAGCCACCATTGAAAAGGAGGTGTCTCCGAATTCGAAATCAGAATAAGTAAAGGTTTGTGTAATCACTACTGCCTTCTGTGTGAGTAGAATGAGTATTTTCAGGTATGAGGTCAAACCCGTGTGGATGTGGCCTTTGTGAAACAAGATACAGGTCCCGATTTATCAGCACTTTCAGAAACTATTGGTATTTGTGTTTTAATATTGTTCTTTGTGTTGTATTGCATCTGTACTTGTCAGTACTCCATCCATCAGCAGCCTCATTACACTTTTGCTCACAGAACATTTCGTGATGGTGCTGGCTGTGAAATTATTGTGTTGTGTATGTCAAAGTCAGTGGTTTTCTGCCTAGGATATGGTTTAGGTCCGGGCCATTAATCTGCTTACTTATTCCAGCTGAGTTACGCAGCAACTCAAGCCTTCATGATGATGATTGAAATTGCCCTACAGCATAGCACAGAGCAGGACGACCCAGCTGCTTCCTGCTAGCTCAGGTCCAATTGACTTACCAAATGGTCATCTCCAACCATCTTTCTTTGGTTTGCCTCCAGACCGCACCCTGGCTTTCAGCCGGGCTGTTCTCTGGGGAGTGAACCCCCTCTCCCCGAGCTTTCCTTCCTCGGGTATCAGTGCTTAGGGACTGCCTGCTGTTTGGGACCTGCCTGCTGTAGCTTATCTCAGCAAGACCTGTGCCATGGGGCTTTACTCTCTTACCCGAGGTATCTGCTTTTGGTGCAAGTCTCCCACCTTAGAAAAGCAGCTGAGGTTTCCCCCAGCCCTGCAGTTGTTATATGTGTGTGGTTCCTGGTGGGGCTGCAAAGCAAGGCAGAGATATGGGTAAAAGTCCACCAACAACCGTGGCTTGTCCAAGGACTATGCTCCAGAGCCAGAGCCCCCCCCCGCTTCATTCCCTGTTCCCAGCCTACTGAGTCCCTCTGATAAAACAGCACCTTTCTAAAACTGTTAGTTTAATATATGTCTGTTACTTCAAACCTGCGAGCAAAAAACAAATGTAATTGCATTTGTTTAGATTCACAAGCGTGGAGAGCTTCTTTCGGGAAAAGGGAAAATGGTGGGTGTTGCAAGAAATCTGTTCAGCAGTAAAATACTGACGGTTTGCCGGATGTGGCTTGATGACATGCCAGATTTCATTACAATCCGTGGAATATTCTGTAGCCTCCAGTAAACCCCTGTCCCTGGTAGCACAAATAGGGACTGCAGTGGTGCAATACGAATATTGCCTTGGAGGTCTTGGCACCTACAGCCGTAGATAGCAGCGCAGGCTGTGGAATCTGGGCCATTGCAACATCTCCCTGCTCCATCAGTGCAGGCTAATTGCACCATCAAAGATACCGCAGTATATAGTCAGGACTCCCTTTTTATTTGTTAACGCCGCGTTCCCTGTGTTGGCTGCAGTGCTGAAAACGTTGCTTCCCTTGATCACAAACAGTATTTATTTACTTTCTTCGGTGGAACGGAACCATTATTCTTTGCTCTCGGCACGTGCTGACACATTTAAAAGATACATTTCTAAGAACAGAGCACAACTATAACTTTCTTGGATTAATAACCAACATATACAATAACTCAGAAGTCAAGTGAATATTTAAAATCTTTACACACTTCTAGGCCCCACTAGTGGGGATCGCCCTACCCACCCTGATGGACTGTATGTCCCTCTCAGCAGCAAGATCTTTATTGCAAACCCCAGTGTGCCACCTTTGGAGCTTATAAGATTGTCTCTTCATAAATGTACGCATGCTTTTACCTAGGGGTCATGATTTGATCTAGTGAGAAGGCCACTATTTGATTGTATCCCTTTTATTTAATTCTAGGAGAGCTGTAGTTAACCCATCCTTTCCCACCTTGCGCAATCTCCCCATAGCTGTGGTTTGTTTCAAGCCAGTGCTGAGACCTGCACATCTGTGTGCTGACACTGTAGTCAAAGACAGGCTGGTTCTTAACATCTATTTATGCTTGCCCAGACCATCCAGGCTGCAGTAACGCCACCTTTCCAAGGTCCCGATCTCAAGAAGGGTTTAGCATCATCCAGAGCCAAAGCCTTAAAACTCAGAGAGGCTTCTGGCCTCACTGAATTGTGTGTTTTTGCCTGTTGACATGATTATGCGTGACCACTTCACAGATAGTATTTGACAGAGAAAGTGGGCAAACTGAACAAGCTGCCTTGAAAAGACAAGAATGATGCTTTATCACTCAGTTATTGTCCTCAGCTCTTTGTATTCTCTGAATGTCAATAACTGCCACTGTGGTTATCCTCAGGAATAACCATTTTCCCATTCACCAGGAGTTTTATATATTCCTTTGTCTCAGTGTAAGGGTTGTCTTACAGGAAGGTTTTCAGGTTGCCAGGCAAGATTAATCTGACCCAATATAGACATCTGGAATGAAGACACAGATGAGCTAATTGTCTAAACTCTCTTTAAAATCAACCTAGAGAAGCAGGCACTTCAAAGAGACAGCTGAGCTCATTCTGAAGTCGACAACTAAGACAGCTCGGACGAACTGTGCCCTAGGAGTGCCTATTTCTCCCTGCTGTGAAGGAAACTTAGGGTGACTGGCACAAACATAGATGTCCCCATAGAGACTGGAAGTTAAAAAGCCCACCCTATGTGTTTGCTGTGCCTCTAGGGTTTGTGCAATCGCATAGCGTGGCATGGTGATGGTTATTAGTCAGTCTGTGTTCATCCCCTCCTTTCTCCACAAAAAGAAATGAAGTAGCCTCTATGCAGAAGAGATAAGACACCAGGATCCTTGTGTGCTTCAAGGGAAAGAGGATACCCAAAATACTCAGCAGAAATAAACAGTGTGATAACCATCTCATTCCAGTGGGTACCTCAGTGAAATGGGGGTGGGTTTTGAGCCTCTCAAGGCACACACAAGTGATTTGTGCAGCTCTGATGATTGATTTGAGGCGAGGACTCTTTGGTTTCATGCAGAGCCCTCCTTTCACTATTGCTGGTTATAGCCTCTCTGGGGGAACAGGGGGGGCTGCTTAGATTTATGGCCTCCCAGCAGTCTGTCTGTGAAGGCTGCAGAGGACTCAGAGCCTGCCCATGTCTCTACAGAGGGGGCGAGCAGGGCGGGCAGAGCATCGGTGCAGCCCCTGATGCTGCAGCCCCGACCTCCGCCATGCCCACGAGTTCCTCCTGCCCAGGCCTAGGGAAGGGCAGAGGTAAAAACCTGCCCCTTCCGCAGTGTGGTTGTGGGGAGGATTCCTCATGAGAGACTCCCAACCTCATAGAAATTCTACTAAAATACAAAGAGGGTAGGAGCTGCACTAATAATTTTGTTGACTTGGGCCCTTGGAGGTTTGTGTTGATTGCACTGGCCATGCTAACCCTGGAGAAGAAAAAGTCCAGAGAATTGTCTTTTTCTCTCTTGCTCCCCACCTACCCTAATTGGAAAATCTGAACATATTGCCCTAATGTGCAACTTTTCCTGGATTTTATTTCCCATCATATTGTATGAAAAGAAGGAAATTAGCCAAATATTTTTACGCTAGAGTTCAGGACAGACAGATTGAATTCATGTAATAGCAACATAGACTCTCTAAAAAGGAATCAATGCAAGTGTGACCTTTTCAGGCAAGTTGCCAAACTCTGGATTATTTAATGTACCAATTACTTGATTATTGGAAGTGCTAATCAGCAACATAATCCTTGATGTTAAAGTTTAGTCTCTCCATCAGGATGTGGACTGTCAAGCTCTCCTAGCTTGATGCAATTCGAAGAACCAGCAAAAGATGTCTCAGTGCCAAAGTCCTACTATGATAAAGGAATGAGGCTAGGAAGAATATTCTGTTGAGTGTTATTTTTTCAAGTTTGAGCAGCACGAGTTTCTAAAATTAGCAGTGTTAGTGTTGCCTGCCTACGTGTTTTACATCCAGGCAGGATCAGTGTTAACCCTCCAGTTTTGGTGTCAAGGTTTCCTAAAGCAAATAAATGGAAACACTAAGGTCTGCTTGGATTTAACATGACAGTTATGGTAAACTAAATAAGAAAATTAAGTGGCACACGCTAAACTCACAAGTAGCTACTGTGTGTGTGTCTGTGTGTGTGTATGTTGGGGGCAGAAGGGAGTTTTTCTGCTTGTGTCAGCAGAATTTCTCACAGAAGTAATGGAAATAGTAGGAGTATGGCCACCTACAGAGCCAACCCCTATGTCCTGGGGTCAGCATCTGCTGAGTTATAGGCCCAAACCTCCAGCTGTCTAGTCCATACATTGTAGTCGTAAAAATATACAACATGCAGTTCAGAGCAGAAGTAATATGTATCCCACTGTGAGCTGCCCTGCCCATAATGGTCCAGCACAAGATTTCCTGCTGGCCAGGATTCCTGAGGCAATGGGCATAGCTATTAACCACCCTTTCTGCCTTAAGAGTTTTTATTGCTCCCCTGTCACTGTAGCGTCTATCTACCAGCATCTTAACCTACCCTTCTCACTCTGATCAGGATAGAATTTGAATTTAAAGGTATACTGGAAAACAGGTTTTATAGATTTAAACACATTTTTGTGCTAATCATCTTCGCTGACACAGTACTATGGGCCAGAGCCTTACCTAATTTTACTGGATATGGCGCCACTAGTGCTAAACTAATTTAAATCAGCAGAGTAATTGGACTCGTACACTTAACACCTACTCTTCTGGTTCAGAAGTTTTCCTTCACCTGGCTTCTTATGAGCCTGCAGAAATTTTCCATTTATCCGGAGGGGGAGAGGAGAGACTGTTAACACCACAAAGTCTTAAACACATTTGCTTGGAACTGAAGCGTTGCCCTTGAGAGCTGCCTGGCTCTAGCAGTATGATCTTACATTTCAAAATTGCCGGTGTAGCTTCTCAGATATATTAAATCAGAAAAAGGATTTCCCAGGGGGGAAAAAAAAAAAAAGGGGGGGGGGGGGGGGAAGGGGGTTCTCAAAATGGGGAAGTATAAAATGACATGCTTCCAGAGTAGCTTTCAGCTCCCACATCTTGCTGCCGGGGTGTGGGAGCGCTAACTTCCGTCTCAGTGGCAGTAAATAGCAGGCTCGTGGTACGCTGCTGTAGATCACTGCACACTCTTTGAATCAAAGGAACAAGTGCTGATTTCTGATGAGTTTCTCCTGCTTTTCTATAAAACCTCCTAGGGCATATGTTTCAAATACAAAATCTGATTCTTGAACCCAATTGAGAAAATAACTACGCCTGGTCTGATTTGCAAAGGTAGTGAGCATCTAGGGCTGTTGGCAAACAAAAGACATAGCCAGAACTTCAGCCAGCAAAGATTGCCACAGCTTGATTGGCAGACCCACAGAAATCTGCAGAGCCTGCGGCTCCTGGAGGCCATAGCCTACCTGACAGCTCCCAGGACCTGGGACCACTGACTTCAGAGAACTTACTTGCCCTTATTAGTTTTAATTGTCTTGTGAAATGAAAATTATTTGAACTGCATCTAATCCATGCCATTCCCTAAGCTGGTACAGCCCACATTCGTAGAACCATAGAATGGTTCAGGTTAGAGAGGACCTTAAAGATCATCTAGTTCCAGCCCCCCTGCCATGGGCAGGGGCACCTCCCACTAGACCAGGTCACTCAAAGCCCCATCCAGCCTGGCCTTGAACCCTTCCAGGGATGGGGCATCCACAGCTTCTCTGGGCAACCTGTTCCAGCGTCTCACCACCCATAATTCTTTACCGGGCTTTAAAGACTGACCAGGCACTTTCATACATATAAGGCCTAATGCTCCTCTTATTTAAGTTGGTGCAGAGCAGATTTGTCTGCGTTCAAAAGTGTTAAGTGCAAAACAGGCAGAGGGGGAAACTCTAGCTCTCCATCAGTCTGTTCTTGTGCTGTCGAGCTACCCTAGTCAGCGGCACAGGGAAAGTTTATGGGGAGAAAAAGCACAACTCATGATTAAATACAGAGTCCCTAACAACAAAGACCATAGTAAAACAGACAGGCACCCATGTAAAAACATCATCTGAGACAATGATTGCCTTTACATTCAAAGGCTGAGATCCTGGACAGTATGTGTCTGATTGCCACTGAAATCTGATAAGGAGCTAAGCACCTAATAGCGTTTGTGAAGCTTGACCCTGAAACAACCATGGCCAACTTCAGCGCGGAGCGGTGAGCCCTGGGCAACTGCGAGAAGCTAATAAACTATTCTCAGTGTTACAAGCAATACCTGGAAGTGGGTTAGAAAGGAGCAAAACACTTTTGAGGACTGTGGTTGCAAAAAAGTTGGACACAATCAAGCAGTGAGGAATAGATTTTAAGAGAGTTAAATTCTTGTTAAAAAAGCAGTGGGAGATTCAAACAAAGCAGAAGCAAAGCCATTTGAGCAAGAAATTGGGAGGAAATCAGACTGTGACAGGCAAGCCTTTCTGAAGCACTTTTTGTTTCCAGATTACCTGCTGAGTTTCTCCCTGTCTATTTTTAGGTCCCATAGTGCAAAACAGGCAAGTTAAGCACATTCCTGGGTGCCTCCATTAGTCCAGGCCTCACGGCTGAGGCCTACTAATCATTACCTTATTTACACTATTTTGATAATGAGCTATGTTTCACTCCCGGGAGCAGAGGCTGTCTTTGGAAGTGTGTGTGATCATCTTGTGAGAGCCGTGAATCGAAGCAACCTCTGACATTTTGCAGAGCCCTCAACTATTCAACATTTGCTTCTACCATGAAAATTAGAGCTAATTAAATATCTGGGCTTGATCCTGTCCAGTACTCTGCGCACTCGGCGCTTGGTGCCTTTATTGCAAGTTGAAGGCCCTCGGCACGTTACAGACCGAGGTCTTGCCTCTGACTCATTTGCATGGCTTTACTTCCCCAGACACGATTTTGGTATTTGAAAAGAATGGTATTCCTGTACAACATGTGTCTCAATTTGTAACGATATCCTCCCTGCAGCTGGCTTGCTTTTCCAAGTGTTTCTGAAACATTACTGTCTTAAATTCGAGCCAACCTACAATAACAAATTATCTAGAGGCAAAGAGGCTAAACTGCATTTGTGGAGAGGGCGCCCCCACTCTCTGCTGTGCTCCATCTTCCAGTCCCGGTTTTGGACTGTGTAATGTAACCACCTTCTATGGAAGCACAACTTTCCAAAAGAAAAAAAAAACCTAAAAAAAATAGGGGTTTTAGAGATTGGGTAGTGCAGAGTGAAATAACTACCGAGTTCCGACCTCTCTGGAAAGATCTGCATCCCATCATTGGCCGATTGATATTGAAACCTATGGTTAGAGCAATTTTCAGCTATTTATTTGGAGCCCCCGTGGTTAGATGTAGAACTTGGTGTTGCCTGCTTATGCTCCAAATATTTATAAGCTTTCATGAACCACTTGTGCTGCCACTTCTAAGTTGCTTATCCAAAAGGGGGGGGAAAAACCCTCTTTCCCACAGGAATTCTCCAATTGAGAGATGCTTGAACACTAGTATAAAAGAAAAGATACATGATGAGGTCACTGAAAAGATGAATTCTGACCCTGCCTTTCAAAGTACAGTTCAAATGCCAGTTCTGTTTTATTTGAAGCAGTTAACCGATTATTGCTGAACTGGTTATCTTGGTGGTAAAAATACTGTTCCTGTTTTCTTGGGGTGGGTAAGGGAGGTGGGAATTAGAGAAAATCTAAAACAATGGTTGGGTCCAATGCAGGTCTCTCAGGGCCAGCAGTGCTGGGGATAAGGGAGATGCCCTAAGGTGCCTGGCACTGCACTGAGGTCCATGCCAGGTCTCACACGCTTACTCCTTATGTGTTCTGGGTAGGTTTTCCCTTTTCCTTCCCCCACAGTATAATCTACCTGACATTTTGGCCACCTGAGCATGCCCCCTTGCCTTTGGATGAGCCTGCATCTGCCCTTACTTAGGCTGAAACAAACCAGGATGGGGGCTCTGAAAAACAGTCATGGGGACGGTGCCAGGCACACAGCCCTGGATGGTTACAGACGGAGGGGTTGTTCGTGGGAGAATGGGAATATGTTGATTGCTTCCTGATAGGGGATGCTGGAGGCTTTCACTAAAAAGGTTCAATGCTGCTTTTGCAAAAATTTATTAGTACGGTTATTGTTGTTATTATTATTGTTGTTGTTGTTATTGTTAATAATTTATGGCCCACAATAGCATTTCAGGTTAAAAAGCAGGCCCAGGTGTAACCCAGATGAGGAGGAAGACTCTGACAGGGAGGTACGGGCTGTTGCTCGGCAAGACCCCCATCTTCACCATTCGTCCTTCTCCACACTGCTATATGTACAGTTAATCTGCCTTTTTCTGGCCATTTAGCTGGTTTACCAGAGAGATCAGCTTGGATAAGAAAATTGAGAAGCACCTCAGAATAGCCAAAAGCCTAGTGGTTTGGGCCCACAGAAGGCTGCTGACATTCAAGTTAAAGTTTCTATTCTGATTCAGACAAAATCGGAGGCTTAAAGAAGGGTTATCACATCACAGTGGTTGCCTGTTTTCAGGAAAGGAGAGTAGAAACTGTCTGGATTTGGTTTTCCTTCTGTTTTAGTTTTTATGTTTTGGGTTTTTTTGTTTGTTATTTTTTTGCAAAAAGATCCCTGCAAAGTTTCAGTTTTATCCCAGCGCAGAATGGGAGAATTAATTGAAAATTTGGCTGTTTCTTTTAAAAGGAAAATCATATCTTCTGCCACATCTGCACATGAGGCATCGGTAAGGCAAAACAAACTATTTACAGCTCTGCCAAATATACTGGTGCTGCACTAACTGGAGGGCAGTGGGCTGCCTTGCTGTTGTGGAGATATACCTGGTTACCCCACTGTAAAGCAGGGCCTGGCCCAGGCAGGCTCTGTGCTGTGCCACAGGGGCCATGGCCAGAGACAGTGGATGCTACAGCTGAGATTGCAAGTCCAGAGCCATGGTGGCATTTTCCTCTTTGCATGACTTGCATGCATACCTCAAAATGCCCCAAACGTAAACCAGAGACCCCCTCTCAGAGAAAGCTGGGATAAGGATGGTGCCATGGGGCTGGGCAGGAGGACCTGGCTGACATTGGTTTTGTCTTTAGTTCAGATTGAAAGTGAAGGAGAGTTTCATGAACTCACTGAGCAATTGTTCTATAAAAGGTCGAACCATGAGAAACTTCTTTGAAATGGCAAAAAAATTATATGAAGGGAATATTTAGAGAGATTCTAGGGAGACTGGTACTTTGAAAAGTAGAAAGTGATATAGGTGGGGAAGGAAGGATGACAACGCCAGAGAAACCTGACAGCAGCACCAATGCTGAAATCTGGGGAACCAAGCCCAAATGTTTATCTTAGCCTACCAAGACTGATCTCCTCTGCCTCCCTCCACAGCTGGTGGATAGAGAGGCTCTTCCCAGATGTGTTTCAGAGCACCTAACACAGTGCCTACTCTGTAGCATCCCTGGACATGGGAAGGAGAACAAGGACAATGGTTGCCCTGGTTTAAAGTTCATGAGCCCTTATGTCTCCTCTCCCTGTACCACAAAAAGAGGAAAGCAGAAAGCAATGCGATTTGGTGGGGAGCTGCTTTCACGGAAAGCTTGACAGTGATGGGAACATGAGGAAATGGAAATTTTAAATGCTGCGGCATGAGTTCCGGGTGGCAGCTCTTGTGCCCAGGAGAATCCAAACCTGAAGGGGAGAGGAGGTGCCACGTCCCCTGAATCTGTGCAAAGCTAGCTGCACAGTGAAGTTATGTTGCTGCTTTGTGGTACAGGGGAGGACTTACAGCAGCCCAGGCCATTGTCCCCAAGTATGTGGCTGCTCTCTGCTGAATTTAGGGAATCCTATTTCCACTGGCTATAAAGAAGAGCTGCATGCTTACCTAGGCAAAGACAGTACTCCTATTTTGGGGGGAGCATTGTCTTTATGGAGATGTATAATGGAGTGAAGAAACTACTTTTCCCTTTGCCTTATGCTGTATCCCTACCATGGAGACTGATGCTGGAACAAAGCAGTCAAGAGCAGACTCTGCTGCTCGATATGTGGGTTTTGAACAATTGCCACCAATTTTGAAAGAGGTAGAAAGGACTTCATTTCGGTCTCATTTCTCTTCAGTGAGCTGGCTGCCCGGTAAATCCAGGAGCATGGACCCCACATCTTCTTGGTGACTCTCAAGGTCTCTTCCACAGTGGTGATTCCTTTGCTCCCTTTTTTTAACAGGTGGTTTTCCCTTACGCCATGCAGGAGCATGAAGGACAGTCTGGAACTGTATTTCCACTGTTTCCTTGCTACATAACGAGGGCGTGGTGACATACATCCCTGTTCCTAACTTCACTAGCTAGTTTCAGGGTTCAATTTAACATATGTTGAATGAGTTTAGTGAGAAATGGTATTAAATGTATCAGCAAGGGGCCAAACGTAGATGTAAACTGGTGAAATTTCCCCAAAGGCTTTTCTAGGAATAGATGCTGGGAAGCAGGAGTCAGCACACAACAGACCTTCTGCTTTCCGGTTCGTGTTTCTCCCTCAAGGTCCTTCCCTGACTACAAGGGACTGGATACGGTTGCAAGCATGGCCCCTGGTGCATCCCTTCAACAATTCAGTCACAGAATTGGGAACGACTAAGCTGTTCCTACCACTTCTTCTGCCTAGGCATAAAAGGAGGGCAAATCCCAAGCCTCTTCCCCAATGCATTCCTTGAAATCACAATATCTGCTCAGATTACAGCTCATGTTTCAGCAGGCGGGAGAGCCTGAGTTGCATATCTGACCCAAAGTTGAGAAGGATCCATACCTCACAAGACCAGAGCAGAAGGAAAACACCACCTTCAAAATCAAAGGTTGGTGCTTAAGGACCCTGCTTGTTATCCCATTCGTGCTAGAGGCCTCCCCTGACTGTTGCAATGTGGCATCTCTTCAGTTAGCTCATGGAAAGATTAATCATCAAGTATTCAAAGGGGAAGGTTTTAATGAAGAAGCTTGAACTACTTTAAGAATTGCTAAAAAAAAAAATAAAATAAATTACAGAACTATTACAAGTAACAGATGATTCCAGAGTGTTTCCAGGGCTGAGTTTGCTCCCATGCTGACTTTAGCTGCACTCTTGTGGTTTATCTTCAGAACAGTTTCCCTGAGAAAATAATTGCAGTGCCTTTACTCTAGGGCCATGCATGTCCCAGATGAACTAGGCCTCTTTTAGCACATCAGCATTCATTGTCCGGGTGAATTAAGTGCTGTGCTAAATGATGGAAACTCTGCCATGCCAGCCCACATCAACGGTTGCCTCAGCCCTCCCCACCCAGTCTCTAATTTTTTTCTGAACAATAAGATGTGAATCTGGAGACAGAAATGTTCAATGGAGCACAGAATGAGGGGGAAGCAACCATGGAAAAAACTCTGTGTGTTTGCGTGCGTGCGTGTGTCCAAAGCCGTGCCAATGACATGGCCCCTCTGAGGAGGTAGGACACGATCGGGGAGGGCACTGGGTAGAAGCTGCTATTTCTGGCGGCTGTCACTGCCAGCAGGAGCATGCCACCAGCGTGGCACCAGTTGGCTTGTGAGGCAGCACTGGGAGAAGGCACGGAGGGATCGGGGCAGCAGAAGGAATTGCCCCCACAGCTGAGCTACCCAGCTCCTCAGCATGGAGGCATGGAGAGTGAGTGGAGCAAGGAGGACTTCTAGCAATTGGCTCCACCAAGCAGGGCCAGGCATCCCACCCCACCAGTCCCAGGGGCTGTGCAGGACGAAGCGCTGTAGGTCTGCAGCAGCACCTGGAAAGAGCTGGCGAGCTTCCTGGCTAGAAAGGGAGGAGGGAAGCCTGCTGGGGAGGCCTTGCCCTAGCTGCCAAGCTCTCCTGCCAAGCTCTAACTCTGTGTTGTTCTGAGCAAGGATTTAAATCCTCGCGTGTCAGGGCATAAACCAAGGAGGAAACTGCATTGGTGCAGCCTGTTTCATAGCTGCCCATTGCTCAGGTTACGACTAGCAGCCACAGAGGGCATCAGTGCAGCTCTCACCTACTGTTCACAGGAGCACTGTGTCGCGATCTGAGCCCACACAGGTGAACCTCCAAGTTACCTGCTTGAACTGGGTCATCATCCAGTTGAGTTATTCTCCTTTTGCCCCCCCTGCATTGACAGTAGGGCAGAAATGAGCCTTCCTACTTGTTCTCTTTCTGTCATCTTTTCCATGCTGCCTCCTGGGGTTGGAGTTACAGCCCACCTCTAACTTCTAAGTGGTCTTGCATCCCAGGATCAGACCAGTCCTGCTTAGCTTTGGAAAGCAGGCAAACCCCAGTGTGCTCACCTCAGTGCAGCTCATATAAGCCCAACTCCATGGCTTTATGCTTACAAAAATTCTTCTTTGGTGGCTGATGCAATTTTTCTCTCTGATCAGCAAAATTTGATGTGCATTGAGGGCAAGTTCAGCTGGGGTGAAGAGCATATGTTGCTCTCCTAAAAGTAATTTGTTTTTCGTGGGGAGATATAAATAGCTGACTTTGTTGTGCTGGCCATGCATGCTGGCGTTGGCACAAGGTGTATAACATCTAACTGTGAAGTGGTGATGACTAGTGTGTTCTCATTTCTTTGTAAAACTTCGCATGCAATGCCTGATATGGACTTTTATTCTGTCACTTGGTCGCTACAAAGATGCATTCATCAAACGCAATGACTGCCATATGAGCCAATCAACGGGGAAGGTCCTTCTCTCTAATCTGCACAGTCTGTTACACTGAGGCTATCTGCAGTAGGGGAAAATAGACAGGAATTACAAAATTAGCTGACTGCTCCGGGCAGAAAGCATCGAGAGCTAGTGAACTTCTTTATCCCCTCCCTCCAAAATCACTTATTAGTCTGTGCTATGCCTATGCCATGCCACGCCATTTGAGACTGATTAGGGAGGGGTGGAATTTCATTTCCGTTAATGTATGGAAAGAGAGGAGCAGGCAAAATACCTGAAGTGCAGAGTGAGGTTTCATACAGACGTTACAGATTTTGTTCTCTCTTCTTCCCTTTTTAGTTAATCTCAGAGCAAGATTTCAAGCCAAAAAGTGACAGAAAGCAGTCGTGTACTTTATGGGGAGTATTTAGTAGGTGGATGCATCGCAGCTCTCAGTCTAGTTGTTGTCCACAGCTCTCTACACACAAAGCGGCTCATCCTGCTGGGCACATTGCCCTAAAGCCCAAATGTTACTCCTTAACCTAGATATAATGGTCTCCGTGCTCTGGGAGTTCATGCTGGTCAGCATATTCAATGTGCCTTCCAGTCTCTGCTTTGAGAAGAGTGGAGGTTTGGCAGGGGATACGAGCACAGTGACAAGAGGGATTGCAGAGGAGCCAGTGTGAAGGGGAGATCATTGAGCAGACTGAGAAGGAAAATGTGACCCAGCACCAAAATTAAGGCCAGTAAGTACTTCAGAGTTTCCACCCGAATCTTTAGGGGACAGCAGATCCCATCCAAGGAGGCAGAGTCCAAAGCATTCTGTGGAGAGAGAGAAGACAGTCTCTGCTAGGCAGTCTACATGGTCAACTGACCAGGGAAGCAGAAGGACATGAAGCCATAGTGTATCACCCAGTAGCTCCTAGATAAACTAAGGCTTGTAACTTACTGTGTTGCTTGTAACATCAGGAGCCTGTAACCACTCTGTTGCTGTTAGTTGCATTAGATTGATGAGAAGGTGATTTGCATTCTCAAAAACACAATTCCAAAGATTTTCGTGACCTTGGCCTTCACCACTGGCAAAGCTCTCCTTATTTTAGGGGAGCTATCACGTACCTTTCTGAAGGCCTCAAATCAATAAAGCTGTGTTTGCTCCAGTATTGTTGACCCAGTCAAAGCACCGGTGGGCTTCAGAAGGAGGTTGTCTGAATAAGTCCTGTGGGATGCATCCCTTTTGTGTCCTAAAAAATGAGAAAAGGACAAAAAAAAAGAAAAGCAGTCAGTACATCTGGTCAGATAACAGGAGGAAAACGGGCCTGGAAATGAGGACCAGGATATAAAAAGGGAACAACCGGAAAAATAAATTATTTGTCTAATTCTGTGATCTTCTCTAGCAGGATCTGGAGGGTTTTGTTCCCCTCTCACACATGGTCCATGGAAATGTATGCGTTCAATGCTAAAAATATCAGATGTTAGTAGCAGTTCACCCCAGTGAGAGTAATGCCTAGTTCTGCTTTGGGTCTTAAAATGCCTTTAATTGAATTCTTTTTGTCATGCTAGGCACTGTCAGTCACCATGCTCTGCTGGTGGTGACCCTGCCGTGCTGCAGCTGCTGTTGTGGTGGTACAAGTGGGAGGGGGCTGGTTGCAGACCGTCCCAAGAGATGACCGAGGAGGTTGTGGGGAACTCCAGCCCAACCTCCCTCATTGCAGCTCGGTTTTGCTGTGTTGAGCATACATCTCTCCTTTGTATGACTGCGGATTTAGGGAAAGGCCAAGAGGGGCATCTTCAGTTTGCATGAATAGCACTAATAGTATCTACAGAGTTAGCTGTGTCAGTGGGAGATGTATATTTCTGTGAGAGTGGAGCTGTCTCCAGGTGCTGTTCCAGTTTATCCATGAGACCGATGAGCCCTGTGGAGCCGCACACCAGCCCGTGCAGTGAGGTCTCTCTGGGGACCCCTGGCACGTGCGGTGTTCCCCATCTTATCCTTATCCCAGGTGCTGGGGGATCCTGCTCCAATTGCCTCTCCTTCTCTGACTCCATTTTCCCGCCTGTGCCGTGCAGAGAGCAGTACATCCCAGTTCTGTAAAGCACACTGAGATCAAGGGGTGAAGGGTACTGTATAATTGCAAAGTATCATTATTCACCCATGCTCTTGTAGGATGAAAGGCGCTCTATGAAACCCAGAGAATGAACTATTATTATATCGGTTTCCAGCTTTCTATCGCAGGAATTCCTCCATCTTCCTCTCCAGCAACCTCGGAGGTTGCATGTACCGACGGCCTTTGCGGCACGAGGGGCAGCCGAGGCCGATGCGGTGGGTTTGTGTCCCAGCCCGGCCACCTGCCCAGCGTGAGGCTACGTGGGTCTCCCCAGCCTGCGATGGGTCTCCCACCGCTTGCCCTGACCACCTCTCCTTGTCTGCTTTGCAGGAACGCTCGCCGACAGGGTACCTTGCATGGAGAAAGGGAGCAGAGCAAACCACGTCACTCCACCGAATGACACCAGCTGGTCCGCTCACCACCCCCTCTGGCTGAAAGTCCAGCAAAGAAAGCAGCTTCCTGTCACGAAGCCCCTCCGAGGAAGCCTCGGTCCCACGGGTGCCTTTGACCCAGAAGACAGCACATCATGGACCCACACAGTGTGCTCAGCATTCCTGCGACCACCCCTCTTCTCCTCCAAGGAACACTTTTTCCTCTTGGTTTCTTGCTGGGGGGGATTTTTCACCCTGGTTTCAAAAACCGCACGGACCAACGTAGGTACTTTTCCCTCTCTGACTTCAAAGTTCAGATATTTGAGACTGGACAATGATACAGATTTTTTTTTTTATTATTTTTTTTTTCCTTCGAAAAACTGCTGTGGTTTTGCTGCTACACTAAGAATCGTGATTTGCATTGTATGGTTTTGGACCTATTCAAGTTTTGATGGGGGAAAGGGGTAATACTGGAGTAGCAACGCTTCAGAGTCATCTCTGTCCTACCCATGATGCACTTTTAAATGAAGAGTTAGAATATTTTATTGGCTAATATACTTTCCTTGTTATTTTTACAAAGGCCACCTTTATCCTTTCTAATGCCATATTTTCAGTGTTACACTTTTATGGCTTTTAATTTTTGATTTGACAGATGTAAGAAGCAGCATGAATAGTTTATACTGTGGTTTTTCAGAGACTGAATGCCAAGAGAACTCAGTAAATGTTTATTCTTCTCAGCTTTCTCTTTAAATTCCCCTAAATA
This sequence comes from Dromas ardeola, assembly GCA_013398915.1. Classification (NCBI taxonomy): domain Eukaryota; kingdom Metazoa; phylum Chordata; class Aves; order Charadriiformes; family Dromadidae; genus Dromas; species Dromas ardeola. Next base: position 221,990 of record VYZM01015469.1, read on the forward strand.
GCGCCCCATTTGGGAACAGAGCAAGAGTGTTGAACTAAAGACCAAAATTCCCTCAAGGTGTAAAATAATCTGAGGGGAATATTTGCTGGGCGTCACGAAAGACTTGGATGAAATTTCAACCCTGATGGTTTTCAGTGATCCAGGAAGGCAGTGAGACAATCTCTCCATATGCATAGCCCTTTCATGATAATTAGAATGGTATGGACAAACCAATGAAAACAAGGGTAAAGTGAGAAAGATCCCCCATGATTCTGTTTCACTGTTTGCTTTCTCCTGTCATGGTTAAGAGAAATGTGCAATTCGATCCTCAATCAGTGGGTGGAGGATAACAGGGTAGAATTTACTTGTGTGCACTTGTACAGTTGTAGCCAAGAGTCCAAAAGTACACTAGAGCATGTTATACTGGCACTGAATTGGTAAGAGAGTCGTGGAGTATCCCATTCTGACAAATACAAAAAAGAAAAAAAAAAGAAAAAAAAAAAAACACAAAAAAACCCCATAAAAACCCCACAAAAAAATCAAAAAGAAAGAAAAAAAAGCTTAAAAAAAAAATCAGATCACCTTGTGATTCAGTGTAACTGTTTACTAACTCGAATAAAGCAATTGTTCACTCTTGAGTGTTCAGAGTACACCTTTTCTATAAGGCTGCTGCAGGGAAGTGAGGAGCAGTTTGCAGGAGCAGTGTCTCTGGCTGTCTCAGCGGTGTTGGGAGCAGGGTAGCAGAGTCAGATGAACCAGAGCCTTGTAGTGATGGTGCACTATGAGCACTATGTATATACTGTATTTCTATATTTTCCTTTGTACAGATTCACTTAAGTCAAGCTACTGTTTTACAGGTGCTCCTTATTTATTAGAGCTGTGAAAGCTTGGAAAACACACCGGGCGAGTAAGCTCGCTTTTTAAAAAAAGAAACAAAAACCCAACAAAAAAACAAAAAAGAGGGAGAAATCCAACAACTCCTGAGTCTAGGGAGAGAGCTCAAAGAGATACCGATGAAACATCTTCAAGAGAGCAAGAATCTGCAGCACCCTCAGTGTGCTCTGCTTTCCTTTTGGGCTTGCAACGCTTTTCTCTCTCCCTGACTGGTGTCAGATTTATTAAAACAAAATAAATCTCCAAGAAAAAAAAAAAATGCACTTAAATGTGCTGTTGTTTTATTATTATTTTTTTTTCCTTTTTGTGCATGCATTCATTCCTCTACCTGCCTGGTCACAGATCAAACAAAACTCAGTCTGAAGTCTCAGCAAAATATGTGCAAGTGTTCTTGGAGGCTGTATCTATGTCCCTTCCATTTTTGCTCCTCCCTTCTCACCTCTCAGTTTCTGCGGTGTTCAAGGCGTGGAGGGGGAAAAAACACGCCACAGTTAGTACAATGCGGAGTTAGGTCTGATCTTAGAGAAGAGCCCCAGTTGGATGCACTGGCTGCAGCTTCATTTGTTTCAAGGGGGTCCCGTGCAAGTGTAGAGGCTGCATCTGGGGCTGTGTACCAAGTGTGTTCTGCCTGCCTTTTGTAAGGATGTGATTTTTTCTATGCATGACCCCCGCCTCCCTGAAATCAAGCCTAGGTTCTTCCAAGTACGAAACTCCTCCCACATGTCCCCAAAAGTGCAACAGCGACAGATTTGCAGGCCCTGAGCTATCTCGCACAACAGCGTTTGCTTCCCAGCTTTCGGCCGGCACGGCCAGCGCTGCCGATGGAGGGGTTCGAAATGTCCGGTGAGCTCTCTAACTATTTGACTGATTTCATTAACCAGCCATGTAAGGCAAACAACAACAGCATAAGCGTGCCTGCTTGGAAGGGCATGTAGAGCAAAGCTTGTCTCCCTAGTAAACAGCTTGCTGCATCTCTATTTATTCATCTGAACTTGGCTGTAAAATGAAGGCCGTGTGTATTGATTTTGCTTTTGTCAGTGGTCCAGAATTGTTAGCACACATTTTCACTCTTCTGAAAAACAACAGACTCTTTAGAGAAATCTTTCTCTCTGGTGAACTGCTTTTTCCAGAAATGGAATCAGCTTGTCAAAAATCATCAGGACAGCAGAGGTAGGGAAAGCGATCTAGGCTGGAGCTGGCTTCGCGCATTTCCAATGATCACAAACTTACCTTAGCTTTCCTGAAAATTTGCCCGCCTTACACTTTCTTAACAACTTACCCCAAAATTCAGAATCTGAACAACTGCTTTGGACAGTTGAATCACTTCATTGTTTGCTATTTTAAAAATATCTCCAGCTGCATATCTGGGGAGAAATCTCCAAGTACACATAAACCTTCAGCAAAATGCAGACCAAATGGTACGATACATTATGCAAAAGAAACCTGTTTTATTTTTGAGGCCAAATCCATCCCTTGTACGATGCCAACAAAATGAATGGAATTACACAAAGGATGTAAAAGGTCCTTCGCAATTAACAGGAACCCAGCAAAGGCTTGCAGAACGGTGCTCGCTCGCTGCCGACATTATTTATTATGCACTAAGACCTAATAGTCAAGCCAAGCTCTTTCCTGGAGAACTCGCCATCAAGGAGCCAGACAAAGAAAAATCCTGATGCACTGGGAGATACAGGGGAAGGTTCCTGCGTGCAACAGCAATCACTCCAGCCTTGCACACGTACGGTTTTGAGATGCAGAGATTGTCTTCATGAGCAGAGAGAGGCAGCTTTGCCTTGGGTCTCTAAGCAGCCGGCCCTGCATGTGTCCCTTCGCGCCGCCGGGGCAGAGGGGGAGTTTGCTGTGATCAAGCTGCACAGGTCCTTCTGCTGGCACTGAATTCTTGCTGTGAGCGAGAATTTCGCCCTTGCAATAAGAAGGGGTCTGCGTGCTGCAAACACTCTGCATTAATTTCCTCCTGTGTTGTCTTAGGTGATTTTTGAGGGCTTCATCTTTTTCAGAACTACTACACGCGTCAGTATTTGAGTGGCCCAGCCCCGTGAAAAAGAAGGTCCCTTAAAATGAAAACATTTTGTGCTTTTTCCCTGCTAAATGATAGAAATAAATTTGCTTTGTTCAAATAAGTGCCGCACGCCAAATTTACAAGGATGCTTATCCAAGTGAGATATCCCATTCTAAGGTCCATATTTGGACACCCAAATCAACACTCAGCCAAACACATGCATGAGGCATTTCAGTGCCATTTGGAGTGTCCATATATAGAACTGGATGCCCTAACTTCATTGCCTTTGTTTTAAAAATAGGCCTGGAATATGTAAAGGCATCGTTTAATAACAACTATGACAAACATTTCTGTGCTCAAACTAAGAACAAATTTGCCGGTGCTGGTACAGGTTGATTCCCCTGGAATCGCTCTGGATTTACAGAGGTATAACTCAGAAAAGAAACGGCCCCTTAAGTTGCTTTGCCTTCCGCTCCCACCCAAAGCTGACTTGATGTTTGGGATCTGTGAGTTAGGGAAGGTGGTACTCAGGCAGTATCCACACACACGCGTGCAGCAGAGGGAGAGGGTCGGGAATTGAGTTGAACCTGCTTCGTATTGAACATAACGGCTCAAATGTCTCGAAATGGGTAGAAGAGCTTCACATAGGCTTGCACACAATTTACTTATCATTTATGTGGTACTGGGCACAGAAATGCAATACCACCTTGAGCAGCCCTAGGATATTTTCCACAAAGCATAGGATGCACCAGCAAAACACACAGAGCTGGGAAAAATACAGCTGAACAGCAGCTCCTGGCTGTTTTCTTCCAGCAATGGTGGGAGCATGGCCCTTCGGAGGTGCCATGGATGCTGACTGCAGGGTGCTGCAACACCTCCAAGGGAGATGAGGTCTCTGACACATGGGTCCTCCTTAGCCTGTCACATCGGCCAGTCGTGCCCTGTTGGGACTTGAACTTCTGTGACACTGTGAGGAACTGACCCAGCCACGAGGCAAACAAAGAAGTAACTTAGGCTGCTGACAGTCTCTTTTCTCAAAGATGTTTCCTGGTGTCTACAGCACCACCGATCCACTGGAGCAGGTGAGTGTCCCAGCCACTTCCTGCTGCTCTACTGAAATGGTTTTCCAAGGACATCTAAGACACAGAGAGGCAGCCGGGTGCACCAACCGGGGCCTTTCCTTACCAATGATGCAAGCATCTAAAAGTTATATGTCCCTACATCGAATGCCCAGGCACCTGGCTGTCATGGGAGAAGGGGCAGCCTTGCCTGCGCTTCCTACGTGGGACACGTCAGCATCCGGGCAACCCACGCTGCAGGTGGGATGCTGCCCAAACTGGGAAGGAAAGCTTGGTTATTATTAGCTGGTAGGATAGCTGAGGACAGAGATGTGTTGCGATTCCCACCTCTCATCGGGGCTTCGTTTTCTTTGAAGAACCGTGCTGGACCTGTTTAGTAAGAGAAAAAAGGCTTGAGGGAGAAGTAATACTGCCGCCTTTGCTAGAAAAGCATTGTGGTTAGGGGGCTTGCCGAGGGGCTGGGAGACTCAGCTTCACTCCCCTTCGCCGGCTGAAGGAATCAAACCCACACAGGGCCACACAAAACAAGGTGTTGAGGGAGGCTCTCATCCCTTCCTGTGTCCCAGGCCAGGATCGATGAGATATAAACTCTCTCGGCTTGCCCACAGGGACAGGAGCTATGCCAAGAAAGGCAGGAGAGGTGCTCTTCACTCCTCATGGAAGAGACGCGAATATGACATCCGCAGAGCCGGGAAGAGGGAGCGCAGCCCTCGAGTGAGCGCTTGCGGCTCTCTCCTGGAACAAGCACGTCTGCTTCTGCTTCCAAAATGGCTTCAGAGCTGCTGCAGTAAATACTGACCCGTTACAGAGCCCATCTCTAAAGCAAAGGGAGCCTTTCCCTCGGTCAGCTCTCGGGGTCCACCTCAGCGTGTTGCAGGCCCGCGGTCCTCCATGCTGCCAGGGTCCCCGCAGGGCAGGGCAGGGCAGGGCAGGGCGGGCAGGTGGCCAAAGAGGTGCCGGGGGGCCGCAACGATGGTGGTGTCACCCCGGTTAACTTTAGATGAGGGGAGCGTGCCAGGCTGGCAGGATCGCACCGTCAGTCCTGCCCCACATCTGCTGTGTGATGCCGGGTCCTCGCGTTACCTGCCCTCTGCTTCTGGAGTACCTCAGGAGATGCGGTTTTCCGTTCTTATGGAGGGAGACGGATTTCTTGCCTCCCAATTTCTAGTGCGGTCTTTGGCATGACAGGCATTACCACATACATGAAACATAGTGTTTGGGGAGGGGGGGGACAGGGACATGACTCGGGAGCAGCCCGCTATTTAGCTCACAGGTATGTTTCTAAGCATAAGCCCAGGCAGGCAGCCGGGCGCTGAAGCGCAGCTGGATGCTGGAGCAAGCTGGCTGCCGCCCCGAGAGGTCCGGCGAGATGATTTACGGGCAGGGTCAGGTAGAGGAGCTGACACAAAACGGGTCGGAGAGGACGGGTGCCAGCCCGCAGGCTTATTGTCGGTCGACATCCAGGGAACGGGGCG